>LPNX011218594.1:1439501-1648498 GCA_001517045.1 Pseudotsuga menziesii
TTCCTATCACTTTAGGACTATGTCCAAGGATGATGCAATCCTACCACATTCTCAAGGACCGAAGCCAGCGGATTGATTACGGGAGAATCAGTCCCTATCACTTTAGGACTATGTCCAAGGATGATGCAATCCTACCACATTCTCGAGGACCGAAGCCACCGGATCTATTATGGACAAATGTCCTAGGATGATACAATCCCTCTTCATTCTCGAAGACCGAGGTCTCCAGATCACTTTAGGGCAAGTGCCCAGGGATGATACAATCCCATCATGTTCTCAAGGACTGAGTTCATCGGATCTATTATGGACAGATGTCTCGGGATGATACAATCCCTCTTCATTCTTGAGGACCGAGGTCTCTGGATCACTTTAGGGAAAATTCCCAAGGATGATACAATCCCACTGCAACATCACTACTCCCCCTTTCGAGGAAGGTCTTTCCAAACAACACCAAGCTTGTCTCGAAAGTGTTCGAACTCTACTCGAGGCAGAGGCTTCGTCAGTACATCATCATCCAAACCATCATCATCTACATATTCAGTGTGTGAATAATGAACTATCACCATTTGTATCTCCACTATGTGAATACTGAAATCATCATCATCTATATCTTCAGTATAGAAATACTGAAAGCATCATCATCTCTATATTCAGTATAGAAATACAGAATCACCATCATCCGTATCTACAGTAAGTAAATACTGAAATATCATCTATATCTTCAGTATGGGAATACTGAAATAATCATCATCTATATCTTCAGTATGGGAATACTAAAATCATCATCATCTCTATATTCAGTATAGAAATACTGAATCACCATCATCTGCATCTACTGTATCATCATCTGCATCTTATCTTGTATGTAGAAATACCGGATTTCTACGTGTTACGTCGGAACACAGGGTTCTTTGTCATCACAACTATGGTTATCACATAGAATAATTGTAGTGTCCATCTTCAGGTCAAAGAGACCTGATATCAGCTTCTGAAGCCATATGGCTTCACAACTTAGTAGAGCAATCTGCTATGTATTCTGCTTCAACCGTGCAAAGAGAAACACTGGACTGTTTCCTGTTAACCATGAACTCATAGCAGACCTCAAACAAAAGCATATACCTAATGTGCTTTTCCTATCTGAGATACTTCCAGCCCAATCTACATCTGTGTAGCCATACAATCTATACTCATGGCTACCATGATAGTATAGAACAAAGTCTATAGTCCCTTTCAGATATCTCATCACATGTTTTGCAGCTACTAGGTGAACCTGTCTTGGTTGAACAAGATATTGAATAAAGGTGTTCACAGCAAAACAAATGTCTGGTCTGGTATTTTTTAAGTACATCAATGACTCAATGATATGATGTAGTGAGTCACATCCATTAACTCTAATGAGTCATCAACTAACAGCTTCAGGTTGGAGTCCATGGGTGTGGCCATGACTTTGCATTCCAACATATTGAATCTCTTCAATATCTCTACCACATACTTTCCTTGGTTGAGAAAGATTCCTTATGAACTTTACCATACTTCTAGACCTATGAAATAATGCATTAACCCAAGGTATTTCATCTCAAATTCTTCTGCTAGTTTCTTCTTGCTTTCCATGATCTGTTTCTCATTCCCTGTCAAGAATAAGTCATCCACATATAGTAATAGAATGACAGGTACATCTTCTACAACCTTGTAGGAAAGGTTAGGATCGACTTTCCTCTTAGCAAATCCCATGTTCATCAGGAAACTATCTATTCTTCCATATGAAGCTCTGGGAGCTTGCTTCAGGCCATAGAGGGCCTTCTTCAACTTGCATACTTGATTCCATCTGTCTTCAACTTCAAATCCTCGTGACTATTCGATGTAAAACTCTTCCTCAATCATACCATTAAGGAAGGCTTGTCTTTACTTCATCATGGAAGAAACTACCATGATAGTTTTGAAGGAAGTGTACCTTGCTTCCTGGAGTAAGTGTCTCTTCAGAATTAATTCCCTCTTTTTGATAGAAACCTCTAGCCACAACTCTTAACTTACTTCTATCATCAACATATCTTATCTTGCAAATACATTTGGAATATACCACATTCTTTCTTTCTGGTTTGAGTACTATATCCCAAACATCATTCTAGTATCATAACATATTCTATGAGTTTGTCTTCTCAGGTCATCAACATATCCTAGTCTTCTGCATTCAACCTTGAAGGTTGCAACCCACTTTACTCTTGGTAAAGTCTCAATCCATCACAAAGCTATCCATCATGTCATACCATGTTGAACTCAGATATAATTTTCTATAGTCACTCCCCCTGAAGTGGAGTATCATCTTCCCTCTTCATTCTGTACAGGTGGTTCTATGCTTGATATATACTGGTCAATAGAGTATGTCATGTCATAGTCTATTCTTTCTGGGGAGAATCATGAACCTTGCTTTGTACACTTGTTCCATCATATCATATACATCATTCCCCATGATCAACTGTTATTCTTTGATCATAGCTTCTTTCATAGTTTTTTTTCATCTTGAGTTATCTCTTGTACCCATGGTGGTATTCATCCTTCAAGGTGGATCTACCACTCTCTGAAGCTCTTTCTTTCGTCATGGTGTCTCTAACCTTGGGAGCTTCAGATTCATATTTATTGGAGTGAATCTTGAATTGTCATCACTTGTTCTTTGGAACAAGTCTCATCCTTCTTTTCTTGTAGGAGGTTGTACATGACCTTTCCTACAATTCAAATGCACTAGTTGCATGGTTAGAACTATTTCATAAAACATATGCATAACAAAAAAGTCTTATGCATCATGTAACTGTTTAGTCAATACAACATTCATCCATATATCACATAAAATTTCTAGATGCCTTCCATCTCCACCATGACATTATTGAGATTGTGCACTAATCCAATATGTCAGCAAAGAGGTTTGATAAGTAGCAATGGAGAGTTGTATAGCACCATGAGCTACTTACCCATCACATGCATATTAGTAGTATACAGTCATTAATGCAAACAATCTATCATGCATAACACATCAATTGAATATAATCAAATGTATAACAAAACAATATCATGAAATGACAATTGAATACTTATATTTTATTTGTTTTGTGGGTAGACTCCATCTTGATCATTCTTCTTTATCATCTTCTTCATTCATGAAATCATCATTTCTTATCCAAATGACAAGAATTGAGTTCTTCATATTTCTCATCGCTTGAGGGATCTTCTTTGAATGGTGAGAGCTTGATCTTCAATTACTCCCATCTTCTTCTTCTCTTCTTATGAGTTGAGCTGAAAGCAATTACTTCCTTCTGGCATACATTCTTTGCATGAATCCCATGATCCTGGGAGGCCATTCAAGGTGGCTATCACCACTTCTGCAATCTCCACTTCTTCTTCTATTGCTTCAAGTTGTTTTGCATTCTGGATCTTCACATTCTTCAACTGTTTTCTCAAAGCCATCTTTTGATTTAAGTTCTTATATTCAAATAGATTGATCAAGGAATCAAACATCTTCAGTGTATTTAGGGAAGACACTTGTGGTACAAGTTGATCCATGATTGAATCAACAATGATCTTCTTGGACTTGATCAAGTTCTTCTTGTGTAAGGATTTGAGCCTCATCTCCGTATGGAACTGGAACCTCTCTACTTATGTAGGTGTCCAATTCATTTTATTTAGAGAGATCATATACTTCCATGCTTGGAAGTTGTCAAATTCACCAAGCTTATCATCAAGCTAATGTGATAGATCACTTTGAAATGAGAACCTCAAATGCAAATAGCAAAAGATTAGATCTTACCGATTTGAGGTGTCCGTCCTGCTTCTAGAGCTAGCTGATTTAGGGTTTGTCAGAGAAACCCTAATTTTCAAAACTTGGAATATTTAAGATATTATTGGATAGAAATATATATATCTTCAAATGGAGCTGTATAATGTACTCCTTTTCTGAAAACAGTGGAGGGAAGCTCCCGGAACAGGAAGCCCTAGTTTCCCAATTTCTTCTGCAGAAATGCCTATCATTGTTTCTGTGATATATATGAAATTAAGGCTCCTATTTTTCTGAAATTTGTCACTGAATTAACCTAGCATGTCCCTGATCCAAAAACACAGGTTTAAGCAGAATTGGTTTCACCAATTGGGATTTATGATCCTTTTACCACGGTGACCTGTTACAGGACTGTTCAGAACAGTGAAGTTGTATAGACTTCCACGTGTCACTGTTTCATCTTTTGGTTCTGAAATTCAGACCAAAGAAATTAAATTCCGTGATATTTCTGGAACATCTTCAGGAATTCAATTTGGAACTATGTAGCCAAAGCTATAGCAGTGTTCCCCAGGTGTCCTGTTTAGGGATGAATTCTGGAAGAGGATAGAACGCTAACTTGGAGGGATCATATATACAAAAATATAGCACATATGAGGCTGAATTTGGGATAAAGTGTACATCAGGATTTTATCTTCTACCTCTAAAATTTTCAGCTCCTGACCCTTTGCCAATATCTGGATATAGTGAATGTACCAAAACGTAGCAGTTTTACTATTTAGGGTTTTTCTAGCTTGGGGTCAAACTAGGGTTTGACTTTCCCAGAGTTTCACCCAACCAAAAAACTTGATCCAGGTCTCTAGACTTCGATTTTGATGAGGAGATAAATCCTATGATGGGATCACTCATAAATTCTTCTTCTGTAAGAAGCCCTAATTTCCCGCACCAAAAACTGAAAATACTTGGAATCGAATTCTGCTTCGACAGAAAGATGTGCCCTTCAATGGAGAGTCAGCCTAGCCTTCTTTTGCTGATCAATTCTGGAGATAGAACCAAAAATTAAGAAGCCCTAGATTCTATAGCTGCACAATGTCTTCTTTTCAGGGTGGCTCTGATACCATGTTAAATTTTCATATGCTTAGCTAAGACATCAGTATTTCATTTCATTTTCATGAAAAAAGCATATAAACATGATCACTGAAAGATAGACAAGCAAAACCATAAAAAAGGAACACAAAGATTTATCCTGGGAAAACCCTAAAGGGAAAAAACCCAGCAAAAGCTTCCTCAATATAGATGCCACAAAAGATAAAAGATAAAACCAGCAAGGAGATCAAAGCCTGATCCTCCTCCTTCTCCAGCTACTTCTCTTCTCCACTAATGCGCTACACAAGTGAGAGTGTGTGTGTCTCAAATGAGGAGCACTACACCTCTATTTATATTCATCCATTCACTTAATTTAACTCATTTGATATGTAGGCTTGAGTTAAATCATGTAGGCTCTAGTTACACATGTAGGCTCAAGTAACCACACTAGGGTGTTGATGACCCACCTTTACAATTAGAGGGGACTACCTCATGACTCTTATTAGTTCTTCTGATTAGGAGCATTGGGGTACAATGTAATACAAGTGGTTCTCCCGGTAGGACCATCGGGGACCACAAAAAGATACAAATAGAATATTCTTTGAAGTTACAATATTTCAACAAGATGATGACTAGTCTACAGGGATTTTCCACTTTTGTATATGTATACTGAAAGCTTCAAAGCTTCAAATTTTTCCCTATATATGTATACTGAACTTGTTATAGTCCTGAACTTTGAGGGCACTAAAGGCTTGATGCTTCAACCCAATTATCTATCTTAGTCTTACAGTTATATATATATATGATTTTTTTTTTATTTACAGTTGTGTGTGCAATAAATGTGATGTGTGAAATGATTTCCTACTTATGAATTTACATGCATGTTATTATGTTACAAACTGAGACTTTTATCTATGAGCAATATACCAATCTAAGGCATAATAAGCCAGGGAATCTGCCACTGCATTCAAATGTCTTAGAACGTGTTGATATGTAACTTGCTCAAAATACCTCTCGAAGAGTCTAACCCTTTAGAACGTACGAAGGCATAGAGGATTTCATATGGTGTAGACTGAGTTAAGTTGTTAAACAACTAGTTCGGTGTCTAGGTAAACCATAATATCCCTTACATCACTAGCTAGGGCCTCCGTCAACAATCCAATTACTGCATGATATTCTGCTTGATTGTTGGTGGAGGGACCTGAACAAACACCCCATGAACTCACTAGATCACCTGTAGGAGAGTAGAGTTCCCAGAATGCTGATGCAACGTTTAGTGTACAGCGATTAGCACCATCCGCAAAACTAGTAAAAGTAGTCATATTTCCATTAGACATAAGACATACATAAGTAGGGTTTTGAAAAACACACAAAAAACCACACTTTTTAAAATAAAACACACAACAAACTATAAACAAAATTTACAAAGAGCCTATGTTAGATGACCTAGGCATAGTATATTTTAATATAGATCCCATTACGGGGCTCACCCAAGGGTATCCCATCATAGTCTACTAACTCATATGCACCATTTTCCAAAACATGACAGATAATCTAAGGCCCATGCCGCATATACTCGAATTTTCTTGCCCCCAGCTTATCATGGTTTTGGACATAAGTCAAGAACAAATATCCTTCATTGAAAGAGCAAGGATGAACGGTTATGTCATAATGGGATTTCATCTGAAGTTTATGTGCCTCATTAGCTAAAGCAGCATCATAGAAAGTTTCATCAAGTTTATTTAGATATAGAAATCATTCCTCTTCTATAGTGGTATTAGGAAAAAGTTCTACAGTGAGTTTTAAAGAAGGGATCTTGCATTCTATCGGGAGAGTTGCTTTCAACCTGTATACTAGTTGAAAAGACATGAAACCAGTGGATGTCTTCGCAATAGTCCTATAGGCCCAAAGTGCAGAAAATAGTTACAAGTGCCAATTTGATTTGGCCTACCCTACCATTCATTGAAGTATAGTTTTTAATAATTTATTTATTGTTTCAACCTCGCCATTGGCCTGGGGTTAGTAAGGCATAGAGTTGTCATGGTGAAATCCTAACTTTGCACTAAGCTCTGCCATAATTTTGTTCTGAAAATGTGATCCACGATTGGTCACTATGGCCCTAGGAATCCTGAACCTAGCAATGATATGGTTAAATAAGAACCATGTAGTTGTTTTCCCATCTTCAACATATGTGGGTATAGATTGAACCCAATTTTTAAAATAGTCCACAGCCACAATAATGTAGCCATGCCCCCCGGTCGAGGTAGGTTGACAATGCACAAAGTCGATGCCCCATTTTGCAAAAGGGCCAACTGCTAGAACATGATGGAGAGAAGATGGATGGGTGCACCTTTTGGTAGTAAACAATTGACATGGTGGGCATTTCTTGACCGTTTCAATACAATCTTTGAAGGTTGAGGGATAATAATACCCTGCGTGCAAGATTTTCTGGGAAGTAGCCAACCCAGAGAGGTGACTGCCACAAGCCCCAGAGTGACAGTGATTTAAAACGATTTCATCCTCCTCATGTGTAAGGAAGCATCATAATATAGATTCAATACCACAACGGTATAATGTATCATTCAAAATAAGATAGTTTTTAGCCTGGTGGCAGATGCGACAATGTTCATCGCAATTAGAAGCAGGTTGATATCGTAGAGTCTGGAGATACAAAATGATATCTTTGTACCAAGGATCAGTCATACTAATGAGAAACAATGACTCATTAGGTAATGAATCGATGGCCTCTGTATTCTCCGTAGTATGGGGAAGGTCACAGATGAGTTCATGAAAAACAAGAGACTTCTTAGAAGTAGTTTTAGCAAACTCCAACTGAAATTCCTGGAGGATGACGATCCATCATGATTATTTTCCCCCAAGCACTCGATGTATCAGAATGTAGTACACGGGGTTAGATTCAGCATAAGCAGTAGTAGTGCGAAGAAAAATATAGTGATGGAACTTCTGGACTGTGATGACTGTGGCCAGAGTGAGTTTCTCCACATGTGAATATCGGGTTTCGGAGTCTAGAAGACTTTTACTAGCATCGTAGATCACATGTTCTTGGTTGTGTTCATTTGTTTGAACAGGGACCATGCCTATAGTAGAAAAGGATGCATCCACATACAAGGAATAGTCCTTAGTATAATCAGGTGGCTGCAACACAGGTGCATGGGTAAGGGCATGTTTGAGATTGTCAAACGTGCGCTATACAAAATCATCCCAAAAAAAAGGTGTATCCTTTTTAAGCAACCTCATGAAACTGTGTGTCCTCTCTGCATAATTGTAGACAAAATGATGTAAAATTTTTTCCTTCCCTTGCAAACTTTGGAGTTCACTTACATTCGTAGGAGCGGGTAGGGCCAGGATAACTTCGATCTTCAAAGGATCAATATGGATTCCATCCTTAGAAATGATGAAACCAAGCAGTTGACCAATTTCAACACAGAAAACATATTTGTGATAGTTCAAATGAATATTGAAATGATGACATTTGAGAAAATAGCTCTCAGATGATCGATATGCAAATCCTACTGCTTAGAATGGGTAGGCAGGTCATCGATATAAGGTTCCGCAACGTGTTTAATATCATGAAAGGCATATGACATGGTGCATTGAAATGTAGCTCCAACATTATTCAAGCCAAGAGGTAACTAATGGTAGGAAAAGGTCCCCCATGGGAAAATAAATTTCATCTTATGTTGGTCTGAAGGGAGAATTTCAATTTGATTGTAGCCGAAAAAACCATCCATAAATGAAAAGATGATGCTTCCTACACAGTTATCAATTATTTGATCGATATAGGGAGTGGGGAAATTTTCTTTTGGACATCTTGATTCAGGTCCCTAAGGTCAATACAAAACCTAATAGTTCCCTACTTTTTATTCACCAGAACTATATTGGGCACCCATTTAGTTAAAGGAATGGGTTAAATAAAACCAACCTTCAGAAGTTTCTCAACTTCTTCCTTAATGGATGCTGCTTTTCATGGATGTACCTAGTGTAATTTCTGGTATACTATATTGGCACCAGGATAGGTTTTGATCTCATGGAAAAAAATGGAGGGATCAATCCCTGGCATTTCTTCGTATCTCCAAGTGAAGACATCTCAAAATTCCTTAAATAAGGTCGTATTTGACTAAACCTCAGAAGGTGAAGAGTTTTGGCCTATATAAATGTTCTCTGAAATACCTGGTTTCAATGATATGTCCATGAGCATAGTTTTAGTAATATTGCATAGATTTCCCTTATATTTGACATTATGAGTGAGGATCGAAGACTGAGGGTCCGTGACTATATCAAATGAAACTACGGAAGCAAATTTCTCTTCTACCACATGTCAAGGGGGAAGGAAATAATATTAGTGATGATGATCATTCCAAGGAATCTCTTCTAGGGACATAACTTCCATAATGGATT
The DNA here is from genome assembly GCA_001517045.1 of Pseudotsuga menziesii. Taxonomy (NCBI): domain Eukaryota; kingdom Viridiplantae; phylum Streptophyta; class Pinopsida; order Pinales; family Pinaceae; genus Pseudotsuga; species Pseudotsuga menziesii. Next base: position 1,448,767 of record LPNX011218594.1, read on the forward strand.
ATTCCATAGGAAGTGTATGTGATAGATAATTTAGAGACAGGGGGTAGGGGGGGGGCGCTTTCTAGCCAATATGGAAGGTGATAAAGGCCTGAGGCCACCAACAAATGGTCATTGATGGTAGGCTCACTGGTGGATTGTATTGCATTGTAAACTTCTTCAAAAGGGGTAAATGATGCTAATTCAACAATTGATTTTCCTTTGTCCATGATAGGGTTAGAAATCATATTAATTGATGCAGTTTGTGAGGCAGGAGGGGGATTTGACAATGGAAAGAATCACATTAGAGAAGAGTCTTTAAGAAGGTTGACTCCTATATTATGATACTATGGGGTATTTAGAAGCAAACTGTTGTTTGCATCATTGGTGATGGCATTAGGTGTAGTGAAATCTAGCTGGTCTATGGTGACAATCCTTCCTTGGAATGGGAACTAGATGATCCAAAAAGTGGTTGATGCTACAGCTTGCATAGCATAAAACTAGTTGTGACCTAGGAGTAGGTTGTAATCCAAAGGAGCATCAATGACCTCAATATGAATGGAGACTGGTTTTCCTCCCAGTTCAACCTGGATAGCAGGAAATAATCCATAGGGTTGAAAGCTGCGACCATCAAAAGCCTTGAGAATGGTAGGTGAATGATTGATCTTAGGAGAACCAATGGCTCTCCAACAAGATAGAGAAATGACCAAGGTAGAGGCTCCCTTGTCGAAAACGGTATGACGGATACTCTTTCCAGAAATTTTAGTGGTTATGTGGAAAGCCAATTGATGTGAGAGCCTGGTTTTGAAATCATCCAGTTTGAAGGCGATGATGTTACTATTTTTCAGTATCCATAGCTCCAAGTGCTGTTAGCAAATTTTTTCACCGGGTGGGACAAGTTTGGATTACTTCTAGTGCCGACATAGTGCATGGTGCTTGAGCCAAATCTTCTACAATATTATAGTATTGGGAAATACATGCATTAGGATTGATAATGGACTTATGAAGAGTACTCTTGGTTGGGAGAAAAGATGCTTCAGGCATAGGTTTTTCAATGTGAAGACCATTACTATGAGGAGGCATGGAAGCTGAAGGTTTTTTAGATGGAACATCAACATGTTTCTTCTTTGGATGAAGGTCATAGTTATGTGCTCTTGTATATAAGTTAATCATTTCAATGGACATCATTTTCACTTCATCAATGGATGAAGAGGACCCATGCAAGGATTGACGATCAATCAATTGTTGTTGGGAGGGGAAAGGAACTTTGAGAACTGCTAGGGTGGGTGAACTGTTTAGAAATTTGTTAACTTCCTCACGACAAGGACATTCTTTAGTGAAATGGTCACCTCCAAAGATTAGATAGAGATATTTTACCTTTATTTTTCCATTAGAATTGACATCAGGGGTTTGTGATTTATTACTTGCTTGTTGATTGCCAGGTTTTTTCAATTTATTCTTTCTTTTCTTCTTTCCACCTGAAGATTCATCGGATTGAACTGCGTTTACTTTGGCGGAAGCAACATGAGAGGGTGTAGTTTTGGAGGATGGTGCTGGTTGATTTGTTGGTGTGGTGATTTGGGTTTGCTTCTTGGAATATTTATCCACCGTTTGTGTTTGAACTGAACCAAGTATTCCATCGGCAGGTGGTTCAGTTGCGGGTCTTGACAGATCAGTTGTGGGCCAAGGAGCACGGGGAATTAAATCATAGAAAGTACCAGACTGGGAAGAGACCAAGTCTAGGTATTGAACATGGCTAATAAACTGCTCCTCGGTAACAACGCCTCCCATGGAAACATCTCTAGCAATGGTTGGGATTAAAGACTTTGTAAACCAATCTCAATGTAGTTGATCAGGTATAGGAGCCTTAATTAACCTACGTATTCTTCTCCATTCATGGATATGATCAAAGATACGGATAAATGTAGTTTGAAGAAGTGAAGTCAACATGTTTGTACCTATTTCATACTAGACTAGTAATTGAAATTGTGTTAAGAACACTGTCGTTAAAGCATTGAAATCCTAGAAAGAGTGCTGTGGCAGCTCTATATACCATTTGGCAACAATTCCCATGAGGGTTATTTTAAATAGTCACATATGGATCGAGTCGTCCATCAAAGAATTTGATGAACACCATAGATGAAAGGTCATCACATGGTTCTTAAGGTCCTCACCAGGTTTACCATCAAACTTTGGTATATATGAAGGTAACTTGACCGAAATGGCTGGCCAAGAAGGGTCATGATGAATTGGGTCATTTATCAATATGGACAGATCTAGAAGATCTAATGTAGCTAGAAATGGAAATTGTTGATTGGGTTGAGCGTAATGGTAATACTAGTATGGAATTTTTTGACCAGTAGGACCATAGGAATATTGATAAATGATCATAGATAATTCCCCCGAGGTAGGTTGATTAGGTTGTTGGTTACTCGAAGGCCCTCTAGAAAGGGGACCAACTGAGGGAGGTGGGCCTTTGGGAGGGGGTGGTGGTGGGCCTCAAGGAGGAGGTGGTGGTGGGCCTCCAGGGGGAGCTGGTGGTGGTGGTCCTCTAGGTGGGGGTCCTCTAGATGGTGGACCTCCAGGTGTTGGTCCTCCGGGTGGTGGTCCTCCAGATGGTGTTCCCCCAGATGGTGCTCCTCCAGATGGTAGGACTCTAGGGGAAGGTCCTTTGGATTGTTCACTAGGTCCTAAGAATCCTCTAGGTCCTCTTGGTCCTCCATATCCCAAAGTTCCTCTAGGTCCTCTTGGAGGTCCTCCAGGTGGGCCTCCATACCATCTAGCAGTATTAAAAAAAGATCCTCCATAATATGGGACATTAGACTAATTCGGTTGTCCCCAAGGTACAAACACATTTCCAGGGTAGGGCATTTTGGGATAGAATCCCATTGATGATATTGGTTGATAAGCTTGTTGAACTGTAGGTGGTTGATTCCCAGGATAAGTATATCCCCAAGAAAATGGAGCAATGATAGGTTGGACCCAGGAGGATCCCCCTTGACCAGAAGGAAGTATAATCATAGTGGTATTGGGAGGAGGAAATTTTGCTGCTGGTGGTCCAATAGGTAAGTTTTACCCCATGTTTGAAATAATCCCTCCAGTAGATGACGAAATTTGTGCTAGGGGTTGAACCCCAGGTGTAGAAACTATTGGAGAGTTTGAAACAGATGAGGAATTTCTATTGGGAGAGGGTGTCTGGACTGGATTGTGACTACAGGTGGGGGTGGAAACTGGACTCTGAGTAACCAAATTTTGGGTTGGTGACTCCATAATATGAGCTACATGTGATGGCGAAAGGGCATGATACCTGGGTGGGGTGGTTCTCGAAGGATTAGGAAGAGGAGAAATACTTATCCTCCTTGAATTTTCTGCATTTTTCAATTATTCTGCACTTGCACACAACTTGTGCGAATATGCAATAGAATCCCAAAAAAATTCTTCATTTGACGGAGCATTCTCAAGCCGTGTCCTTAAAGGAGCAATTATATCTAGCTCTTGTTCTGTTGTGGTAGTTCTATACTGAATAATGGTCTCTACTAGTGATGTTCTCCAAAAAGGACCATTTGGGCCATACTCTGCCTCTATAGTCTCATCAGGTGGATGATTAATAGTCAATTTGGATGAGCTAGGTTGACCCTCCATTGGAAAATGAAAGGTAGTGTTGGTTGCAGGAGGTAGTTGGACCAAAGCATTGTTGTAGATAGAGAATTATTCTCTAGTTTCAGTAGTTGAACTAGTTTCTATATGAGAATCAGTCGAATCTGTTCATTCCATGGTTACACCTTCTTGTCCTTCCATGGCTGGAGAGATTCAGGTGGTAAACCCTGCAGTCTATAGGGAAATACGCCTCATAAATTCCTCAGCCAGAGTGGCTACTGAGGTTTCCTATTCTAGGTCAAAAAAGAGGAAAATCACACACAAACACACCTATGCAAGCTAAAGGTTACAAGCAGAATTTAAATAATAGGACGAGCTAAAGATAGATGGTCTCTCACTAGCATTGTAAAGAAGGTGCAACTCTCTATATACCGCAAGGTCCAATAGTAGAACATGGTGAGGAGGATCAACCGTCCCTCACCTGAATACCTGACTACCTGGATGACACGTGCGTAGTAATCTCCCTGAGTGTTTTTCTCGGTGTATTGCTCCAAAAAATACGACCAACGGGTTTTTATCAGATGGACAAGGAATCCTAGTAGTGTCTCCTGATATACGCAAGGTACGTGGGAGCTCACATCCGTAGTAGTGTTGTCTAATGCATAACCATTCACAAGGGGCCTTTCGATATACAATTAAGTACGTGAAGTATCTTTCTATATACCTCAAGGGTATGTGAAAGGTCGTTCGATATACCGACAGTACGTGGAAGAACCGCACAGGTCCTGGGTAGCAGTGCAGGCAAAAAATGACAGCTCCTACGTTTTACGACGCCGGAACACGTCACTAACATATCACTCAACTTTCTATAGAATTTTACCCTAAAGCTACCTTTTATTTTATCTGTATGATTAGTGGATGTTTGTGAGGTGTTGTTTCCAATAATGTAAATTTAATCTATATGTGATGCACTTTTTGACTTCGATGACAACTAACTAGGGAAAGGAAGAGACCAATTTTTCCTTTTTATTTTCAAGAAACACACTACATCCAATGCCACTATCAACAATTGAAAAGCAAGAATAAACAAGAAATCACAAATAAAATTCTTTCAAACACAAATTTTCTTCAACAAGCACTCTAATTCTTTGAAACTAGAAGGGAAACTAATCCTCTAATGTGCATCTAGCCATTAACTTTTCTACAATACCAAAAATATCTATTTTCCTAGATTACTCATGGAAACAAAAATGAAGCTTTCCTAAGCATAAACAAGACGAAACTAACCTATCTCTTTTTGTATTTTCCGAGAAGTAAAAGATACAAAACAACTTTTGGAACAAACTGACTTAAGAAGGGGCTAGAGATTTCCTTTTCAAAGTAAGAAATTTTAGAGAATTAACCACTTCAAAAAAAAATCCAAAACTGAACTTTTTCACTATTCTTTTGTACTAATGAAGAAGATAAATACTTCGGATCTGAGCTCAACAAGAGAGAATCAGGCTCTCCAAACCACCAGACTCAGAACAAACAAACTTAAGCAAATCACACAAAATAAAAATTTCAGAGAGAAAAGAAATCACTAAAATAATAAAAAACTTTTTGTAGACGGTCTAAAGGCCTACCTCAATGAACAGAAGCACGTTGCACTAGACCGCTATAGGTGGATCGATGCACTTGGTCCACTACGGTAAGGCACTATCGGCGCTCTGTGTGATCTGTAGAAAGGTGCTGTTGATGCTTTGTGTAAAGAGGGAAAAGGCGCCCTGAAGGAATCATCGCTCTATCAAGCACAAGTAGGTGTGTCGGTGGATCAGTAGACTGAAAAATTAAGAATATATAGGAGAAAACAAAAAATGAACTGAGTTGGATTGCAAAGAGTGAACACCACTCTGAAAACAGAGGAAACCAGGACAGTAAGATATATTTCTTACCTTATCAGCTAAAATGAATAAAGGAAGAGAAAATGACCTTCATAGCGAGATGGTTACCAAATCTTGTGGATATGACTGGATCTGCACCAGATATGACTGGATCTACTCTATATCTGATCGGATTAGGCTATCCCTAGTATGGTTGCCAATTTTGTTATCAGGACTTATGCAATCAATGTGGACACTGTTTGTTCCTCTACCATGCAAAGTACAAGTGTAGAACAAAAGAGCACATCAGTTTAACCTTTCCTTAAGTAATCAGTTTGAACAACAAAAAATAAAACTATACCTTAGACCTAAGTCTATTTTTCCTTGTTCCAAAAATTCCTTACAATGTTTAACACCTGCAAAATAGATCAAGAGACGAAAACACAAAGTGAGAGTATCATGATAGATCAATTACTTATATCAATGACCAAGGAATCTGATAATATTCAACTGAAATTAATAACACATCAAATATAGGAAAGGGGAACACTTTTTATTAATGATAAAAGAGAGTAAAGTACAACCAAGCCTTGATGTTGATGGCTTTATCCTCTACAAGAAATCTACAATCCTCCATAACTATGAGAATCTCTCCACATACAAGCCAACTCTATCTTGCCTCTAACTTAGATTTAAATCCAACAACATAAGTGTACTTTCTTTTGGCCTCCTCCACTCTCATCATGAAGGCTTCATTTATAGGTCAAAATACACGAGATTAGCTTGGGGAATGGATAGGATGTGGTCCCAATAGGTGAGGGAGGCGAATGCCACCTCTCCCAAGTAAGTAGGAATTGACTCCACAGAGGATTTCGCAAGGAATATTCCAGAACATTCTTTTTTCTCCTTTTGGACTATCGTTGCACCTAATAGAAGGGGTAAAGTTGCTGACCTAACTTGTTGTCAAATAAAAGAGGGATCACCGCTTCTTGCTCCAATACAGACAACACCATTGACGCTCTTTCAAAACTGGAGGAAAACGCTGCCCTTCCAAAATGTGGAAAAAATCTAACCAAGGAATCTCAGGTCTAGCTCTCTGAAAGGAAAATAGGCTATGGTGGAGTTTCTAGGTGCAACAACTATATGAAGTGAGTAAAAATTTCAAATTTTGTTTTTCTATAAATAGTGAAAAAATAAAAATTTTGATACCATTTTGAAAATTTACCCACCATAGTGCTTTTGCATCTAGAACTTCAAGAGATGATTCCGAGAGCATCGTATGGCGAAATCACTCCATGCTTGGTCCATGTAATTACTCATAGCCTCCTCTTTCAATTTCATGCTGTTATCTACCTAAATGGCACTTCTCCATCCAAGTGCCGACATTCCCTATGTTGGCACAAAAAAGAACATTTATGGATTGAAGGTTGCCTAAAACACTATAGATGGGCATGTTATGAACTACATTTATCATCCATCCAGCTGGTTATTTTTACCTTTGAATATGTCAAGTGTTGTATGTGCCTTTTCCTATATGCAACTCGCATACATACACACCTTTTATTAAAGCATGTCGTGTGTTGTACGTGATTACCTGCAATTGCATCTCGTGTACAGATCTGTACGTGGGCTCCCCTTAGAGCAACTTGCGTGTCATACGTGGGTTACCAGTATTAATACCCACGTACACCTTCTTTTGACATTAAAAATAATAAATCAAGATTATTTGATATTTTTTAAGCCCTTAACTATAACCATCTTAACTGTCTCAACCTCCTCAACCCTCGAAACTGCCTTATTTCACTAAGTATAAATAAAGGCCTTGGGGAGGGTATTAATGAATGATTCTTGGAGAGCAAATTTATGCTAGTGGTGTCTATTCAAAAGTATTTGGAACAGTGGAACTGAGAATTCTTTGGTTGCAGAGGAGTCCTTGTGTCAGATGTTGGGTTGTAATCTGAACTCATTCACTATTGTTAATAAAGAGAATCCTTCTTCCATATGTGTTTTGAATGTATTTCATGTATCATGGTTTGATGAATACTTATAATTAAGCACTCTGTATATGATTTATCTAACCTTTTATATATACATGTATCATCTTACACTTGGAGGATTTTCTCTTGACAGGTGAAGGAGAAGGATCCCTGAAGGCTTTAGAGGAGAAGCAGAGTGGAAGAGGACAAAGCTAGGATCAACCGTCATGTATCGAGTGAGTCTATTCTATCCTGTTATTTCCTTTTATGTACTCTAGAGTTGATTGCCTGCAAGTTTTATGAGTATGTTGGTAACCCTAGACCTTCGGTTATAAGGTGTTTATTCCTATACAACACAACTGGCGACTCTGTTGGGGAGCCTAGACTGCTGTAGGTTATTTCTGTCACCGCTGACCAGTCTTTGCTTTGAAGTTTGTGTGTGGTATTTTATCCTAGTTCATGCTTACCATAGTGTTTGAAAGCCTTGTGGATTTTTCTTTTTTTGAGAAATTTTTTGTACCTGTACGTGGGTTGCTCTCATACACAATCGCGTACAGAGGCCTGCATACACAGGTTTCTCTCTTGGATAGTTGCATACAGCACAAGAGTTGCCCTTATATGTAGTTGCGTACAAGCCTGGAAATAGGGATTTTATGCTAGGGTTTGCTTGTCCTTGTCTTTTTGTAATTCCTGTTTGTTAGTTGGATTTCTTTATGAATACTGTACAGTTAGTCTGAAGACCTTGGTGACCACACTTTGTGCTTTCTCGTAAATCCCTAGGGTGTCTTTTGTTTGGATTGTCTTCTGTTTTCATTTTGAAGTAGGTTGGCCTGTTTGGGTTATAGGTTGAAGTGTCTCTATCCGAATCAGTGATCAGGATTTTGGGCATTGTTTTTCTAGTCTATCTTTTGATAGTGGTTGGTTTGTCACTTACCTTTGTGAGTTTACAGTGATTTCTTGTCATTGTACACACCCAATCTAGGGTTCCCGGTCTCCCTTTGTTGGTTGATTCTGGTTTTATTGACCTGTTTACTTCAGTTTTCTTATTCTATACAGTTGATTTGATCCAAGTATACTCAAGTTTAGTGCATTTTAGGTGCATAGTAGAGTTTGAGCATTTTTAAAAAGTGAAAAGAAATTTTTTTTCAAGCTTTTGCATTTGCTTTGCATAAGTAGTTTTCATTTCAGTTTTAAAAATATAATCTAAAAAACTACAAAAACATAGTCTTAGTTTCTCTTTATCACTTGCATTTGTTCATCAATCTATATTTACAAAAAGAAAAATAAGTTTTCTTTAATAGTGGCAATTTGCTTTGAAAAAATACACCTTTACTTTTTTATTTCTTATCGAGTCAAAAACACCATAGTTCATCACTCCATTTCCTTTTGAGTAACAAAAATCCCTTTAGAATGAACGCAGTAATTAAAATTTACTAGTAATTTTTATTTTTAGGGGCCATTCACCTACTAGCTTAGGCTAGACTTGTGGGATAGCAAGTGTAAACTTCCCATAAGTTTTAAAATTTAGACGTAGTGGACCTTTCTGTAGGCAAATCCTTGACTTTATCAATTGTATCTGGGAAGCTCCTCTCAAAAGGGAGTTAAGCACGAGGCCGCGTGGAGGCATTGGACTGAGGAGATAACCCTCTGATTCCTTGTCAAAACATAAATAAGGACTTTTATGCATCTGGAGATTCTGTCCTATACAGAGTTTCGGGCTCAGCTACCCTGCCCATGCGTACGAGTCAGGCTTACGACTGTCCCCCCAGACTGTTGGTATAGCTAAGGTAGCCTTTAGTCTCTTGACATTTAGGGTTCATACCTAGGTAAACCGGAAGGTTATTTTTGGTTCACCTTGGATGGGCTTGGAAGGTAACCCTTGTTGTAAGTGTAGGAGGGTGGTGGGTGATTCCTCAACTTGTGCCTAAGAACCACTTCAAGGACGCCAAGTAATCGTTCTTCAGCTTTCTTTGGGAAAGCATATGTTTTACCCTTGATTGATTGTTTGAGGCTTTAGGATTTTTATAGTGTGTGCTCTATGGTTTTTCCTGTGTTTAGTTGGCCTTAGGGTTTTATTTGTTAAATTTTCAATTGTGGAGGACCAACCTATAAGAAGGTCAAGAAGGTTGTGAAACCTTCCTCATCTTGTCACATTGGAACCTCCACCTCTACCCCAAAGGCGGAGATTGGACATGGATGGTTCATTTGAACCTGTAGGAGTAAGTGAAGTTCTAGGTGAACCAGAACTTATAGCTAACCATTTTGATCTTGATACAGTTGAGATAGAATACTTGTAGACTGACAAGTTTGCAAGGAATTTTAACACACCCTTGACCGATTTAAATGATCCTATGATTGTTCAGGTTAGACCTTTTGATTCACCTATTTTAGGTGTCCCTGTGGGTAGGATTATGTCTTCTACAGGAGAAAGTTCTTTTGTGTTCACCTTAGCTGTTCCGGTTGAAGGGGTACTACCTCCCCTGGTAAGTTCCTCTAGATCTAGTATACCTTCTACACCTTTGACTCCAGTGAGCTGGGTGGTCCAACCAGCGGTTCACTCAAACCTAGTAGGTACTTTTGGTGATATGGTTATTGGGATTCCTAGTATACCTACCGTTCCTTCTTCCTTTCCATACACTACGCAGAGTGTTCCAGTAGGATCCTTGGCATTCGTCCAAGGATTACCTTGGAATGGGGGGCACATTCCCCCATCCACTCCATACGTAGACCCATAACCTTCGTATGTAGGAGTGCAATTTGGGAACAACACCTCTTATGGGAAAAGTTTTCAAACTCCCATTTCGGCCCCTTTTACGAGCTCCCCCTTTTCGTTGTTTAGGGGAGGGATATCGGCTACTGTCTTTCAGACCCCAGTTTCAATTTGGATGGCCCGAACTTCTTATACTACACCTCCCACACACAATCCTATGGCTTATAGATGGAATCCATTTCAGAGTAATCTACCAACTTCGCAACCGGTAGTAGGGGGAAACCCCACCTTTACCTATGGGAATTCGGGGGCAGGTCCCTCTAATCCCTAGGCTGGCACATTTAGTGCCCCGGTTCGACCCAAACTTCTATTCCTGGCAACATTAAACTTGCCAAATTTGTCAAAGTTGATGAATGACCCGGTGAGGCATGACCCCTCGTGGCCACCTGTTCCCACCAAATTGCCATCGGACATCCCTAAATTCAAGGGAAAATTTGGTGTAGATCCTGGAGCTCATGCCACCAAATTCCATTTATGGTGTTATTTGAATTCACTGAATGAAGATTCAATTAGGTTGAGGCTGTTCCAGAGAACCTTAATAAGTATCATGGCAAAATGGTATATTGAATTTCCTTCTACTGCTTTCAGTAGTTTCTGGGACTTGGCTAGTGCATTTCTTATCCACTTTCAGCTTCTAGTTTGATATGATTTCAGAATGGACTTGTTATCTACCTTTAGGCAAAACAAGGCTACCCACATCTTGGATCATGTCCAAGAGTGGAGGAGGTGAAAGAGCCTTATAAAAGCCACTATCCCTCCTGAGTTCCTTCTAGAGTGGTTCCTTAAATCGCTATTGCCTTACATATCTAAGGACGTATCCACCTCAGGAGTGATGAATGAAGAAGAAGCCATTCTTAGGGCCCAGTAATTGGATTTGATTTATTCACAATTTGGGATCTTGTATGAGATTATCCCTTAGGCACCGAGGCCTACGCACGATGCGGAGAAGCGTAAGCCTGGACCCCATGCTAATGGTGTGGTTGGGTCCGTTAAATCTCCCACCGTAGAGTATTTGGCTAAGAAACTTCATCAGTTGTCTATCAAGCAGTCTACGTCGGAGGCAGCGAAGGCTGCCCCCTCCCCCTAGAGTGCAAATTTTTTTGCACAAACCTCTCAGAAGGGAAATCAGCAGCCCGGTGGGAAGAAAAAAAGAGGAAAGAAAGGAGAGGGAAACCAAAACAAGTAGAAGCCCGCAAACAATGCTGATGGGGGAAAGAAAGAAAATAAGAAGGTTAAGTTCCCGTGCAAGTTGTGCCATGAGGACCACCTTACTCACCTTTGTCCCCTTATGGAACAAGCCCAGAAGCTACTTAAAGCTCAACAACCGGCTGTCCTGAAGGATCCTTTTCCCCAAGGACAGAACTCTACTTCAGCTTCTAATGTAGCAGGGGGCACTCAAAATGTCCCTGACCCAAACTATATCAACATGGTTCGATATTTGACTTTGTTACAGATGAGGAATAAAAATTATGAGAAAGAGACTTCTAAGAAGGGTAAAGATGTAGGTGAAACTTCTAACCCTCTCACGATAGAGAAACCTGCTGAAACTAAGCCGAAGGTACCAAAAGGTGTCTTCAATAAGACCTTGCATAACCCTAATGCTAGGGCTACTTCAAACTACTCCATGGTTGAAGATTTAGCCTAAAACCCATGTGCAATGTCAGCTTTAGAGGTGCTACAGAGTTGTCCCGCCCAACGGGATGCCCTCTTAGCAGCTTTAGGAAGCATGGACTCATTGAGTCTCATGGCGAAATTTCATTTGTTTGATGTTAAAATTCACCTACCTTACCATGTAGCCTTATCAATAGATGTCATCCATGGTGGAAATACCATTGGAAGGGCAGTTGTTGATGAGGGTGCTTCTACATACGTTATGTCCTTGACTTGTTGGAAAGCTCTCGGATCCCTAGAGCTGGTCCCATCAAACACTCTACTTACTGCTTTTGATGGAAAGTCTTTCCATCCACATGGTATCCTGTTGAATTTTGAAATTAAGCTGGCAGGAAAAGCAGTGTCTGTTGAGGTAGAAGTGATTGATGCTCCTTTGGACTATAATCTGCTTCTGGGAAGAAATTGGACTTATGCGATGTCCGCTATTGCGTCGGCCATTTTTCATGTGGTGGTTTTTCCACATGAGGGAAAGTTGGTTACTATTGACCAACTTGATTTTACTCAAAAATGTAGTTTAGATTCTAATGAGTCCGCTGTGGCATTAGTTGATCAGGTCAAACCTACTACACAGAGCTTGGGGGCTAGAATGTACACATCACTAATGGGAACATTTGATCTTCTAGCCCCAGTTAATTATATTGGTTCTACTAGTGTGGGGAGGTCCATAGCTACAGTTGTTGATAGGACTGATCTTTGGGTTCTTCCTTTCCCCCATGAACCAGAGGTGCCCTTATCAGTAGTGGAAGTAGCTTACCAAGCTATATCTCAAACCACTGTTGATCCCATTCCAGATCCTCTAACAATCTCAGAATATATGGAAGAAGTCTATTTTCCCATATGGGCAGAAAAATCTTTGCACTCTATCAATTGTTTAGACATGGTTTTACCTTCTGATGAAGCCATTTTGGAAGCCATGAGTGGACGTGGTAATATTTGTCAGGATCTTCACCATTGATCCTGTTTTCTTCCAGAACTGAGCAGAATAGAAAATCAAGGGTTTCGTTTGAGACTATCAGAAGATGTTGATACACCTATCAATCCCTTACCCAGGGAAGGAATGTTTGCCAAGGGGAATATGGAAAATATTTCCACCACTATACCTATTAACAGCTCTGTAAAACTTGATGTCATGGAAAACATATACATAGGTGCAAATTGCTCTCCTGAAGAGATTGCTATCTATACTGCCCTGTTTAAGGAATTCTACGATGTCTTTGCCTGGTCATATGAGGAGATGCCAGGCATCAATCCATCGATTGTTGAACACAAAATCTGAACATATCCTGATGCCAAACCGGTTCGACAAAAGTTAAGACCCGTTAACCCGTGCAAAGCGGCGGCTGTGAAGGCTGAAGTTGAAAAGCTATTGAAGGCTGGTTTTATCTATCCCATAGATTTGACATAATGGGTATCCAACCATGTTCTTGTTGATAAGAAGAAAGGGACTATCTGCATCTGTACTAACTTTAGAGACCTGAATAAAGCCTATCCTAAGGACAACTATCCCACGCCATTTATAGACCAGATTATAGATGCTTGTGCGAGAAGTGAGGTGTTCTCGTTTATGGATGGTTTCTCTGGATACAATCAAATTCAAATAAAACCGGAAGACCAACATGAAACTGCTTTCATTTGTCCTTGGGGTACCTTCGCGTACAAGAAAATGCCCTTTGGATTGAAAAATGCTGGGGCAACCTTTCAACGGGCTATGAACTTTTCCTTCCATGATATTAAAGCCATTGTCAAACCATACCTTGATGATCTGTTTACACATTCTCGTAAGAGGATCCAACATCCAGATCATTTACTGTTGATATTTGAAAGATGTAGACATTATAAAATCTGCTTGAATCCCCACAAGTGTGTATTATATGTGGAGTCAGGAAGATTGCTCGGGTTCATTGTCTCTAGTAGAGGCATCCAGGTGGATCCATTAAAAGTTGAGGCCATTGTAAAATTGCCTCCTCCTCATTCTATCAGGCAACTTCAAATCCTGCAAGGAAAGTCTAATTTTCTTCGACATTTTATTGTTAACTATGCCAATATTACTAAGGGTTTCATGCGCCTGCTCAAATAGGACACCCCATTTGTATGGGATGAAACCGCACAACTTGCTTTCGAGGCATTGAAAAAAGCTTTGTTGTCATCCCCCTTATTGCATCTGCCAGATTATTCTAGGGATTTTATATTATATCTGGCTGCATTTGAGTCGACCATTGGGGTAGTACTAGTCCAGGAGGACGATAAGCTTGTAGAGCATGTCATTTATTATCTTAGCCATTCTTTGGCTGGACCTAAACTTAGATACTCCCACGTTGAGAAATTAGCCTTAGCAGCTGTTTATGCTGTTCAGAGGTTACGTCACTACATTTTACTGAGGACCACAACAGTAGTGGTGGATGTGAATCCGTTTCAATATTTTTTATCCAAATGGATTGTTGGGGGAAATTTGAACAAATGGGTAGTCATTCTTCAAGAGTTTGACTTGGATTTTTAGTCTGCTAAGTCTAAGAAGTCCTTAGTTTTTGCTGAACTTATAGCAGAATTTTCTACTATAGAAGATGTAGCCATTGAAGATGACTCATTCCCAGATGAGTACATCTTCTTGATATCCACCTTTGATCCTTGGTATGGGGATATTCTTATATATCTTCAGACTTTGAAGTATCCTACGGCTTCCTCATGGGAGGAACGATGTAAATTATGCCTTCATTCTAAGAACTAACTCATCATAGGGGATACATTATATCGAAGAGGGGTATCTTCCATTTTGCGTTGATGCCTTACCCATGAGGAAGCGGAGATTTTCCTAAATGATTCCCATAGTGGAGCATGTGGGGGTAATTTATCTGGGTTAGCAACATCCTAGAAGATACTACGTGCTGGTTATTTCTGGCCTATGATCTTCAAAGATTGTGTGGAAGCAGTGAAGCGCTGTCATCTTTATCATCTTTACACGAAGAAAATGTGGTCACATCTTGCTTCGTTATTTCTCGTTGTCTCGGTAGGCCCCTTTATGAAATGGGGGATTGATTACATGACATGTAACCCAGCTTCGGCTGGGGGGATTTAATACATCATTGTCGCTGTTGACTATTTTATGAAATGGGTAGAGGCAATGCCTAATTTTAAAGCCGATGGGGAAACAACAACTTTCTTCATATTCAATCAGATTATAGCATGATTTGGTATACCCAAAGTGATTGTCACTGACCATGGCAGTCATTTTCAAAATAGCATGATGACGGAACTGACCACTATGCTCGGATTCAGACAAGAACATTCATCTTCGTACTATCTGCAAGCAAATAGTTAGGTTGAGGCTGTAAAAAAGAATTTAAAGACTATCCTTAAATGTACAATTGATGCAGCCCATTCTAACTAGCACATCATGCTATATCCTGCTCTTTGGGCCTACCAAACTAATGTAAAAACTGCCATGGGTTTCTCCCCTTTCCAACTCGTTCATGGAGTGGAAGCAGTTACCCTGATTGAGTGTTAAATCCTAACTTTAAAGATAGCTATTCATGTGTTACCTGATATGACATAGCTTGAGGAACGTCTGGTACATTTAGAACACCTTGATGAATAGTGTAGAGATGCTCTGACCGCTAATCAAGCTCATAAGAATTGGGTCAAAACTCAATATGATAAATCGATCAAACCTCGGGTTTTCTCTGAGGGGGAACTTGTCTTGCTTTGGGACCAAGACAAAGAACCCTTGGGGGCAGGAAAATTCAAGGCCATGTGGTTAGGACCTTATGTCGTGTCAAAAGTCTTAAAGAAGGGTACATATGAGTTAGTTGATTTTGATGGGAACAAGCTTCCCGGGCCTAGAAATGGGATTTACCTGAAGAAGTACTATGCTTAGGCTTATCACTTTTTCTTGTAATTTTCTTGTATGTATTTTTATGTACATTAGGTTGTCGGTTTTGTTTTTTATACCATCTGCTGGTTGTTACAGATGTCTTCTGAAAGGTATATAGGGTTTGCTGATGGCACCAGTTGCCACACTTGTAATCTAGCTTCAGCAGCATTACTCTCCCTCAGGACAACTAGTTGCCACAGGAGGCGCTTGTTTAGGTCCTGCTTCTAATAATGTTGCTGAGTATAGGGCTATAATTGAGCTTCTATGGGATGCTTTGTCATGTGGTATCACCCAGCTTGAGGTCTGTCTAGACTCTCAGCTGGTAGTCTCCCAGCTCAATCAATCTTATTAGGTACGGAATCCTATTCTATTACGTCAGTTCATGGAAATTCAGTTATTGGAAAGAAATTTTGAAGTTATTATATTCAATCACATTCCATGAAATCAGAATTCATTGACTGATGCATATCTTAATTACATTTTAGATTGGCATCTAACACACATTTCATAAAAATATACAGCATGCTCATAAAAAACACTTGTAAATAAACCGACAACAATATATATATATGTAAAATATCTGTCCATAGATAGGTCGAGTTTGATCCTTAGATCCCATCATAACTGTATAATATACAAAAATGTGGATCGCAGTCCATCAAAATGTCCTAGATCTAAGTAGGACCACCTTGGTCCCCATGGTCTCTCTGTACTCTGGCTTCCTCAGCCTCTTCAGCTTCGGCAGCCTCCACAACATCTATGTATACCAGAACTGCTCTGGCTACTTGCCTCAAAAAGCGTAACTAGACAGGTGGAACCCCAACTACGAACTCCTGCATGACGACTGGGATATGCTCTATCCGCAAGGTGGGAACTCTTTAGGTTAGCCTGTCCAGCTTACCCTCTAGAACCCTAATCAACCCCAGGTCTTCACCTATGACAGGACGAACAAACATGCATGGATGCCACTAAAGGAGGACTAGTCCAATATCTACATTTTGACATGCTTATAGGATTAGGACTTGTATACATATGTATATATCTATCATTCTAAAATCCATAAAAATTTTAAAAATGTTAAAAAATTTAAAAATTTGTTTACCTAGCTCTCCCCATGCTCCTCCTGGAGGGAGGACAAGGTCTGGGTCACCTTGGAAATCCATGCCGGCATATGGAAACTACTCTAGTGCTGATAGCTGTCGCTCCCACCAGATGTAGAAGTCATAATCATATACACTCTGCATTGTGTCTCCTCCTCCTTGATGGAGGAAGATGTCTCCCCATCTACTCAGCCTTGGCTGACGTGGAGATTGAATTGGTAGAGGTATGGCGGGGCTCAACCTTGGTACTCTTTCGAAGAAGAAGGCAACCAATATGCTCGAATACCCAAAGTTATTTTGCCTTCCTCTCTTGAAATCAGAGAGTTGTCTTTTCATGATGGGGAAAACTCCTGAACACCAATCATAGAGGGCACCATGCATACAATCCACCTCCAACCTCATTTGGTTCCGTGTAGCCAAATGTAATGAGGAGGATCCTGCAATCCTCGTGATGGTGCTCGTAAGTACCTGTAGTGTAAAGTCACGGATATGTGCAATAGGGACACAATTCCCTCTCTTTTGGGTACTTGGTGTGCAAAACACATCTATGCAGTTCTGGACACTTAAAGGGTCACCACCCCTGCCAGTGCCCTCTAAGTTGACCAGTGCTCCTCGTCGTGACAGACTGGTAATGAAATACATGTCCTCAGTAGTAATCTCCAAAGTCTCACCTTGTAGGTCAAACATCCCCAAATCGTGATCCCAATAGTTTATCATGAACTCTAATAGGCGGACATTGGCCTGCATGGGTGATGTGCAAAAGAACTTTAATAACCCACTCGTTCACAATGCATGTACGGTGGGCACACTTTGGAGCACTTCTTGGTCCATTGTTTCATGTTCTCGTTCCCTCCTTCCAACACCATCTTCACACCTAGAAAAACAAGTAATTTGATTCATTAATTTCATATAAAATTTCAATTTTTTTTTATTATAATTAGCTTTTTATCCTTCACACGGTACATGTGATTGTCTAGTTAGACATGTTGTGTACTGTACACGACTGTCTCTAAAGGAAACCCACGTACAGAACGCATGTATGCGAGTCTTTACATTGTGAGCCCGTGTATGCACCGTGACATGATTTAGTATGCTTTTAATAATGAAATTGGGACTCAAAATTAATAATTGCTAGGATCAAAATGAAGAGCTTGGGGTGTAGGCTTACCTACAACTTGCGGAATTTGATTTCATCCACTAGATTGTCCACAATGATCGAATGAAGGTAGAGGTAAAAACTTGCTTCTTATGGCTAAAAATTCAAAATGGTGAGTTTTGTTTTGATTTTGAACTATTTATAGAAATTTTATTTCCCAAAGTGGGTTTTTTCCTATAGTTTGAAATCTATTCAACTAATCCTATATTTCTTTTTGCCTTGAAACCATTTTTTCATCATTATAAAGTGTTTTTTCTCCCATAGGGTGGTTTTGTCATTACCAATGCATTTTTGGCATCTATAGTGAATCCACGTTAACCTTAGCAATCAACATTTTTCCACGGACTATGGTATTATAAACCATTAGTTCCCTGTTTTTACCATTGTTCTTCCGTGGATATGACCCTTTTTTCATGAGTATCTTTCTTTAAAACCTATGTTGTCCTTTGATACTCATGCCGCAACTGTTTCAGGTATAGGGGTATCCTTTTAGCTATTTTTCACGCCAAATAGAGCTTCTTTTGAATCTCTTTTTACAAGCTATCCCTTTATAGGACTCCTTGCCCTTATGGAGTTTCTTTAGGCCCAGGTCTGACTCCTTCAAAATAGACTTGACTATCGAGTTAACTTGTTCGTTCAAGCTCGTTAAGAATATGTGAACGGGCATCCACATCGGTGGTAGGTTATCTCTTTCTTGGACCATGCGGAATAATATTAGAAATGATCCCTCTCTTTTCTATTTTGAATTGCGAAGAGTATTCTCAAGCATAGGTTTATCACTTTTCTGGACTTGAGGGACTAAATTTATGGAAAAGGAATGCTTGGTATGAGCTTAGTTTTCTCTTTTTCATGCTCTGGACCTAAACATGAAAAAGATTCCGAGTGTACTTTGTGTCTTTGTCATGCTCGTTAAAAACTTAAGAACAAAGCAATGAGTTTATTGTTGTAAACCCCATTTCTCGTAATCAAATGGATCTTTCCGAGTGATCTTGCTTTCCTTCACACTCGTAAAACTCAAGCTATTTTATGTTTTGGAAGGAGCGTTGGGTAGGTGGTAATTTAACCTTTTTCGGACCTCCTTGACTAAGTACGAAAAAGGTTCACCTTTTCTTCTATGGAAGTTAAGAGAGTTCTTCTTTGGTATGTTTTATACTTTTTCGGCCTCAGGAGACTAAATTGGACGAAAAAGGACCCCCCTGAAGTCTTCTTTGGAGTTTTCAGAATCTCTAAATGTGAAAACACCAACTGAGCATGTACTAGTTCGGGCTCATTAAATCCACAAATCAGTGACACTATCAAGCATTATTTTCTTGTCTCTTCAAGCTTGTTAAAAAATGAAGAGGGATCCGAGTTGACTTTCCTGGACTCGTTAAAATTTAACAGGGAAGGTAAGGAAGAAGTTTTCTCTTGTTTTCAGTAGTGGAAGCATGTCCTCCTTGAACATAGAACTCTCTATTTTTTCTGATACCCATGTCTCAGTCTTCACTTTCCATTCAGCTATTACTTTGAGTTTCCTACTCCTCCTCTTGTCCGTTATACCTAGGGAATCTGCTCATGTCTCCTCCCTGACAGATAAGTCTAGTTGTTCTATCTATGAGTTAAAAGCTGCCTTGGGTCATCTCTCTGTTGTGCTCACTGTTCAAGGACTCAACCCAATGTTTGATCTTTATCCTGATCCCATCATTGTTATATCTGTTATCTTTTGTGTCTCCCTTCTTTTGCCTAGTTCCTAGTCACTCTTGTGATCCGTTGGAGGATCTGTTGCCTTCCTTATCACAACATGGTTCCGTTTCAGTACTTCCTGATGATGAATGCCTAGAGTTTTGATGGTTGTACCTCAGGATTCACTTTCATCATTGGTGAATTCCTTTGCTTCAGTTGTTTATTATCACCTATTGATTGACAAACTATTGAATCCTTTCCATGTTCAACTTCAACCTACTTTTATTCACATGGCTTGGATTGTACTGGTTCTTTGGGATTGTTTATGAAGACCTTAGTTCCTCACCTATGAACTAAGTTGCGCAAGATTATGTTCCATTTATGTTCACAGCTTCTAGATCTTTGAAGATTCATCATTATTGTATATTGTGGCTTCAATACACCTTTGTAATATACATGGTTTAGTACCCGTATCATATGATGTACTCAAATATTGTAAAGGAGCTAGTGTTCCAGTATATTGAAAATAACATCCTCAGATATGACTTTGTATATGACATTATTATGTATTTGTTTCAGGTACTTCCTCTGCTCCATTGGATTTCTGAGTTCTCCAAAGATAAAGATTATAATTTATTTCGGCCATCGCTTCCCTCTGACCTCACACATTAGGGGGAATCTGTTATCTACCTAAATGACACTTCTCCATCCGAGTGCTGACATTCCCTATGTTGGCACACAAAAGGACATTTATGGATTGAAGGTTGCCTAAAAAACTATATATGGGCATGTTATGAACTACATTTATAATCCATCCAGCTGGTTATTTTTACCTTTGAATATGTCAAGTGTTGTACGCGCCTTTTCCTATATGAAACTCGCATATATACGTGCCTTTTATTAAAGCATGTCGCCTATTGTACACGAGTATTTGCAATTGCATCTCGCGTAGAGATCTGTACGCAGGCTCCCCTTAGAGCAACTCGCATGTCATACATGGGTTTCCATTATTAATACTTGTGTACACCTTCTTTTGACATTAAAAATAATAAATTGTGATTATTCGATATTTTTTAATCCCTTAACTATAACCATCTTAACTGTCTCAACCTCCTCAACCCTCGAAACTGCCTTATTTCAGTAAGTATAAATAAAGGCCCTGGGGAGGGTATTAATGAATGATACTTGGAGAGCAAAGTTATGCTGGTGGTGTCTATTCAGAAGTCTTTGGAGCAGTGGAACTTAGAATCCTTTGGTTGCAGAGGAGTCCTTGTCTCAGGCGTTGGGTTGTAATATGAACTCATTCACTATTGTTAATAAAGAGAATACTTCTTCCATATGGGTTTTGAATATATTTCATGTATCATGGTTTGATGAATACTTATAATTAAGCACTCTGTATATGATTCATATAACCTTTTGAATATACATGTATCATCTTGCACTTGGAGGATTTTCTCTTGATAGGTGAAGGAAAAGCATCCCTGAAGGCTTTAGAGGAGAAGCAGAGCAGAAGAGGACAAAGCTAGGATCAACCGTCATGTATCAGGTGAGTCTATTCTATCCTCTTATTTCCTTTTCTGTGCTCTAGAGTTGATTTCCTGCAAGTTTTATGAGTATGTTGGTAACCCCAGACCTTCGGTTATAAGGTGTTTATTCCTGTACAACACATGCATAAACTTTTAAGTTTAATGGTCAATTTTTTTATTTAGGCCATCCCAAATAGTGCATTTTGGCCCACACATAAATCTAGTGTTTTTCCGCGTATATGGATGGGTATATGCAGAAAATACCACGATACCCACGTACATACGTGGCTGTTTCAAAAACAGTCACGTACAGGGCCGCAAACTTGATTTTCAAGGGTAAACACTAATGAAACTTGGAAATGTTTATGCAATATGGTTATAGAATGGAGAGAGAGAGAACATGGTGATGTTGAAGAGTTTGTGCAGGCTGATCTCATGGCTTAACAAGCACTGAGGGCTTGTGGGTTATATAAGTTTTTGCACCTTGGAAGCTTGAAGGATAAGCCAAGGATACTCGAGCTACTAGTGGATTATTGGGATCCAGACTCTAATACCTTTCACTTAGATGGCATGTCACTCAGCATAGAAGTTGAGGACATATACTTTATTGCAGATTTGTCCCGTTGAGGGGAGGTGGTGAACATCTGATAACTTGGGCCAGGAGGTGGGTTGAATATAGAGGAGTACATAGCTATGTATTACTTTCCCAATCCAAAGAAGGTTGGGAGTCAAATCCCAAAAAACTCAGTCCAAAACTTGGGGCTGAAAGCCATACTATTGGCATTGGGTAGGATCGCAGGTTTAGCATCACTCCACCAGGATAAGGCCAATGATTTTCTATGCCGTAGAGTGCATGCGACCTACGATATGTGACTATATGACCTCGCTGCTAAGAAACATGAAGCAACAACTCAGTGACTGTAATATGGGAAGGGTACAAAACTTTGGGTTTGGTAGCATACTGACTACATTCTTTTTCGAGCGGGTGTCGGGGATAAGCCCTAGAGTTGACATTGCTCCACATGGAGTTAGGGATCCGACTTAGCTACATTGGTCCAATGTCATGCAAAGACTGGGAGGGGGAAGGGTAGCTAATCCCTATCCAACATACTTCTTTCTCTGGTGGTGGAGACAGATCATCACCATAGATGACTATCCTTATGCAGGGATAGATTTTCGTTGAGATCCAGATATGCCCCTACCACCAGGGTCAGCATACGGAGACATAGGTAACAAATCCTAACTCAGTTTTGTTTTTTGAATTATTAAATTTTTTGTGTTTTTTGATATATGAAATCAAAATACATGTTTTTGGTGTGATGACATATAATGATACTCTATCATGTACATGCAGATGTGGGACCATGACGACTAGATGGATTTCCTCATCATCTATGGAGGGGAAGAGGTGATGAGATCATGGGTGTGGATGTAGAGCGGATGCTCCAAAGCATTCACACAAACTTCATTTGCTTGACACAGAGGGTTCCCATGGCGCAAGTTGATGAATTTCCTAAGGCAATGCAGCGCCGGGTGATTAGAGTACCATGGGCATGGGTTCGATTATTTCCCTGGCTAGCTATATTCGTGGTGTGCTACCATGATCAGCATCCTCCTCCACCTCAAGCTTAGAGACCTAGGTGTATATTTTTTGTATGACTGTGTAGTATATTTAGGTTTCTTGAAAGCCCCACTTTTGTATATGACACTTATGTATTATGACGTCACCTTTTTTGGAATTAATGAAAATATTTATGATGATTGATTATTATTCTATTTACATGTGTAAAATGTGTTTGTGAAATTATTTTATCGTCTGTGAAACAAATACCAATATAGTACATAGTTAACATATGAATCAACAACTTGATTAAAATTTCTTGTAATGTTAATGTATGCTATGCTCTCAAATTTTCGTTCTGGCAATCTTACACACAAGAATCTTTGTAACAATGTCAAATCCCTAACATGTTACAAGCCATTAAATTGTGAGACCACTAACTGTGAATTAAGACGTACCTCAAGAGAAAGGACACCATGTGAAATGGAATCACACAATAACTGAATCACAATACTATATTCAACAACATTCCTTGAAGAATGTTGTAAACAAATGCCTCCTGAAGACAACACTTGACCCATAAGAGTATAAATCACCCAAGCAGCCGAAGCTGAGTTTTGAGTGTGGCGCTAGCACCATCAGTGAATCCTATGTAAACTAAAGAATCGATTGACATATTCCGTAATAAATGAAAGCTAATCAACAAACCCGATCACCATAAAAATACCAAACTAAGCTATGCAAAATGTACAATAATATACAAAAAATCAGCCCTGGTTGAAGATCATGCATAGTATTTCTTAAGATAGAGCCCATTTCTAGGCTCCACCAAGGCCATCCCTTGATAATCGACCAACTCATAGGAACCTTTCTCTAAGACATGCTTGACCACATATGGACCATGCCACATTGGGTTAAACTTTCCTGTCCCCAAGGGTTCCTTACCTTGATCCCACAAAAGGACCAAGTCACCTTCACTAAATCTCCTAGGACGCACAAAATTATTGTACTGGATGTTAATGTGATGCTTGTTAATCTCAAGAGCCACTAAAGCATCTCGACGATGCTCATCAAGCTGCTCTGAGTGGAGCAGACATTCTTCCAATGCAGAAGTATCTAGTGAAAGCTCCACAGCTAGCTTCAAAAAAGGGATTTCGCATTCAATCGGTAATACTAACTCCACCCCATGATCAAGCTGATAGGGAGTAAAACTGGTAGTAGTCTTGACAGCGGTTATGTAGGCCCACAAAGTAGGATAAAACATGATATGCCAATTAGTCTTGCTTTGTGCGATGGTTCATTGGAGAATGTACTTAAGTGACTTGTTCACTACTTCAACCTATCCATTCGCTTGAGGATGATAAGAAGAGGAATGCTCTTACTTATACCCTAAATTCGAAGATAAATCTTCCATCATTTTTTTCTGAAAGTGCCTACCATGTTTAGTGACAAGCTCCCTCATAATGCCGAACCGGGTGATAATCTAGTTAAATACGAAATGCGTAGCTGCTTCACCATTGGATTTTATAGTGGGAATAGCCTCTTCCCATTTTGTGAAGTAATCAACAGCCATGATAATATGAATTTTCCCCCCAAATTAAGCTAGTTACAATCCATAAAATAGACCCCTCACTTGGTGAAGGGACCGACGGTGATAATGGGATGCAAAGGGGTAGGTCGTGAGTGCATATTCCATGAAAACACCTGGAAAGGGTGGAACCTCTTTACCGCATTAACGCAATATTTAAAGATGGAGGGCCAAAAATTACCCACTCTCAGAATTGTTTGGGCTGTAGAAAGCCCAGATAAATGACCACCACATTCCCCTCCATGGAAATCATTAAGCATGACCTCAACCTTCTCATGAGTTCAACAACAATGTAAAATGGAATCAACCCCACAGCAGTACAAAGTATCCTGCACTATGAGGTAGTTCTTTGCTACATGACATAGTAGTCGTCATTCATCTCATGAGAGGTGATTAGGAACCTTCAATGTTTTCAAATAAACAATAATATCCTCATACCAAGAGTCCATGATTGAGATGAGAAAGATATTCTCATAAAAAATAGAATCCTCATGAACCTCCCCTTCATACAAATTTGGAATATCTGATATGAGCTCAGCAAAAATTAATGATTTCTTTGATCTTATCGAAAAAAACTTGAGATCAAACTCTTGCAATATCACAATCCATTTATTATACTTCCTCCCAATCATACTTCTAGTGAGGACAAATTGAAATGGATTAATGTGAGCTACGACCAAAGTTTGGCGAAGGAGGATGTAATGCCTCAAACATTGAACTGCATGGTCGGTGGCTAAGACTAGCTTCTCAACATGGGTATCATGAAGTTTTGCATCAATAAGGTTTTGGTTAAGATAGTAGATGACATGCTCATTGAGATCCTCATCCTCTTGAACCAAGACCATACCAATCATCTCTTGAGAGGCGGCCACATAAATCAAGAAGTCATGACTATAGTCTGGTGGACTAAGCACAGGGGAAGATGCCAAGACTTTCTTCAAAGCATCGAAAGACTCCTGGGTCCACTCATCTCAGTAAAGAGGGGTTTCTTTCTTCAATAAACACATGAATCCTTTGGTCAAATTGGCAAAATTGACCATGAACCTTCGCAAGAAGTTGTCCATTCCTTATAAACATTGAATATGTCGAATGTTATGCAGGGGAGACAATTGAAGTCTTGGCTCAACCTTTATGGGATCGACTCTAATGCCCTCCTTGGACAATGAATCCTAGTAAACGACCAACCTTCACACAAAATATGCACTTATGAGGATTTCACCGAATTCGATAATGACGACATCTTTCAAAAACCAATCTCAAATGATAAGGATGACACACTCTCAAGCAAGAGTGAGCAGCTAGATCATCCAAGTACACTTCAATAATCTTTTGAAGATCATGAAAGGAAAAGGTCATGGCCTGTTGAAACGTAGCTCTAACATTTTTAAGGCCAAAGGGCATCTTATGATATGAAAATATTCCCCAAGGACAAATAGATGCAGTCTTATGTTGGTCCTCGGGTTTAATATGTATCTAATTATATCAAAAAAATCCATCCATAAAGGATAAAACGTCACTTCCCAGACACTCATCCAATATTCAATCAATAAATGGTGTAGGAAAATTGTCTTTAGGATGGGCTCGATTTAAATCACGAAAATTAGTGCATATTCGAATCATTCCTTGCTTCTTATCCACCTAAATGGGACTTGAAACTTCATCCATTAAGGGAATGGGATATATGAAGCCAGCTTTGAGCAGCTTCTCTATCTCTACTTTAAAAGTGGGCACTTTCCTAGGATTCATAGCACGCAAATGCTGTCGAACTGATTTGGCATCCGGATAGGTTTTGATTTTGTGTTTGACAATGTGAGGGTCTATTCCTGACATATATTCATACAACCAAGAAAAAAAATCACAAAATTACTTAAAAATATTATTGTAATCTTTAATCTAATCGAGGGAACAATCCGCCCCAATGTACATGTTCTCAATCTTACCAGGAACATGAGAAATATTGATAGGTATCGTTGGTGATAGGTTAGCTATGTTCCCTTCAGAAATATGACTAGGAGAGCTTAATGGGACCACATGCATACCAAATTTATCGCTTAGAACCACCCTAAATTCATCACACTCTAAACAATCAAGCTTAGGAAGGAAATATGATCTATGGTGCAACTCTTCCCAAGGTTTTTCTATCCTAGACATAGCCTCAAGAATAGATTCATCCAACAGAAAAACATCATCAAGGAAGTATTGAGAGTGAGATGACTCTACTACCCAAGCATAAAGCACATAAGGGTCCTCCTCCTCCATCTGTGAAGAGGAAGGACTAGGCTCTACAACATGATCAATATTAGCTTGATACTCCACCAATCTTGCAAGTGACGACACGTCCTTCTCAGCAAGTATAGAATTATAACTCGAAGTACTCGGTGAAGGAAGAATCCAAGGATCCTCCATATGAGAGGTGTGAAATGAGACCAAATTCAACGAGATCAAATCCTTACCAATACTAGATGCAATCATAAGGATGAGTGCAGGACAACTAAAGGTTACCATGAGAGAAGGATACATGCACAAACCCATATTATCTGTTGCCGATTGAGAATGATTGATAATCGAGATAGAGGCTCCCAATGATGCTTTTAAACATGGATTCTGGAAATATTTTTTATCAATAGTAATGATCTTCCCATCCAAAGGAAAAAAAACCACTCAAAATAGGGAAGAGGCTATAGCTTGCATATTGTACATCTAGTTCCTATCTAGCAAAAGATTGTAGTCGAGGGGCGCATCAACCACCTCAACCTCGATCGTAACATCCTTCCCCCCTAATTGGACCTCTAGGGAAGGAACTATACCATGTGACTGAAATGATCATACATCAAATTCAATCAACATGTTCACAGATTTAGATAATGTGGGAGAACCTAAGCCCTTCCAATAGGCCAAAGAAATCACGAAAGTGACAACGCCTTCATCAATCACAATGCGCTTGATGGTGTGGTTTAGACACTCTACATGAATTAGAAGAGACACATAGTAATCCAAGATAGGATGGATTCCATGAGTTTCAAAATTGATCACGGAAGGAGAGATATAATCACCCACCCCAAGAGTAGACAACAAGGCCTTCTTTTGCGGAGGACAAGTCTGAAGCACTTCTAATGCATACATCGCACAAGGAGTCTAGCCCAAATCCTCAACAATTTAATAGTTATGGGTGGCTCCAGAATTAGGGTTGTGCCCCAAGTGCTTTAAGACTCCCTTAGGAATGCAAGGAAGAGCTTTAGGCTTATCCATAGGATTTTCAATTCACAAAGAGCTTGTAGGTGGAGCAGGTTCTTTCCCAAGGTCTGGTTGTGATGTACCATAGTCTTTTGCATGTGTCACAACAATCATAGATTTCACCATGTTAATGCAACAGTGGCCACTAGTGGCATCCGATGGGTTTTGAGTTCCACTAGACACACTACCAGGATCCACGGTCCTTGAGTTCATATTTTGATTATTTGGTAAAGGATTTGTAAACACAGTTGGGCCCTGTGTTATGAACTTTGAGGCATATTCCATACAAGGGCACAAGTGAGTGAGGTGGTCATCCTTACACAACTTGCAAGGAAATTTTACCTTTCGCTTAGGCTTCTTGTCCCCCCCAACATTATTTGCGTTCTTGTCATTGTTATCATTATCATTTTTATTCCCACCCTTATGATTATTTTTTCCTTTCTTTTAATTCCTTCTGGGTTGTTGGTTACCTTTAGGGTTCGACGATTGCACTGAAAGTACATTCACTGATTGGGTAGGAAGAGATGAAGTCATAGCTTATCTCAACATAGACTGGTTAAATGATAACTGGCTCACTTATTTCGTAACCGATTCCACAGGTTTGGTACTTGCAGAGCCAACAATACCATCGACATGTGGCCCAGGTTTAAACTTGGGGTCAAAATTGGATCGTGGAGCATTAGGTATGATCTCATAAAGGACCCCAGACTAAGAATAAATCAAGTCCAATTACTAGGACCTAAAAATAGCTTGGTCCTCATTTTGGACTCTAGATGTAGAAACATCCTTTGCGATATAGGGTAACAATGACTTGAGGAACCATTATAGAAACTCTGGTGGTATAAAGGCTTTAATTAATCTTGTCTAAAGCCACTCTTGAATGTGATATGAAATGTGGGTGGATTTGTCTTACCAAAATGTCGACAAGAGTTTGGTACTAGCATCGTAACGCATGGGTAGCTAGAATTGATAAAGAAAAGTCATCTCTACGTCATTGAACCAAGTATAACCCCCTCAGGTAACTCTATATACCATTTCATGGCAGGACCCATGAGGGTGCATTGAAATAGTCTCAAATAAATAGAATCATTGTTCAAAGAGTTCAAAGAGCACCAAAGATGGAAGTTCGTGACGTGCTCACCAAGATCTTCACTGGAGTTACCTTCAAACTTTGGAATGTCCAAAGGAAGTTTGGTAGGGACTTCCGGCCATGCCGGGTCATGAGATACAGGATCATTTTTCAATCTCGACAAATCAGGTATTTTCAAAGTCACAAGGAAAGGGAGCCTAGGTCGAGCTAGTTGGTTCCACGCTCCTTAATAGCATTGGATTGCATAAGGTTTATTTCTATATACACCATGTCCTTGGCCAATGGGATAGTAAGCTTGTCCCATTTGACCCATAAAGGGCTGCATGGAAGCATTGTAATTTGGAGTATCGCAAGACTGGGGTGCTACAAATCCATAATTAGGAGACTGGTACACAGGTTGATAGCCAGATCCATAATGTGTGTATGTTTGTCTATAAGATAGTCCATAGGAAGGTCCATAAGAGTTTCCATAAGCTGGACCATGATATGGTCCACGGGAAGGTCCATAAGATGGTCCATAGGAAGATACATGTCCTGTTGGCACATAAGGAGGAACATAGCCTTGTGACACTACGGTGTGAGCAGAAGTAGAATGGACATGGCTAACAGTAGAACTCTGTCCTAAAGGCCCACTAGAGTTAGGATGAGGATGCGTCATCAAAAAATAATTTGAAGGGATTGGTGTTGAAGATGATTAAATATGTGAAGGAATATAACTCGTGCCCCCAATATTCAAATGTCTAGGTTTTGGTCCTCGAAAGGGAACACTAGTGCTAGGCCTAGGAAGTGTGTGTGAATAAACTTCCACCATAGCGATGGAAGGTGTAATGTGACTAGTGCTACCAAACCTCTCCTCCTAGAAAGGAATGGAAATGCCTCCAGGCGCAGCACCAGGGTCAACACCCGATTCGACATGGGGTGCCAGACCGGTCTCAAGAATACCATGCATGCCATACCTAATAGTGCTAGTGCTAGTGGATGCATGGTGAGTCTCATCACCTAGAATCCAATACCAGCAATTAGGGTGTGTGAAATATGTGAATTGTGAAAGATCTTCATGTGACGGTTCAGTCGAATGATGACCAGACCCTACTAGAGTCCCATATGTGCTTGCAGGTTCATCCTCCCATACAGGATGAGGAATATCAAGGATCTCTAGAATCTTAGGCTCATGGTCACCCATGGTGTGTGAATCAAAGTGAGAATGAGTCCTCCTAGACTGTCTGGTTCTCTCTCCCAAAGGAGGAGGAGACATAGAAGGTGGAAATCCAATTAAAAAAAGAGAACAAAGAGGTGCTGCACCCAGATCCATAATGACTCAACAAAAAGAAAAGACTTGATCTAGCTATGTGACCCTAAGCAATTTAGCATGCACATAGCATACACCTAATAAAATATAAATCCAAAACACAAGAAAACCAAGGATAGGATACATGATCTCCCAAATGAAGCAGGTATGTCTCACCTAGGAGAGGCTTGAGACTCCCATACACAACAAGCAGAGGTTAGTAACCACTTATAGTGGCCCTCAGCTTCAACGCATATAGGGACTGTGCTGTCTGCACCCCACTTGGCCAAGACACCTGTAGAATAACCTATACAAATACCCGCTCGATACCTAGTTAAGGCAACTAATGTCACCTCAATATAACCAATGCTCAGGCGGACAGTCATAGGAGGGATCAACTGCATGGGAATGGTAGCAAAGCCCAAAGCCTACCACACAAACCAACACCCCAAGGGCACACCGACCGTACCTCAAAGGCCCCCAGATAAGAATACAATCCTGGAAATATCTCCGGTGCTCATAGAAAGTGACCAGGGGTCATACTAATCACAATCGTGTGCATTGCCTCATGCTTAACTCCCGTGTAATAGGAGCTTCCTGAGAAACACTAATTATACCAAGGGTTTCACACTCTCACCTGGATAGACACCTACTTGTTTTGTTTAGTGGTCTTCAAGAATTAACTCACAATGAACTATTCCAAGACCCTAAAACCTAATCTTGTTGATGCACCCTATAAAATAAAAGAGTGTAATTCATTTTATTAAGCGTTGATTTTAATTTGTTGTGATTACTCAATAGTAAATGGTCGTGCAACTAATGAAGCTATGAATCAGCAGTGAAGTAAATATGCACACCTAACAAGCAATGCCAAGTTCAATGTGTATAATGAGAAACATGGTATGCCACTACATGATATGTGAGATTTTTCCTTCAAATGTAAGTGCAATCATTCCTAGATGAAAATATGACTATAAACCAACAAACAAACCTAATGCAAGTACAATGCCAATGCAAAATGTAAGAGATGCATAAGTATGCAAAAGCAAAAATGTTTTTTTGTATTTTTTGAAAATAAATGAGAGATCCCTGTTCTATTTTTTAGATGGTTGAAGTAGATCCCCATTGATATTTTCCAATTCATGCTTGCATTATAAATTCGCTCTCAACAAAAACAAACAAGACAAGCATGCTCTATAATAATGTGTTAGAAATACTCTAGCATATATATTCAACAATGTGTAAGTAATTAAATACATCCATAGATTCAATATTCATATTCAAATGCACATAATTGGATAGGAAAAGATATTTCTATTAATAAAATGAGAGATTACAATAGTGACAACCTCCATCGGCACGTCTACAAACCATAGAAATCGAGTCCTCCACCACCTCAATCCTCCATCTCTTGATAGAAATATCACAAGAAAAGGAAATATTGGGAAGAAAACATAGTGCTCCAAAAGGACAAAGGGATGCAGACTCAAGCATATGCAAATAGAGGCAACGATGGACTATAGTTTCTTTGCTCTTCAATTCCTCCTCTTCAATGTATCCAAAGGGTTCCTTATATAGCACTCCAAAAGGGTAATGGAGGGTCGAATCCGAGTGATCTCAAGACATATGGAAGGACAAGAGTCAGGATCTTCAGACTCCTATGAGGAAAACTCCAAAAATATTTGGACTTTTGAACACATCCTGATGTACGCGGGTTTGAGGTCAAAAGTCGTGTACAAATAAATAGGTGTTTTTTAGGGATGAACTTGGAACATCAAAGTATAATATAAGTCCATGGGGTCTAAATAGTTTTCATAGGGACAGGGCAGGCCATAAATATGTGAACAACCATGTGTGGTAAAATCATCTATAATAACACTACAACTATACAATTGACTGGTAAGTCTGTATGTCATAGGAAGTTTTCACAAGTACATAAACATTATCATCATCCATGGAATATGACCATCACAGAGCATCACATATGGATCATCACATCACAAACACATTTGTATGAGCATCATATCTCGACACATCATAGAAAGCATCACATATCGTTGCAATATCAGAAACATCACATCACATCTTGTCACATCATCATGAGCAACACATCTTATTGCATCATCACAATCATAACATCTCGTCGCATCATCAAGATCATCACATCTTATTGCATCATCACATCTTGTCATATCATCACGAGCATAACATATTGTTGCATCATCTCCTCGCATCACATCTCATGGAAGGTATCCTTATATGAACATCACCTGCAATAAACACAACATCGCAACTTAATGCTAAATCACCCACAAAATCAAAATATGTTGGATCATACACAAATGAATTTAGGACCACAACGTCCACAAATGAATGCACGAACACAACATTTTCAAATGAATGCAGGACCACAATGTCTGCAAATGAATTCCAGTCCACAACATTTGCAAATGAATGCCAACACAACGTCTACAAATGAATGCAATACCACAATGTCCATGAATGAATGCTAGACCACAACATACATAAATGAATGTCAGACCACAACGTATGCAAATGAATTCCAGACCACAAGGTCTACAAATGCGTTCCATATCACAACATCTGCAAATGAATTTCAGACAACAACGTTTGCAAATGAATGTCGGACCACAACGTCTGCAAATGAATTCTAGACCACAACATCCACAAATGAATGCAGGACCACATCTTGTTGGGATCTTCCTATTTTAAGATACAACCAACCTTCCTGGGATATTCCTTGTGAGGATACCATTAACCATATTGGGATCTACCCTTAGTGATACAACCAGTCATACTGGGATCCACCCTTGGTGATGTCACCAACCATATTGGGATCTACCCACAAAGATACGACCAAGCTTTCTGTACAATGACCAAATCACTGGGGCTCATTATTACTTTTGTGTACATCCACAATTTGTTCCTATGTAGGAAGATACTAGAGCTTCATGGATCCTCTCTGCACCATATCCTGTGTTAGGATTATTATTAATCCTCCCTTTGTCTCCTTTTACCACATAAATTCTATTTTATTAGTTTCCCTAGCTTAGGAGATCTCATTGCTTCACTAGTGCATGGGGGACATAACTAGTGGATAAATGTCACTTATGGAACCTATCTTCATGCATTTTGGAGCTCCATAGATCAATCCATATTTTATAGGAACCCACGCGGAGTGCCACTAGCAATGTCCAGCAGTTGACTCTAGTAGGTCATCGATTATCCTTAGTTAAAATTTGATCCCCATCACTTATATCACTTCTAGTGTTTCTAGCTCCAGTTTGCATGATTCAAGGAAATATAGGCACCTATGTTCACCTACCCCCTTCAGTTAACTGATTGTAACTATTATTAACTATTTTAGTTATATGCAATTGCACTAGTTAGCTATAATGATTATTTTCCCACTCCTAGTTAGCTCTAGAGTTAGTCTAGGTTGGTAGATTCAACTACCTATGTAGATATTCAAATTATTCATTGATGTTGTATTATATATTCACCCATAATGTGAATAAACATTAATGGAATATTTTTCATATTGTTCTCCAATTATTCTTCTCTTATTTCTCTTGTGCAATCTTTGTGAAGGCCATTTTTGTCCCAAGATATTCCTGTCAGAATATAATATGGCATCAGATCCTGGTCAGGATATTCTAATATCCCTCAGATATTTTCATTGATGCAACAGAAGCAGCTGAGTTTCCACATAAATCCTGCAATCTTTTCCTTTCTAACTCTGGATTCCGTTCAGAGAAGTCTTTGTAGGTGTGACAAACTCTAAAAATGTGCTCATTGTCGAAATAAAGGTTGTTTTATCTTACAACAAATTTCTTTCTAGTTTTGTGTAGTTATTCATTTCTCTCACTAGAAGCGCAACAACATAGCATGGATCTATTGAAGATAGTAACCTTTACTTCCTTTAATTATCATGAATGGAAATCCAAGATTGAGATACTATTGCGCAACAAAGGTCTCTACATAGTCACTATGGCCTTAGAAATCGAGCTAAATGAATTTGTTGAGAAAGCAAGGTGGCATAACAAGAAGGATGAAGCTTATGGATTTCTTTCTCTCTCTCTCTCTCTCTCTCTCTCTCTCTCTCTCTCTCTCTCGCTCCATTGAACTTATTTTCCATCTTGATGGATCGACATGACCTAATGAAGTGTGGGTCAAACTTGAATCCCTCTTCGAAAAACAATATGATCTTAGAGGACATCAATTGGATAATGAGTTGATCTCATTGAGACCAAGTGAATTCGAAACCATTGAGGAATTCATCACCAAGATTAAGTCACTAGTGCTTTTTGTCAAGAAGTGTGGGATTGAGAAGAAAGAAAATCAATTAATCCTCTCCATTCTATCGAAGATGGGCTCAGAATGCTCAGTTTTTGTGTCAACATTCTATAATACTAAGCTTTTCATTTGAAATTGTAGGATGCGGGCATCCCTGAATGCATTCATAGATTCCATCACTCAAGAGAAATTCAAGCTCATTCAAATGGGGACTCTAAAAAACTCAAAGGATCATGTGCTTTTTTCTCTTGGAAGCAATAATATCAAGTCTAAAAGAAATATAAAAGTGAAGGAGAAAAAACCAAAGTCATACTCTGAATATGAAGGTTCTCACTCTACTAATGAAGGCTCGAATTCCAAGAAGAAGGGAAACAAGAGAGGAAGATAAAAGTGCACCTATTGCAGAAAACCTTCTCACAATGAAAATTCTTGCTTTAGAAATAAAATGGACATCATGAGTTAGTTGCTTGAAAGGAACAACATTGATGTTCCAAAATTTGCAAGAAGATAAAATTTTGTTGATCCACAGGGGCACTGTAACACTATGCAACTGAAAGGTAATGATTGTCATGCTTTAGTTGCTAGAATAAATTATGTTTCTTAGGTCTCTGATTTTGATACTCATTCTGATATATAAAAATAAGAAATATCTTTTCGTCCCCTTGAAAAAATACCTATCATTCTGTTGATTCCTAGAAAAATCCCAGGTACCAAGCAGTAGGGATTATCCCCGGTGAATGAGCCCAATTAGATCAGACACCATTTGGTGTGGGGAATATTTCTACCATAGATTAAGTTCTTTAATATTTTACTGGTTACATCCAATTCCACTGTTTATAAGATTTTTTGTTTAAAGAATGATATGCATGTTCCTAAGCTAAATGCAAGTCTAATCTAGGTCTAAAACTAAACAATATATCCTTGAACATGGAGCAAATTTAGAGTTCATAGTAATATACTGTAAATGCTCATAAAGGTCTAATAGATAACTCTACCAACACAATAATCACATTCACAACAGACAAAATACCAGAGGTAGCTCTAATATAATTAAACCATTTATTACCTTGTCAACACAACCATTTATACAGACAACAAACATTCATGACCAAGGAAATAGTTCCAGGAGGTTAGAACAATCTCATCGTATGATGTACAAAAGCAAGAAGAAATAGTTCTACAGTATGCATTCCACACATTCTGATTAAATATCTGCATAGGTCCTTTGTTCCAACAAAATGATCCTTCTTATTATCAAAGAGGTAGCCCTTTTACAAAAATAGTCCAAAATTCTTTCACCAGGAAAAAGTCCTTACTATGGTGATCTACACCCCTATTTATACTACTCTGTCTATCACCCAAGAGATTCCCAGGCTTCTTATTCACCCTCCTGGCTGAATCTAATGGTTTAAAGAACAAAAAAAATTAGAAAAACAAATTACACAGGCCTTTCCCTAATGGAAATACACACTCCTTTATTCTTCCTGCATCTTTGCATCGTGAAATTGATTTTGTCATCTCGAGAAAAAGTCACGCTGCTGCTCCTACTTCATGCTTATTTATTTTCTGCATATTTAAACCAATTTCATGGTCTTTCATCTCACTAATATTCCTTCATGTCCTCAATGAGAAATAAACCTAGTTCGTTGATCAAGCTTCCGCCAAGATCTTCGTCGTTTAAACTTTAAGCCTCTACCATATTCTATGGATATGAGAAATTATTTCATCCACGCAAGTTACAACGTCAGAATGCTTCAGTACCGTAGATCTTTATCTTCCATGAATCTCAACCATTGAAAGATTCCACCTTTACCCAATCTCGCAATCGCTCATCCTAACTTGGTGAACCATACTTCCTGTAACACAAAGAAACACCATGAGAGATATATCTGATCTGGGCACCACCATAATTCACAATATTTCAACATAATGATATGCATGGATTATTAAACATAAAACAGATAATGACCAACTCCTTGTTATGCAAGAAAAATATGTAGTTTAAGTTTAAGGTGAAAGATTTCTCAGTTTCCCCAATGATTCCCAGTCAAATACAAAACAGAGGTTGGACGGCTCAGATCATCTCAAAGATGAATCGGGTCTGATTTGAACTGTTAGATCATGCAGCCTTGACAACTTCTTTCAACCTTCGCCCTTCCAGAAAGTGGAAATCGGGTTCTACAAATTTATCAAGTTAAAAATCTACTTTTCCGCCTTTGCATTTGTGCTTCCACACCTTTGATTCCGATTTTTCCTTGGATCATTGATATGTGGACTATGGAAGCCTTCTGAATCGTCAGATCTTGAACTACAGAAGGCAGGAGGTGGATTTGCAACCATTTTTTATAAGCGGAAATTTTACTTTTCTATCTCCTCCCTTTCACCCCCGCCATTTCTTAGCCATTGGATATTCATGGATACATCCCTAGCCATTGATCTGTGAACCACAAAAGGAGGAATAATGGACTCTAAGTTTTCACGACCAAAATTCTAACTTTCCTCCTCCGCTTTTCTACTTCCATTATTCCAAAACCTTTTGAGCCATTGATATATGCGGGGTGATTATGGACCGTCAATTTACGCAAAAATTGGAAGAAAGAAAGTCAAAATTTTTTGAAAGAAATTTAACTCTTCTTCCTTTTCCTTTCTGCTTCCAGCCTTCCGAAAAGTTGAAATTAGAAAGCAGGCTTCCCAATGTGTTCAAAATTTAAAGTCAATCCTTCCACTTCTGCACTTTTGATTCTTTCTGAGATGTTGATCATTTTGAAAGCTTTCTAAACCATTGATCTATGCAAAAATCAGAAATCGAGATTCCAACCTTTACTTGATCAAAACCTACATCTTCTGCTTCCACTTTTCTGCTTCCTCCCTTTTCTTTTCCACATTTCTAAGCCGTTGATTTGCACAGAAACCTTCTGGACTGTTGGATCTATGTGGACGTTGGAAATCAGGTTTGTGACCTTTTCATGAGAGAAACTTGCATCTTCTGCTCCCACATTTCCTCCTTTTCCCTTCCTCTTCCACCTCTTGAGAAAGCGAAAATCAGAAAGTGGAAAATAAATATTTTATGAGGTTCAAACCTTAACCTTCCACTTCCGCCTTTTGCAAAAAGCAGAAATCGAAAGTCAGATTGTCCAATTTTTCACGAAGTTCAGACTTTAACTTTCCGCCTTTGCCTTTTCTTTTCCACCTTTTCAAGCCGTTGATTTGTGTGGAACCCTTCCGGACTGTTGGATCTATGTGGAATTCAGAATTGGGTTTGTAAACTTTTCATAAGCGAAAATTGGCTTCTCTGACTTCGCACTTCCGCTTCCTCCATTTATTGGTTGTTGGATATTGATCAGAGCGATTATTAGCCATTGATCTTACATCAGAGTGGACTTCTTGTAAGGCTTACTGCTTGGTCGCACCTAAGCATTTTTTCCTAGAATCATAGTTCAGGCTTAGGTAAAAACCTACTACTCGAGCTTCTAGGAAATATTAAGTATGAAGGGAGGGTTTATCTGATTTGGGAAACAAGTGTAAACATATAAAATGAAAGGAGGGGCCCTGAAATGTAAAACTTTTAGGGAAGCGTTGCAACAACAATAATTGGTGACTAGTTGGTGAACATAGATCTCTGAAAAAACATTCTTTGAACAACAATATTGCCATATGGTACTGCACCGTGAATGTTCAATGATTATTTACAAGAATTTCCTGAGA
The DNA here is from genome assembly GCA_001517045.1 of Pseudotsuga menziesii. Lineage (NCBI taxonomy): Eukaryota > Viridiplantae > Streptophyta > Pinopsida > Pinales > Pinaceae > Pseudotsuga > Pseudotsuga menziesii. The sequence continues at coordinate 1,486,717 of LPNX011218594.1, forward strand.
CTTCTTTAAACTAGATTTATCCAGGGATGCAACTTTTGAACGATCACATTTTATACCATTTCTTTGGGAGTAGGGTATCCAAGAGCTCAATGTCTTGATAAATCTCCTAGGGTCAAAGTATGAAGTTCATTTTACCCTCTGTCTTTAAGTTTCCATTAGATAAAAATCCACAGGATCGTGACAGAGTAAGACATATGTATTCATTTGTTCCTCATTCCCATTATATAAGCATTCTTTTGATGCTTTATTTATGACGGAAAAAGTCTTCCGAGTCTTCCTTTTACTTTGAGAATTTGGTACAGGTTCTTCCATCCACAATGTCCTTTTGTGTGAGTGATAGATTTGTTTTCTTATCAAGCTCACATATGGAGAAGAACCATGCTGATCTTTGTTGTTTTGACAACCATTTTTTTTTGATGATTTATTTCTTCAGCATCATTTCTTTAATTGAAGACTAAATGTTTCAGAAAAAATGACTTTTTCAATCTAAGCCTTTTGGCCTTTTTTGATTTGTAGCAATGGGATCATTTTGAATACCATACATCCATCAGACATACTTCCTTTCCATGGGTCCATCATGATATTCTTCCTAAGACAAGTATTAATGTGAGAATGGATGAAACCCCAAGATAGTACTCCAGACCTCATGAGTCTTAGTTATTTCACAAGGATCATGATAATGATTCAAATGTGAACTTGAAGACCAACTTATTTTTCAATCATTTGTCAACAGTTAAAGAATATCACTATGATTGAACTTTATAATATTCTCTTTCCCATAAGTAATTATGACATCCAAATATTTTAATTTTAATCAGACATCTATACTTCCAAGCACCAAAAATTGAGTCGGATTATTAAAAGCAAACAAACTAAGGTTATGAAATAAGGTGAAATAAACAGGAAAATAAACAATTGGAAAATGAAATCAATAAAAGCAAGTTTATTTATGTACAAGGGTTTATAGATTCTAGGTAAACTACCACTTGAGAACAAAACCAAGCTTCCTCAGCTCCTTTTGAATCAAAGGCTCCAGTTTAGGGTGTGTTGCTCTGCGTTATTGTTGAAAAGGATTTTGTCCAGAATTACCAAAAAATTTCGTAGCCCTTTTCAAACCTATGGATTCATACTCTGCGGTGTCATTATTGCATTCCACATCAAAATATAGAATCCACCACATATCTTCTAAATATACTATATTACAATCAATATCATCAACCCGTGAGAATTGAAGGAGATCGAACTGTGTGTCTAATTCAGGATTGACTTGTTTGGCTTGATCATTTTCTAGTTCAAGCTCCAAAAAGTGATTTCCCAAAACTGAAGATGAGAAGTTCACAGGTTCATTCTTCCCTTCTAACTGAGTTACATTATACCTCATATGTGGTTCCCTCAATATTTTAATTTGGTTTTGAGCATTTTGGTATGGTAGTCACATGTGAGACCAATCAGTTGCAAAATATCCATTAAGTTTTACTGACCATCCCCTACTTAAAATTAATCCATATGCTTCCGGTATATCCACTACCATAACATCTATAAACTGACAAACTACGGGATTTGTAGATAATCAAATCAAAACATCTTTCATTTCCCCTATGACTTTAACAAAAGATCTGTCTAGTTGAACTACCTAAGATGGGGATGGTGCAGGTTGGCCATTAATTTTTTTACATATTGAAAGTGGTATGACATTTGATGAAGACCCAAAATCTACCAAACAATTATGCACATTATGATTAAAAATTTCAAATGAATGCAGAAAAGGTAAAGTCTAAGATGTATATTTTCCTCCAATGCTTGCTTCATTTACTTCATCATCAGATTTAATAGCTTATGGAACACTGCTGAGCTATGGATTAAAATATTATAGAAGTTTCTTCCTTTGCTAAGGAAAATTACATAATTCAAATAAAGAGATGTTTTCCTTTGTTTTCTTAATGTCTTCTATGATATCATACCCCATTCCTTGTTCTTTAGTAGTCTCTATTCTATTTTCCAAAGTTTCCATAGGTTTATTAATTGTTGTCTTCATTGACTTGTCAACTACTGGGATTGTCTCTTTCATATTTATTGGATTACGCTTAGGTGTTGTTTGAGTATTATTGAGAACTTTCCTCATGTTTTCTTTAAACTTCTTTATTTTAGGCATTAACAAACTCTCATCCACCACTGGGACTTTACTTCTAGTCATGACATTAACTGATGACACTTGAATTTCCTCAATAGAGTCATCTTCACTAATCCCCAAAGTAGGTTACCAATCCCATGATACCATAATGGTTTCTTCGTTTATTTGTCCTGGCTCATTATTTTGGGCTTGATCCTCTTTAGGATCTGGTAGCTGGGTATTTAACAATTTATTCATAACTATAGTCATTGAATTAATCCATTGTGGAAATTTTTTTTCAGAATGAGGTTCTTGGTGAAAAGTACAGAAGTGATCCATTCCTACTTCATTAAAACTCAACACAACATAATTATGCACAGGTGTTTGGGGCTATTCACTCTCTTCCCTTTTTTTATAATAATGGTTGAATGGATTTCTATATGGACTAATTCCCTTATCCTTTTCCAAGTCCACTACATTGTTTGATGATTTCTACACCACCTTCACTACATTATCTAGCTCATTAGAGTTTTCTTGTTTGGGATTAGTTAACAACAAAGGAATTTTGCTTGTGGTATGTTTCAAATCAAGTTATACAGTATGCCTTGCTATACTATCCAGATCTGTTTCTACTTTCTTGGATTCCTCATAGTTTTCTACCAATGTGACTTTACCAGACCTTTTCACAAACATTAATACTGGTAGATAAAGTGATGTAGTATAGTATTCTACTGGAGACTCTTCAGTTGGTCTTGTTGCAGTACTAAATGTATTCAATAAAGTGGTGAATCTATGATTAAATTATTGGACCCTTTGTTTATCTCCCATCCCCATAGACAGTAACTCTTTCATGAGAGTGGCTATAATTTTCTGGTTTCCAAATTTACCTAAGAATGCCTTGCAAAACTATCCCAATTTAATATTGAATCAGCTTACAAACTAAAATACCATGATAATGCTTTAGGTTCAAAGGTATAATAAAATATTCTGTAAACAACCATTCATACTCAGCATTTAAAAGATTCAAAGCCAGATAAAAACCTTGTAGGTGATATTCAACAGAAACACACTTCCCATGATCAAATCTTGGTAAAACCTTTTCTGGGTGTTTGGGTAAGTCATGCAATGGAGTAGCTAGGTTGAGTGGCATTATTTCTCTCCATGCGGGTCGATTTACATCAGCCATGATTCGAGGTGGAGACTGTGGAATACTGAAACTGTAGGGGATTCTGGATCTAATTGATCCAGAGGCTGAGCAATTTATTGGATGGATAGGTTTACCAGTTCTTCCAAATTTTCCAAAATAATTGAACCCTTACTGTATGAGGGTACTTTCTTGGAAGCTTTCCTTCTATGTAAAGAAGGAATAACTTGAAACCCTCCAATTTTTTTGACTTAGGATCTTGTATGTCTCCTAAATAGATCTACTTCTTCAAATGGGACAACATACAAATGTTCTGATTGTTCTTCCCCACCACCCGTCTTTTCTTGTTATTTAAATTAAGGAATAAAATATTTAGGGAAAATATTTTCGGATAATGTACCAATGTAATCTTCTCTGAAAATCAGATTTCCTCTACCAGCCATGCACGAGCTGGTTCGCTCCTTCTAGCGTCAATTTTGTTGATGCTTGGAAAAATCCTAGGTACCAAGCAGTAGGATTTCTCCCCAGTGAATGGTCCCAATTAGATCAGATTCCATTTGGTGTGGTGAATCCGTATAGTTCATGGTTTCGGATACCGTAGATTAAGTTCTTTAATCTTTTATTGGTTACGGCCCAATACACTGTTTATAATATTTTTTTGTTTAAAGAATGATATGTAGGTGCCTAAGCTAAATGCATGTCTAATCTAGGTATAAATCTAAACTATTTTATCCCCGGACAAGGATAAAATTTAGAGTTCAGATTAATATACTATAAATGCTCATAAATGTATAACAGATATCCTTACCAACAAAATAATCACATTCATAGCAGAAAGAATACCAGAGGTAGCTCTAATATAATTAAACCATTTATTACCCTATCAACACAGACATTTATGTAGACAACATACATTCATCACCAAGTAAATAGTTCCAGGAGGTTAGACCAATCTCACTGTATGATGTACAAAAGCAAGAAGAAATAGTTCTACAGTATGCATTCCACACATTCTAATTAAATATCTATGCAATCCCTTTGTTCCAACAAAATGATCCTTCTTATTAGCAAAGAGGCATCTCTTTTACAGAAATAGTCCAGAATTCTTTCACCAAGAAAAATTCCTTACTATGGTGCTCTGCACCCCTATTTATACTACTCTATCTATCACCCAGGAGATTCCCAGGATTCTTATTCTCCCACTTGGCTGAACCTAATGGCTTCAAAAACAAACAAACACACAAAAAAAGAAAGTACACAGGCCTTTCCCTAATCGAAATACATGCTCCTTTATTCTTCCTACATCTTTTCATCACGAAATTGATTTTGTCGGCTCGAGAACAATTCACACTGCTGCGCCTGCTTCATGCTTCTTTATTTTCTACATCTTTTAACCAATTTCATGGTCCTTCATCTCCTTAATATTCCTTCATGTCCTCATTGCGAAATCAACCTAGGCCGTTGATTAAGATTCCGCCAAGATCTCTGTCGTTCAAACTTTAAACCTCTACCATATTCCACAGATCTAAGAAATTATTTCATTCATGCAAGTTATATCAATGAAATACTTTAGGACCATAGATCAGTATCTACCATGAATCTCAGTCGTTGAAAGCTGCCACCTTTACTCGATATTGCAATCACCCATCCTAACTTGGTGAACCATAGTACCTGTAACACAAATAAACACCATGGGAGATATATCTGATCTGGGCACCACCATAATTCATAGTATTTCAACATAATGATATTCATGGATTATTAAATAGAAAACATATAATGACCAATGCCTTATTATGCAAGCAAAATATTTAGTTTAAGTTTGGGGCGGAATATTTCTTAGTTTCCCTAATGATTCACAGCCAAATACAAAACAAAGGTTGGACGGCTTAGATCATCTCAAAGATGAATCGGGTCTGAATTTAACCATTAGATCATGCAACCTTGACAGCTTCTTTCCACCTCTGCCCTTCCGAAAACTGGAAATCGGGTTCACTAAATTTATCAAGTTAAAGATCTACTTTTCTGCCTCCACATTTCCACTTCCACTTTTTCCCTTGATCATTGATCTGTGGACCGCAAAATCCTTCTGAACCGTTGGATCTTGAATTGCGAAAGGAGGGAGGCGAATTTGCAACCTTTTTTCATAAGTGAAAATTTTACTTTTTCAATTCGGCCCTTCTACCCTCACCATTTCTTGGTCTTTGGATCTTCGTGGATTCATACCTAGCTATTGATATGTGGACAGCGGAAGGAGGAATATGGGACTCCTTTTCACGACCAAAATTCTAACTTTCTGCCTCCACTTTTCCACTTCTGCTCTTCCAAAGCCTTCTGAGTCGTTGATCTATGCAAGGCGATTATAGACTGTCGATCTATGCAAAAATTGGAAAATGAAAAGTCAAAATTTTCTGAAATTAAATTGAACTTTTCTTCCTTCACCTTTTCACTTTTGCCCTTCTGGAAAGTGAAAATTGAAAAGTGGGCTTTCCAATGTGTTTGAAATTTAAACTCAATCCTTCTGCTTCTGCATTTCCACTTCTGTTGGCAGGCGGTTTTGGGATAATTTAGCTGCGCAACATTGTGGATGCTGCACAAGGTCAAATATTCCACACAAGGTGGAAAACAACATGCAAGTTGGAGTTATATTATTTTATGTATTTTGGTCATTTTGAACCACATTTTGTGGATTGTGGTCATTCTTTTGTAGATTTTGTTAAGAACTAGTTAAGTGGACCATGATTGTAAAGGCGCAAGCCTATAAGTAGATATAGGATTGTGACTACTGAGATATCAATCAATTGATTTATGAGGTTGATATGCATGTTAAGTAAGATCTGTTGATCTGTGTACTAAAGAACTGTTTTAAAGAATCTGTATTTTGAAGACTAATATGACATGACAGAGGTTGAAGATAATCATTGTGTCTTTTTTTGTTTTCCTGTTTTACTATTTTCTGAGACCCAAATATGAAGTGATCTCTATCTATGGCATGGATCTCTAAATGATGTGATGTTTCTCTTCTTTGAATGCTATTATTCTGTTAGATCTGTTTGCGCATAAATATTTTACTACAGTTTCGGTATGATAATGTGATATGTTGAATGATGATGTGGTTCCGTTAACGCATAAGTTAACTGATTAGATTCGTTGAATAATGTTGTGGTAAGTTAATAATGAGACACATGGTCCTCCTTCATTTTGCAGAAACTTGGTTCCATCAGCTCTCCCTCAAACATCTCGGGTGAGACTTCATCTACTCTACGGGTGTTGTCGGATGGGGTAAAACTTGTCTAGGCCGATGCTCAGGGAGATTGTGGTGGTTTGGGTGTCAACCGAGCATGGACCCTTATCAACTGGTTTTGTGTCAACAAATGGTTCTATTTCTGGGATCTTAGTATGAAGAGGAGGGAGGAATTTTTTTTGCATCCGATGAGACCAAAAATACAAGAACAGTTTGACCAAAAGCTACGAGAGTTTGCTGAGAAATAAAATCAAAACCCTGGACTGTCGATGGATAAGTGGCTAGAAGAGTACATACATGATATTCGACACGAGCAATTTTTCTCTAAATTCCTGATCATTTTGTATGAGTGGTTGGCACGATTGACCTATTGAAAGAAAAATTTCCAAGGAGGTGAGCCAATGTCCTGGACCCTAGAATTGATCCAGGAGTTGCAGGAGGTAGACAACAGAGGATCATGGCCTGTTAAAGTTTGGCTTAACAGTATCTTGGAGGTATACATCACTAATTTTGTGGTTGATGCAACTAAATCATATAGCATAACAGAAAGGGATTTCTTCAACGATCCGTGAGGTAGGTTTATTTTGTGATTGCAATTGTCTATTAAGATGCTCATCTGTGAAAAGGGAATATTGAAGATGCACCTCAAGTAGTAGAACCTTGGTGTGCGGAGGTTGTGGATAACGCGAAGACAGTGGGGATGAGTGGAATGATACTGGGTAGATGGTTGAAAGTTACAACACAAATGTGAGGCAAGCTAATGAAGAGAGTGGTCTTACGAGAGGATGAGCAAGGGTTCAACAAGAGAAGAGGTATAGGATAGGGGAAGGTCCTGCTATGATTAAAATAAAAGATCTTGAAGGAAGACCACACGAGACAAAGAGACCCTATAGTCATGACGAGGGTGACTAGGCTATGCCTGATATAGTGGTAAGATCAACCACCGACAACAATGTACCCACACCTTCATGCACTACACCGCACTTAAGGAGAAACACGAGTTCAACAACAACTTGCCCGATGTGTCAACAACACTCTAATACTAGCAGATCAATGATTGTAGGAAGAAGGCCTAGAATGGTAGGCAATGATGTGAAGTTACCTTTATTTCATGGAGACTGTAACCAGGAATATTTAACCTTCTGTAGACAGAAGTTGTTCCTCTGGTTTGAATGGTTCAGATCCAAAACAAATGAACGACAAAGGATGAAGACCCTCCCTGGATATCGTAGATACCTAGAATGTCAGCTTTGATAGTAAACCTATGTACCTGCAATTAGATTAAACATGCAAACACATCAAATCTACTAGAACATAATCTATTAATCCATGTCAGTGAATAAGGAATCCAACAACATTTACATGTGAAATCAAACAACAACAGAAATGTGGGACGGAAATCAACTTTGCATTAAGATCAAATGGAGAAGCTTACAACCAATTAAGCCTTAGTGTTGACATGCATCTCCATGAAACCAACACTTCATCCCCATAAGATCCAACTTTGCTCTCTATGCTCTCCAATGTCTTGGGCCAAGTGGTCAATCCAACAGCATAACAATACCTCTATAGTTCTCTCCCTCAACCATAGACATGAGCTTGTATTTATAAGTCTCAATGGATAAGAATGGTTGAGAAATTTGTGGATGAGGTGGCCTCTAAGATCCTATGATGGGGGATCTCAAGCTCAATTGACCCACAATGTTAGGGATAAGGGAGGACACGAGGCCCATGATCTAGAAGCCTAGAGAAACCTCTCTTTTTTCCCATTTTACCCAGGGTACCGCCTTTTTCCTCTTATAACATAGCGGTTCAGGTTTGTAGCAGGGATTTCTCCCTGCTACAGGGGCAGGAATGGCTCCCTTCCATCTATAGGATGGAAGGGTAGGTTCCTGTGTGGAGAAATGTAGGAAAGAAAAGAAAAGACGGAGAACCCCTCTGCAAACAATGGTTAGGGTTCTGCTTCCAATAACCTGCAAACAACTATGAAACAGAAATAAACCTACAAAACAAGATAAGAAGCAATCCTACAAACAAATATTGGTTAGAAACAACTAAACTACTAAAGAAAATACATAAGCAAAACTAGGTTATACCTCTCCTTTGGTGAAATGGGCCACCATGCCCTGGCTGGAAGAAGCACCTCCATATCTCACTCAACAATGGAGGAGCTATGGCTCAATGGGGAAGATGAGTGGAAGAGAGTGGGATGTGGGTGGCTTGAGAGGAAAAGAGTCTCAAGGCATCCATGGGAAGCATAATAGTATGCAAGAGAGGAGTTGTTTGAGAGTGACCCCCCACCCTCCTTTTATAGCTTTTTTTGAGGTTTTAGGGTTTTAAGCCCTTGGTCCGGGCTTGTTGGAAGCTAGCAACAACCTCTTCATTTCTCAATAAAATGAAGAGTGATTAGCTCTTTCTATGATTCATCAATTCACAATTATGAATGAGCACCTTCAGAATCTTCGATTCTGAAGGTACTCTTAATCAAAGAAAGGTAAAATATCATTTGAGAAGTTGATGAAACATGCTCATGAACTTGGTAATTAACAACTGTCAGTAAGTCTCATAAATTTTCATGAATTTGTTTAATCATTAAGATAAATTTATGTGACTTAAGAAATTTGAAATAGTATGCCAAGAGAAAATCAATAAAATACATCTTGTGTTTGTTTAAAACTTAGATAAGAGTAAGGTATTAATAATCTTAAGTTCATAGAACTTATGGTGACTTTTAAAGTTTATATTCCATATAATACCTTAGTATGATTTTTGTAAATATTATAATTAATGAATAAAGTAATAGAATTGTTTTACATAGGATAGCTTCATCACTTAATATCCTATAAATCTAATGTTGGATTTCCCTCGATAGGATATTTGAAAGGTTTAGACTTAGTATTTGTATATACATAAGCATAGATATCAAATCCAGCTATTTCATTAAGCCATGTTAACATTAGAGTATGCGATTTCACCACCTTGCATGCCACCACTAATCACGATTAAACTGGAGATGACTGTTAAGATTGACTGAGTTTAAAAGGAGCCATTTTTAAGGTTGATAAGCGATTATCACTTGGATCAATGAGTTGGCATGAGAAAGTGGCTTATACCTCTTTATAAATCGACAACTGTAAAATATGAATGCATCGTATTAACAGTCTTAAATGCTGATAGTCATTTCCATTTAACGTCGATGTACCTGTTCATTATTAGCTACTGTCCATAATCAATGGATGAAATTATGATCTATCAATCACGATGTCTATGGTTCGCCAATTTGGTGGTTATCATTACTAGTCGTGATTAAACATAGATAAACCTGCATGAATCATGATATAACTCGAAGTTGCATCATTCAACATTGCTTAGAATTTGGCTAAAAATGGTAGGTTCAGAGATCTCATGTCCGTCAAATCCAAAGCATGCGAAGTCTGCCTTATCATGTATTTCATGTGGGTACCTATTCCCTCTATGTTCACCTCTCTGTTCATTTCAATTCAAAGCCAAGAGAGCACAAAAGAAACTATGTCTCCTCTGAACCGTTATGAAATTTCTGGTTCTGAACTTATAGAAGCTAACCAGGAGGTTGCTATGCGGTTCGAGAAAATGGGGTGGGGGCATTTCTTTAGAAGTTTCGATGGCCACCATGTAGAGATTACTAAGCTGTTTGCCATGAATTTTAACGATGACAGGGTGCAAATTGGGGGTTTTGAGTTTATTATCAACAAAGATAAGATTGCAGAAGCTACTAAGCTTCCACAGGATGGAGAATGCTGGTTTAAAGGAAGCATGGTAAATAAGAAGAAATTCTTGGCTCTGTTATTGCCATTGCCAGATGATTCGAAGCTGAATATCGGCATCCTTGTTAAATTTTTGAAGCCCAAATGGAGAGTTTATTACGAAATACTGGTAAGGTACGTGTCCTGTGATGGATGTTACTCCCATTTGCACTTATACCATTTATGATTGCTGTTGGTATTACGGGGTTACAAGCTTAATTTGCCTTTCTATTTATGGAAAAGTCTAAAGAAAATGTCACAGACTGTTAGAAATTTTAGTAACCCCGATAGGAGTCTTTTCCACCATGGGTTGATAAAAATTATATTGCAATTTCAATTATCTACAAATGGCAAGTCTTGGGATAGTTTTTTAGTCGACTATCAGTTGGGGCCGACGCAGCATTGGTCGAATCCATCCCCACGAATTCGTAAGAAACAAAAAGCCATAAATTTTGGGGTTAATAGTACTTCTGAAACTATATCAGAGGTGAAAGGATTTGAGGAAGGTAGCATACCCATAAACGATGTGATCAGTAAGAATGATGACAGGGATTCAGTTCCTTGCAATTCTAAAGCAGTCTTGGATCAACCCTTATCTGGTAAAAGTGGTAGCACCCCTGCAGAATTAGAAGAGGAATTAACTAAAGGTAAAACTGATAATAATGTTGAATGTAAAAATCCATTTGAAACAAATAAACCTAATGAATATAACAGAGAATCTATGCATATATTAGATCATCTTGCTTAGGTTTGTTGTGATAAGGAAGGACTTGGTTTTGAAAACCTATCATTTTCAAGAAGGGTTACGAGGAGCATGTATAGTACGATTTCGGGTCATAAGATTAATCAACAGGCTTCTAAGCCTGCAGTCGTTAATATTGAATATGATACCCCGTCATCTATCCCTGATACAATTAATGTAAATAATCCTACTTTCGTACAGGGTAATGATGTACAATCGGACAAAGCCGAGGTTACTCAACCAAGTATAGACACAGGTATTGCAGACCGTAAACCATTGTCTATTCAGTATATTGACAACCCTATGTCTCCTCAGGTAACAAATGAAGATGAGACTCTACAACGTACACAATATAATGTATTCCAGGATAAAATTATGGAGTTCAAGGGTAAACTGAAGCGTTGTCTATCTAGTACAACATTACTAGAAGAAGAAAATAAAACCTTTAGAAAAGAGTTGCTGGGGTGGATTGGTAGATGGAAAGAGATGAGTGCTAAGAAGAACTAGTACAAAAAATCAAAGAAGTCAATCATAGGCACAAACTAGCTATTGCTTAAACGAATTGAAAAGAAAACATTATGATCATCAGGTTAAAGGCTGAACTAGCAGAAGCTCGAAGAGTAGTCGCTCTTCAGAATAAAACTTGATGATGTTCTCATTTCTTTTGTCGCTGCAAAACAGGTAATGATCATTTTTTGTTTCGGATGCCTGTAAAATCGGAGATTTAACAGGCATGCATTTAAATTTCAAGTTTATTTTGTTACCTATGTTTTAATTGATTTTAATAAGATGCTTCAATTGAATTCAATGTAGGTAGTTTTGTCATCGTTCCTCTACAGAATCTCAGGTCGTGGTAAATACATTGGCATGGAGATGTGGCTGTTGGTTATGAGCTGGAGTTTCATTAATGGATAAGAATCTTCTAAAGTACCTCGACTCAGGCTAGTCGTTTTCTGTTTTATAGTGATAGGTGTCATATAAGATATTGGATGCTCTTTTTAGTTAGATGAATCCTATAATTTTGCATGCAACATTAATAGGAAAAACTGAATCGTAGTATTGTATAAGGTAGATATTTTGATAAACAAAGGATGGAGTGTTGGAAGAAAACTTACTGGAATTGTACTTTGTTGCTGGTGTTTTGTTTATCTCTGAAGTTGAACCTTTGGATGTGAATACCACTAGATGTCCACAGACTGATACCATTTTTGGTATTTTTGTTTTGGATTATTATTATATATATTTCAGCATATTATCTTCTGTCTTCATATTAACACAGTGTGCTTTGATATACTGGTGTTTAATTACATTTTTCACTTTATCAGCTCAAGATAGTACTTTGAATGAACATTTCATTATGATTATGGTTATTAGTATTTTTACTGTAAAATTAAGTTATAATGATATACTCTTCTGTTTGTTTAAAATTTCATTTGTATGTTGACAGTGATTTTTAAATAGATATTATCTTAAATTCAAATAGCTGTCTTGATAATTAATTGTTAATCAATTTCAGAAAGTTAAAATTAATTGTTTATTTACAGTTATTTTTAGTTTCTGTTGTCATATAACAGATTGACTTATTTATCATGATTCAAATATGTCTATTTGAATTATGTTTTAGCCTTTCTGTTCATCTTTACCGATTAATAGTTAATATAATCTTCAAATATGCTCTCAGCTGAGATAGGACATATAGAATAGTTTAGATTAAATTTTATTTAGTATATTTTAGTTAATAGCTGTTAAATCGATTTATAGAATTTTAGTACTTTTACAAATCTTTATATTCAGAAAACTCTTTAAAAAACTAGAGTCTTTCCTTAAGAAAGCAAACATTAGATAATTTAAATAGTTAAAGTTAATTATAGGATTCATTTTGGTAAAAGAACATTAGGATAGGTTAGATTTTGCTGCTTTTAAGTTCTCCTTAAGAGAAAAACTAGCTGGTAGCAGGACCAAAACCTGCGAGGTTTTGTTAATTCAAACACACCGGACGCTGCTTTAAGCTGATTGTGTGGACAAAACCTCCTTATTGGCCTAGATTCAGAAAATCAGGCAAACAAATGGTGCTAGAAGGAGGGCCTGTCAATGAGTAATGGCAGGTGAAACTAATGAAATATTTCCAACCAGCCAACAACCTCCAAAAGTCAGTAGATCACCTTTTATAGAAACTATTAGGAATATCCTAGAACGTGATCCTGTCACTTCTCCTTTTACTCCTGCACAAAGTGCTCAAACTCTTGAAGAATCTAGACATATTCTTACTAGAGCATACGCTAATCAGCTTGGTATTTCTCCAATAGATTATGGTCTACCTACAGCAGCGACATAATCCACAATTGACCATAGTTACACAAGATTTGGAGATAACTGGTAGTACTCCCCACCATCAGATTGAAAGACATCAAAGGCAGATTACACAAACTAATACTGCTAGGAGGCTAATTGTAGGAGGCGGTTCTAATCAGCTACCTTCTCCTCCTGAATCACCGCCTGATAGTCCAAGACCTTCCAATTCTGGAAGTTCCTCTAGTTCTCAAGGAAGTCCAATGGCAGGAAATGCACCTGTAGGAGGAGGAGGTAATCCTTCACCTAATCCACCCAACCCACAACTCCATTGGTTAAGGGAAGCTGCTGTAGCAGTCCCTGGAGTACAACATCCATTGCCGAAACACTCAGATAAACTCCTCCCTAAGTTTAACCCAGATGACAAGGAACCTGCAGAGGTACATATTGATAAATTCATGTTGGCTGTTCAAACCTTGAACGTTCAGCATGAAGATGTAGTTTGTCAATTGTTTCCTCTAACTTTTGAAGGAAGAGCTTCCACCTGGTATTTTTCGTTAGTATGAGGATCTATCACAAATTGGGGGGAATTTAATAAGGCCTTTCTAGATAAATTTGAGGAAGATAAAACACCCGCTCTTTTAGCCCTAGAGTTATCTAGAATTAAAATGGAGCCTAAAGAAAGAATCAAAGATTTCAATCAAAGGTTTCTAACATTAAAAAACAAAATTCCAATTGCTTCTCAACCTCCGGAAGACATAATTATTGAAAATTATACGTCAGCCTTACCTAAGTATTCCGGGATGTTTGTAAAGAGAGCTGGAAAAACAATGTTAATAGAAACTTTTAAGGAAACCATTAAGGTAGAAAAGGATTCCATGTCCTATGAACTAGATAGAAGTGGGAAATCTGATTCTTTTCCTCGTAGGAAAACTGAAAAATCCAATTCAGATAAAGATAAAGCCTTCAATGTAGAACAACTAAAAAACGCTATTCGAACATTAACCAATGAAGTTATAGGGTTAAAAAAGACTAATTATGAAGCTTCTCCTTCTAGGGGTTATTTCAGAAATCAATTAAGACAAAACCCGAGTGCAAATAATAAGAATGCACCCCCTGACATAGCTACTAATGAAGAAATTTTTAATACAATTTAAGTTGTTATGTCATTGTCTGAATCTCCTCCTTGTCAATAAATGAATGAAAACGAAGAAGAAGAGGAATCAGAAAATGATGAAGAATCAGAAGAACCTCAACAAGTTAATGGTCATTTCTGGGATAGTCTTGTGAAGGAACATGAGACTAAAAGTCCACCTACAGGACAACATGCATATAATACTCATAGTAAAGCATTTGCAAACACTCCTGGTGCTTCAAGTTCTACTACAAACAACGACAACAATAACTCACAACCAAACAAACAAACTCAATCTGGCAAGCAGACTCAGCCAACCAAGGATACCCAAACCATTCAAAATGCTCCCAAATTAGATTTACAATATGATATCATTGAAGATTTAAAGAAGACTCATGCAAACATCAGTATGTATGATCTTCTTCAAATCTACCCAATGCCCAAAAGTCATATTATAAATCCTGCAGTAAGTTCAATTGTCCCTAATGCAAAACAAAATGTTGCTGCGAATAATTCCAACAACGATACAATAGCAACTGAAAAAGGGAAAGCAACAGTTGACAAAGCTTCGCTGATAGGTAAGAATTCTAAATCAACTACACCTCCATTCTTACTTACCTTTGAAATTTTCAATAGGAATGTCCATAACTGCATGGTTGATTCCGGAGCATCCTCCAAAGTCATGCCTTTATCTGTATGCAAGAAATTGAATGGAAAATTTGTCCCATCAAATTCTCAAATAACTCAGTTAGATAGGACAAATGTAAAGGTTGTAGGGGAAATGAAATATGTCTTAGTCAGGATTACTTGCAACCCTTCGGTTGATCAGATTATAGATATTGTTGTTGCTGATATCCCAGATGCATATGGGCTGTTCTTAAGTAGGGATTGGTCCAAACAGCTGAACGATTTCTTTGCCACTGATTGGTCAACATTGTGGTTACCTAAGAATGGAAATTCAAATTAGATTAAGATAAATAGAGAAAGGTATATGAAACATACTGTCACCAAACTGCATGATCCTAGTGAACCTGTTTTATTTTCAGATTGTATTATGGGGAATTACATGTATGAATTAGGATTTGGTAATTTTAAAGCTGAAAATTCTGCCCTTTCTGAAAATAATCAGCAATCTGAAATTTGTAATATGACATATGTGTCTCCTAACTCTTCACTCAAGGAAAACAACAATCATGTAGATAATGTAAATATTGTAAACATCATAGAGAGTAAGGTAATTGTACACAACTCTATTTGGACTTTATATTTTGACAGTGCAAAATCTAAAGAAGGAGCAGGAGCCGGTTGCCTACTGATGGACCCTCAAGGAAATAAAACTTGTATAGCTTGTAGAATGGAATTTAGTTGTACAAACAATACAGTCGAATATGAATCTTTAATACAAGGCTTGAAAAAGGCAATTGATTTGGGCATCAAAGAGTTAATTGTTTATGGGGATTCCGAGATCATTGTCAGACAGGTTCGTAACTCCATTCACTATTTATCTGAACATTTACAGAGTTATCAGAAAGAGGTATGGAACCTTATCTCACATTTTGATACATTTAACATAAATTCTGTTCCTAGAAGTCAAAATCAAGAAGTAGATTTGTTGGCAAATGTAGCATCCAAGTTAATTCCTTCAGAAAATCTTACACCAAATTTCTTTTCTGTTGAATTGATTTTTAGACCTTCCATACCTGATAATATTTTTAATTGGCGTGTATTTGATAATGATATGCAGGTACTGAATTTTCTGACAAATGAGGATACCTTTAAATATTCAGCAATAGATGAAGTCACTCATGACAAAAATCTGCGGGATTTTTCAATAATAAACGATTTCTGTTAAGTTGAAAAAGCTTTCGAACAGGTAAAACCATTCCATAATTCAGTAATTAGATTAGAAAAGTTTTTTGATCTGCAAGATAAGTTTAAGTCTGTTCCTAATTGTAAAACAAATAGCTCTCGAATGAGGTATGAAACCGTCAATTTAGGAACATAACTAAAACCCCAAACTATAAACCTTGGAATAGACTGCAACCCTGTAGAAAAAGCATCCTTCATAAAATTGTTTAAAGATTTTAAAGATGTCTTTGCTTGGACATATGATGACCTGAAAACATTCAATACCCAAGTCATGCAACATATAATTCCAATTAAACAAGAGTCAAATCCTTTTCAACAGAAGTTAAGGAAATATCACCCATCATTAGAACCAACAATTAAAAAGGAACTGAATAAATTGTTAGCTGACAAGATTATTTTCCCCATCAGACATACTCAATGGGTAGCAAACTTAGTTCCAGTTAGGAAGAAAAATGGGGATATTAGATTATGCATAGATTTTAGAAATCTGAATAAAGTGTTTGAAAAGGATAACTATCCAGTTCCTCCCATGGAACAAATTCTTCAAAAGGTGTCTGGGGCTGAGATACTATCACTTTTGGATGGTTTCTCAGGGTACAACCAAATATTGGTTTCCTCGGATGATCAATTGAAAACTGCTTTTAGAACTCCATGGGGAATGTATGCCTACCGCAAGATGCCCTTTGGGTTAATCAATGCAGGAGCAACCTTTCAATGGGCAATGGATATTGCTTTTAGAGGCCTAAACAATCATTCAGTCGTTGTCTACTTGGATGACGTTACTGTATACTCTAAACATCGACCTGATCATCTTAATCATCTTAGAAAAGTGTTTGAACGATGTAGAAAATTTGGAATATCTTTAAATCCTAAAAAGACAATATTTGCCGTTTTAGAAGGTATCTTATTAGGTTGTGTTGTTTCAAAGCACAGAATCATGATTGATCCCGAAAGAACCTAGGCCATTTCGAAGATAACCTATCCTTCTAGCAAGAAAGCAATGCAGTCATTTCTAGGTAAAATAAATTTTGTTAGGAGATTCATTCCCAGTTTTTCTGAGATCATTCGTCCTTTGCAGAAAATGATTAAAAAATATGCTGTCTTTAATTGGGGACAAACTGAAAAGGAATCATTTTAGAAGATTTTAGAAGCTATTTCAGAAGCTCCTAGCCTCCTAAGTCCACATTTTAATAAGGATTTCATATTATACACCTTTGCTTCTGATATTTCATATGCAGCAGTTCTAACCCAATCAAATCAGCAGAATAATGAAGTCCCAATCTCCTTCATGAGTTCAAATTTCAAAGGTGCTGAACTCAATTACCATGAGGTTGATAAACAAGCCTTTTCTATTTTCAAAGCTGTTAAACATTTTCCTCCTAATTTGCTAAAATCTAAAATGAAAGTAATTGTCCCTTATTCCTCAGTCCGAAATTTGTTAGTTCAAAAAGACTTAGGAGAAAAGAGGGCACCTTGGATGACAGCTCTTCAAGAATATGACTTAGAAATTAAACCTTCAACGATAGTCAAAGGCCAAGGGCTATGTAAATTAGCTGCTCATTTACCTAATGATAAAGATGAAACTGTCATTGATGAAGCTTTACTTACCAGGGAGATTTATTTTTATCCACCACCTCAAGATTCCTGGTACACAGACATACAGATACTTTTGGAAACAGGGGCTTCCCTTGATTACTTAGAACCAAAGAAGGAAAGAGCACTCAGATTGAAGTCTTCTCCGTACTTATTAATCGATAATATCCTCTTTCAGAGAAATTCAGATGGCGTATACCTTTGATGTCTAGATAAAGATGAAACAGAAGTAATTATGAAAGAATTACATTCTGGACCAGCAGGAGGTCATTTTGGTGGAGAGACCACTGCTCACAAAATTCTTAGGGCTGGTTATTATTGGCCTACCTTGTTTCGGGATTCCTATACTTTTATTAGAAAATGCCAGGAGTGCCAACTTGCTGCAGGAAGGGTGAAAAAACCTGCTTTTCCTTTACAACCTGTTTTAGCTGAAAGACCCTTTTAGCAATGGGGTATCAATATAGTAGGTCCAATAAATCCTCCCTCATCTATGCAACACAAATATATAATAACTGCAACCGATTATTTCACCCGTTGGGCTGAAGCTGCACCATTGAAAATTATAAATACCAATTAGGTTATATTATTTATGGAATTCTTTATTATAACAAGATTTGGTATTCCTGATTCACTTATTTTTTATAATGCTTCGTATTTTTTATCAATCGAGTTAACTCAGTTTGATTTAGAAAAAGGAATAAGAATCATGTATTCAGTTAACTATCATCCACATGGGAATGGTCTAGCTGAATCAACAAACAAAAATTTATTGAAAATTCTCAAAAGAACTATTTCAGTTCACCATCGTAACTGGCATATGGAATTGGTCAATGCCCTTTGGGCAGACAGAGTAAATCCTAAGGCTGCAATAGGTAATTCACCATTCTTCTTAGTATACGGAACTGAGGCTATTTTACCACCAAATCTGTTCTTACCTTCATTGCAGTTAGCTCAGTCTGTCCAAGAGGAAGAATGCTTAGCAATGGAAAAAAGAATTAACACACTGCTAAAACTGGAAGAAGAAAGAGAAAAGTCAAAACAACACTTTACAAAACATCAATAGATTGTAAAATCATGGTTTGACCAATCTTTCAGTTCTGATTGAGAATTTCAGGTAGGTGATTTGGTTTTAAAATGGGATAAAGCTCACGAAGATAAGGGAGATCATACTAAGTTTCAGAAACTGTGGTTAGGTCCCTTTGTTATTTCTGAAAAAATAAGTCCAAGTACCTTTCGATTGAAAACACTTGAAGGACAGTCCGAAACATTCCCTCTGAATGGACTGATTCTTAAAAAATATTTCTGTTAATATTTTCTATCTAAAATGTATATAATCTACTTGCTGTTTGTAAATAAATTGATCTTTCTTTATATAAATTAGCAGACTTTTATGTTAATAAGTTTTCTGTCAAAGTAAATATTTCAGATTGTTAAAATTTTTGTATATAACCAGTCAGTCAGTCAGAAATATGTAATTAGCAACTGTAATTAATGTAAATAAATAAAATCAATTTGCTCATCATCCTGAAAAATTATGATATTAGACTGATATCTTTTAAAAATTTGTTCAGGATGATCAAAATTTCCTGAAACTGTAAAAGACTTTCATTGTTTTCTATTTATAAGTGTTTCTCAGAATATTCTTCATCTTGTTATTTTCTTAAAAAATGGGGATGGCTTATTATATATCTTCTTCAAGGCTTGTACTTTTGAACAACTTTTACAGATCTCTATCATCAGTCTTAGAAAAGTTTTTATCATCTGAAAACTGTCTAGCATTTGTTCCAATCAATTAAAAGTTGAAGTGAGAGATGGGAGGTCTCAGTAATGAGCCGGTCCGATCAGAATAAAAAATATCACTGGTATGACATTATTAGGAAACTAGTAATGGATTTTGGTCTAAAAAACCGAAAGATAAGGGGTCTCATCAAGAGCCAGCTGATTCATTTTCTGGTGATATTAATGACTGACATTACCATTTGGTCACCATGCTGGGTAATGATCTCTCATTTTATGAAAATTAAGATAAAAAATGAAATTGCAATAAAACATAACTTTTGACTGAAGAATAGGAGGTCTCATCATGAGCCGGCCTAATCATGATCATCAATGTTGTCTGGAATAACTTCATTTCTGATCACCAGGGTGATGGCTTTTGATTTAAAAATTAAAATACAAGAGGTCTCATCACGAGCCGGCTTGCTTATTTCAGACAGCTCTCGTGAATGATACTATCACATTGGGATACCATACCTAGATAGTAGTCTTCAGGAAAAATTATTGTTTTAAAAGAAAAGCAAAAGAAAACAAAAGAAAATTATTATGCTATGGAACAGATTCTAGAAAGTTTTCAGAGGAGCAGATTTTTGTACTCTATGCTGATGGTATAGGTTATCCTTACTAAGAAGTACTTTTTTTGACTAAGATATTCGTAAGTTTATCCCTAATCAAATTTCTGTTTCAAAAGATGGAATATTTATGAGTTATACTTATGGATATGAGTAAATAATGGTTTGATATGGATAAGGAATTTTTGATTGTTTTTAACAGGTTTTAAGATTTCGTTTTTATCATTTTGTATAAGCAGAGATAACTGGTTCACCCAGGTTGTCACCATTTGTTGGCAGCTAGCAAAAACCTCTTCATTTCTCAATAAAATGAAGAGTGATCAGCTCTTTCTATGATTCATCAATTCAAAATTATGAATGAGCACCTTCAGAATCTTCGATTCTGAAGGTACTCTTAATCAAAGAAAGGTAAAATATCATTTGAGAAGTTGATGAAACACGCTCATGAACTTGGTAATTAACAACTGTCAGTAAGTCTCATAATTTTTCATGAATTTGTTTAATCATTATTATGTGACTTAAGAAATTTGAAATAGTATGCCAAGAGAAAATCAATAAATTACATCTTGTGTTTGTTTAAAACTTAGATAAGAGTAAAGTATTAATAATCTTAAGTTCATAGAACTTATGGTGACTTTTAAAGTTTATATTCCATATAATACCTTAGTATGATTTTTGTAAATATTATAATTAATGAATAAAGTAATAGAATTGTTTTACATAGGATAGCTTCATCACTTAATATCCTATCAATCTAATGTTGTATTTCCCTCGATAGGATATTTGAAAGGTTTAGACTTAGTCTTTGTATATACATAAGCATAGATATCAAATCCAGCTATTTCATTAAGCCATGTTAACATTAGAGTATGCGATTTCACCACCTTGCATGCCACCACTAATCATGATTAAACTGGAGATGACTATTAAGATTGATTGAGTTTAAAAGGAGCCATTTGTCAGGTTGATAAGCGATTATCACTTGGATCAATGAGTTGGCATGAGAACGTGGCTTATACCTCTTGATAAATCGACAACTGTAAAATATGAATGCATCGTATTAACAGTGTTAAATGCTAATAGTCATTTCCAAATAACGTTGATGTACCTGTTCATTATTAGCTACTGTCCATAATCAATGGATGAAATTATGATCTATCAATCACGATGTCTATGGTTCACCAATTTGGTGGTTATCATTACTAGTCATGATTAAACATAGATAAACCTGCATGAATCATGATATAACTCGAAGTTGCAACATTCAACATTGCTTAGAATTCGGCTAAAAATGGCAGGTTCAGAGATCTCATGTCCATCAAATCCAAAGCATGCGAAGTCTGCCCCGTCATGTCTTTCGTGTGTGTACCTATTCCATCTATGTTCACCTCTCCGTTCATTTCAGTTCAAATCCAGGAGAGCACAGAAGAAACTATGTCTCCTCTGAACCGTTATGAAATTTCTGGTTCTGAACTTATAGAAGCTAACCAGGAGGTTGCTATGCGGTTCGATAAAATGGGGTAGGGGCATTTCTTTAGAAGTTTCGATGGCCACCATGCAGAGATTACTAAGCTGTTCACCATGAATTTTAACGATGACAGGGTGCAAATTGGGGTTTTTGAGTTTATTATCAACGAAGATAAGATTGCAGAAGCTACTAAGCTTCCACAGGTTGGAGAACGCTGGTTTAAAGGCAACATGGTAAATAAGAAGAAATGCTTGGCTCTGTTATTGCCATTGCTAGATGATTCGAAGCTGAAGATTGGCGTCCCTGTTAAATTTCTGAAGCCCGAATGGAGAGTTTATTATGAAATGCTGGTAAGGTACGTGTCCTATGATGGACGTTACTCCCATTTGCACTTATACCATTTACGATTGCTGTTGGCATTATGGGGTTACAAGATTAATTTGCCTTTCTATTTATGGCAAAGTCTAAAGAAAATGTCACAGATTGTTAGAAATTTTAGTAACCCCAATAGGAGTCTTTTCCACCACGGGTTGATAAAAATTATATTGCAATTTCAATTATCTACAAATGGCAAGTCTTGGGATAGTTTTTTAGTCGACTGTCAGTTGGGGCCGACACAGCATTGGCCGAATCCATCCCCACGAATTCGTAAGAAATGAAAAGCCATAAATTTTGGGGTTAATAGTACTTATGAAACTATATCAGAGGTGAAAGGATTGGAGGAAGTTAGCATACCCATAAACGATGGGATCAGTAAGAATGATGACAGGGATTCAGTTCCTTGCAATTCTAAAGCAGTCTTGGATCAACCCTTATCTGGTAAAAGTGGTAGCACCCCTGTAGAATTAGAAGAGGAATTAACTAAAGGTAAAACTGATAATAATGTTGAATGTAAAATTCCATTTGAAACAAATAAACCTGATGAATATAACAGAGAATCTATGCATAGATTAGATCATCTTGCTCAGGTTTGTTGTGATAAGGAAGGACTTGGTTTTGAAAACCTATCATTTTCAAGAAGGGTTACGAGGAGCATGTATAGTACGATTTCGAGTCATAAGATTAATCAACAGGCTTCTAAGCCTACAGTCATTAATATTGAAGATGATACCCCGTCATCTATCCCTGATACAATTAATGTAAATAATCCTACTTTCGTACAGGGTAATGATGTACAATCGGACAAAGCCGAGGTTACTCAACCAAGTGTAGACACAGGTATTGCAAACCTTGAACCATCGTCTAGTTAGTATATTGACAGCCCTATGTCTCCTCAGGTAACAAATGAAGATGAGACTCTACAGCATACACAATATAATGTATTCCAGGATAAAATTATGGAGTTCAAGGGTAAATTGAAGCATTGTCTATCTAGTACAACATTACTAGAAGAAGAAAATAAAACCTTTAGAAAAGAGTTGCTGGAGTGGATTGGTAGATGGGAAGAGATGAGTGCTAAGAAGAACCAATACAAAAAATCAAAGAAGTCAATCATAGGCACAAACCAGCTATTTCTTAAACAAATTGAAAAGCAAAACATTAAGATCATCAGGTTAAAGGCTAAACTAGGAAAATCTCGAAGAGTAGTCGATCTTCATAATAAAACTTGATGATGTTCTCATTTCTTTTGTCGCTGCAAAACAGGTAATGATCATTTTTTGTTTCGCATCGGAGATTTAACAGGCATGCATTTAAATTTCAAGTTTATTTTGTTACCTATGTTTTAATTGATTTTAATAAGATGCTTCAATTGAATTCAATGCAGGTAGTTTTGTCATCATTCCTCTACAGAATCTCAGGTCGTGGTAAATACATTGGCATGGAGATGTGGCTGTTGGTTACGAGCTGGAGTTTCATTAATGGATACGAATCTTCTAAAGTACATCGAATCAGGCTAGTCGTTTTCTGTTTTATAGTGATAGGTGTCATATAAGAGATTGGATGCTCTTTTTAGTTAGATGAATCCTATAATGTTGCATGCAACATTAATATGAAAAACTTAATCGTAGTATTATATAAGGTAGAGATTTTGATAAACAAAGGATGGAGTGTTGGAAGAAAACTTACTGGAATTGTACTTTGTTGCTGGTGTTTTGTTTATCTCTGAAGTTGAACCTTTGGATGTGAATACCACTAGACGTCCACAGACTGATACCATTTCTGGTATTTTTGTTTTGGATTATTATTATATATATTTGAACATATTATCTTCTGTCTTTATATTAACATAGTGTGCTTTGATATACTGGTGTTTAATTACATTTTCCACTTTATCAGCTCAAGATAGTATTTTGAATGAACATTTCATTATGATTATGCTTATTAGTATTTTTACTGTAAACTTAAGTTATAATGATATACTCTTCTATCTGTTTAAAATTTCATTTGTATGTTGACAGTGATTTTTAAATATATATTATCTTAAATTCAAATAGCTATCTTGATAATTAATTGTTAATCAATTTTAGAAAGTTAAATTAATTGTTTATTTAGAGTTATTTTTAGTTTCTGTTGTCATATAAGAGATTGACTTATTTATCATGATTCAAATATGTCTATTTGAATTATGTTTTAGCATTTCTGTTCATCTTTACTGATTAATAGTTAATATAATCTTCAAATATGCTCTCAGCTGAGATAGGACATATAGAATAGTTTAGATTAAATTTTATTTAGTATATTTTAGTTAATAGCTGTTAAATCGATTTATAGAATTTTAGTACTTTTACAAATCTTTATATTCAGAAAACTCTTTAAAAAACTGGAGTCTTTCCTTAAGAAAGCAAACATTAGATAATTTAAATAGTTAAAGTTAATTATAGGATTCATTTAGGTAAAAGAACATTAGGATAGGTTAGATTTTGCTGGTTTTAAGTTCTCCTTAAGAGAAAAACTAGCTGGTAGCAGGACCACAACCTGCAAGGTTTTGTTAATTCAAACACACCGGACGCTGCTTTAAGCTGATTGTGTGGACAAAACCTCCTTATTGGCCTAGATTCAGAAAATCAGACCAACAGGGCTTTAGCCCCTTTTTTGGGATTTTAGCCGTTTTCGCCCTAACATTAGCTCCTTTTAGGGTTTTAGCCTCCAGGAGAGTTATTTAGGCTCATTTTTGGGTTTTTTAAGTCATTTTCTTCATTCTTAAGCCTTTTTGAGGGTGTGGGGGTCGAATGGGGTGTTACGAGGGTCGATCATGGGTGTCCTTGGGTGGTGTAGGCCATGTAGAGTTGAGTGAAATATTTTTCGGGTTAACAAATTGCCCCCTGATGTGTGAGGTTAGGAGCTCATCGTATGGCTGACGTACATCATAGGATTTTCTATGTAGAGGTGGTGCTTTCGAGGCTGGGGCATGGTGTCTTTTGGTTTTTGTATTAATATGGTTCCCATGAATGGGTGAGATACAAATAATGTGTGACATGTATATGGATGAGGTGGGCATCCCCATGCTCATGACAATGTTAAAAGAATAATTTGATCTATGCTCTAAAATACAAGAGCCGATCATATACAACTGATGGTACATAGTGGTTGCCTCAATGTGAGGATGAATACAATACTGATTTAAAGAACTGGTACATTGGACCCGTGGCATTCTCATGGAATGCTATATCTTCATGACTAACAGCCTACTAGATCTAGGATGGTACATAGCTGTATGGACTTGCTGATTGAGAGTCAGAGTCTCTGTGGTACAAGTATGTTTCATTAATCATAAATCTATATAGAAGCACTGGTGGGACTTCTAAACACTATCTCCAATGTAACCCAAAAATCACAAGGGACATAACCTATTTAGGTCCCTTGAATAGACTCATCAATGTGCAAGAGTTAGGTGACATCCGGGGTCTTCGACCAGATAATGCATGGACTAAACCCTGTACGAATCTCGACGGTGCGATGATGTAGTTGAAGTTGAGCACATGAGAAACAACCATCCCAAGAGGCACTAAGGAATCCTCTCAAGTGGTTCAAGGAGCTCATCCATGATGTTAATTAAACCAAGGTATAGAGACCTCTAGGTCTATCCTATGGATTATGTGTGTTATCTTCGATAGAGGGAGACCTACCCCTAGTTAAGGCAATGACATTTCCTTAACCAGAAGCACGAGGGAAATAACCAAAAGGTGTGAGACAATCTGCGGACTGACCCACTGAATGGGGGAGGGGAGGGGGAGGGAAAGAATTGAACAAGGGCAGGGGGAGTGTGGTAGACTCAAACTTCATTTGTTCAGAGTATGACAGCAGGGCAGACCAAGTAGAAAATGAAACTAACTCATGGGAATGGGATCATAGCTGTAATACCAAGAATGTCACTGCAGATGGGAAATACTTGGAGGAGGTGGACACTTTTGATATTGATGAGATCCAAGCAAGACACATTGCAGAGTACTCTGAACAAAGGCAACCCAAAGGGGGAATGCTTCCAAACTGTTTTCTGTGGGGTGGTGTCTAGGGACACCGTTATGGTACGATCTTGTGGATTTTTGGCAAGCCCAAGAATGTGAATGCTCGATGGTGCTTTCAATTTTAGAGAGTCTGAAAGCATGAAGAAGACTCTAGTGGGGGCTCTTTTTCATTGGTATTCTCCTGTGCCTGAAAAAGGATAAAAGTATACATAGGAGAGCTTGCCCATCCTATAGAGGATGAGAAACTTCTTTACCATTGGTAGTCCAATCAGAACGGAAAAGGTTAAACCTATACTGATTGGGTGGTCATTCATATAATTTTACGAGCATGAGCGAAACCAAGTTTGCTCGGTAATATTTTCTTGATGAGAAGGATGGAAAAGAGCTTAATGACAACCCATGGTGAGATTTTTCATAAAGTGTGGCCCATCTACCTGAGAAAGCATAAAAGTATGCAGAGGGGAATGGTCTTGGCTTGAATACACCAAGGTGATCCTTTTCTTTTAATGGTCTACGTGGTTCGTAAAAGGAGGTAAACAAGACGATGTAGACTCCCTTTCCTATACTTTAGCAAGCGGGAAAGGAAGCAGTTGCGCTCGGCAATCTTTTCATTGTTTTTAAGAGTAAGAAAAGAGCTTAAATGAAAATATAGGCGGTGGAATAGGTGGTGCCCCATGTTGGCAGGGTGGATAGTGGTCCAAAGGTCATCCACGTAGCATGGATAGAGTAGAAGGCTCTCAAACGTACGTGCAGGATAGATCATGGCAGAGGCTCGCAAGTCGATGCGGCAGAGGCACGCAAACCGAGGTGGATCTCGAACAGAGGTTAGGAGAGTTGTGTGTGAGTTGTGGTGGACGGACTTGACTACATGTGATGTGAGTGCAAGTCTGGGGGTAGTTATATGCCAAATACGTACAAAAAAAATAAATTGTTTTGTGGACAATGGTCCAAAGGTCCACGTAAGGTGTGGTGGATAGAGAAGACAACTATGTGTTAAAATACAAAACAAGAAGAAAAATGGTAACCCTTAATGGGCGATGTCCTGAAAGCCTGCATGAGTAGTAGTAGGGAAGAGTGATACAAGTACAGGTCCACAGACACTTGTATCACCATGCTATGGCTTGTAAATTGAGGTAACTTCTGGGAAACGGTCCCAAAATTTATTTTTTAAACATGAGATGATGGTCTCATAAGGAGATATAAATTTGAGCCCGGAGGTGTGAGAGGTGCCTCGAACCGGTTCTAGGTGACTTTGGATTAGAAGCTAATGGTGCTACCCCTGACTTGTGCTAAAAACATTGAAAAACATGAAATGAAAATGAAGTGACTCATTGGTGATGTTAAAATTAAAATCTCTTGAGGTAGATCCCGTTGTGGGGGTTCTCCAAGAGTTGTCCATCAGAGTCAATGAAGAGGTATGCCCCCTTGCCGAGACGAAGGTCATTGGCAAGGTGAGATGATGGAATCTGGTCTTTTATGGGAAGAACCGATACCACACTATGGTTTTAAGGGAATGGGGTAAAATCGAAGGCGGTCTTACATATATCTCTGTCATCACGTAAGTGGTGCCGGGATAGATCAGGTGGATCTTCCACAGCCAACAAGATGAAAGGGAAAATAGTGCTAGAGATCATGTAAATGGTATTGGTTGTGGTTTTTGTGGCATTTCCCCCAGTCTCTGTTGGAGGAAGAGGGGCAGGCCTGGAGACAAGAGGAGTCTTTGATGGACTTGGAGATAGGTATGTCATGCTTTCAATTGGATGGACATGAGTCAACACATCTTGGGGCCTTAGAGGTAGGGTAGGTGGTTCAAGGTACCACACAAGATCTCCTAGTGTGAAATCCTATAGATTGATGGTGGCCAAGGAAAACTTATTCATGATACCAGATGGTAGGAAAAAGAAAAGGATCATGTTGAGTGGGAATGAACCCCACTATTTCCCTAATAATTGAGGTTGCGGCTGTGGCTGGGAAAACAATGGAAGAGACGGGTTTGATGGATCGTCGGTGATGGTCGAGACAAGAGGGTCTATAGAACTAGACATCATGTAAATGGACATGGAGTCTGAAGAAGGAGGTGGGGGGTGAACTTCTTCGATCAAGATGATTTCAGAATCCAGGGAATGTTGACGGAGGTTAGCTAAAGCCATATGGAATTTGGGCAAGTCTTGGCAATGGTTAGAGTAATGTCCACACAAACTGTAGAGGGTGAAAGCATGGTTTATTCTCAGTGACTTGTTTCTGACTATTGGCGCGTTTGGGAGTTCAACCACAGGGAGGTTTTCGGTTGTGTCCATGGCATCCAAATGCGCACGGATCACTAGAATTTCAGGGAAATTCTGAGTTGGTTGGCCTAATTGTTCACAGACAGTACAAGGTAGGATCTGCTGAGGTTTTGTGGTGGCTTTGGCGTTCTTTCCCTTGGCCCTTTTCGGGTGGGGTGGTGCGGCTGTGGGTGCGGTAGTTGGATTTTGCGGGCTGGGTGGAGGGTGAGACTCGACCGCAATGGGTTGCACCAGGGTTAAAACAACCTGGGGCATTGGTGGTTGAGCTAATGGATCAAGATACCACACCGAAATTCCCAATGTAAAGTTAGGTAGGCTTAAGGTGGCCATTACCGGCTTGCTCATGACACCAGGCGGGGGAAAGAGGAAGGGAATCATATGGACTAAAGATGAGCCCAGATAACTCCTTGATGGTTGTATGTGGGGGTGAGGTTGTGGTTGTGGCCATGTGTAATGCTCCTGCTGTGGATGATGTTGCGGCTGTTGTTGGCATTGCGTCTACGAACGGTGTTATGGTTGGGGTTGGGGCTGCGGCTGCGCTTGTTGTTTAGGTGCAATGATGCTGGATGAGACCATGCACAAGTATACAGTCTCATTTTGTGTCAGTGGCATTGACACTAAGGGGAAATGAGCCATCATGATGGTATCGACAAACAACCCATGGCCCACATTCAACAATGGGGAGGCTGGTGTGTTATCAACCATGGTGTTGATTACAGGGACACCATTGGTGTGTGTGGTCATCCCTTGTGGCTCAATGGTGGTAATGGTAGGGATAACGTTGGTGGGTTCCATTAACCCTTGTGGATTGTTGAAATATTGTAACTTCAAAGAATATTCTATATGTATCTTTTGTGGTCCCCGATGGTCCTACCGAAAGAACCACTTGTATTACTTTGTACCCCGATGCTTCTAATCAGAAGAACTAAAAAGAGTCATGAGTTATTCCTCTCTAATTATAAAGGTGGGTCATTAGCACCCTAGTGTGGTTACTTGAGCCTACATGTGTAACTTGATCCTACATGATTTAACTCGAGCCTACATGTCGAATGAGTTAGTTAAATTGAACGGATGAATATAAATAGAGGAGTGGTGCTCCTCATTTGAGACACACACTCTCACTTGTATAGTGCATTAGTGGAGAAGAGAAGAGTAGCAGGAGAAGGAGGAGGATCAGGCTTTGATATCCTTTCTGGTTTTATCTTTTACCTTTTTGGGGCATTTATATTGAGGAAGCTTTTGCTGGGTTTTTCCCTTTAGGGTTTTCCCAGGATAAATCTGTGTTGTTCTTGTGATGTTGTTTCTTTCAGTGATCCTGTTTATATGATTTTGTTATGAAAATTAAATGAAATACTGATGTCTTATCTAAGCATATGAAAATTTAACATGGTATCAGAGCTAACCTGAACAGGACAGCTTTCACAAGGAAAAGTAGCCCTCTCTCTCTCCTCGGAAGAAATTAGGGCTTCTTGCAGAAGAAGAATTTTTGAGTGAGCCTGGCATAGGATTTATCTCCTCATGAAAATCAAAGTTTAGAGACCTATATCAATATTTTTGGTTGGGTGAAACTCTGGGAAATTCAAACCCTAGTTTGACCCCGAGCCGAAAAAACTCTAAATACTAAAACTGCTAAATTTTGGTACATTCGCTATAACCTGAGATTGGCGAAGGTTCCAGAGCTGAAAATTGAAGAGGCCCAATATAAAATACAGATGTACATTTTTTCCAAAATTCAATTTCATATTCTCTATATTCTGGGAGATATGATCCCTCCAAGTTATGGTTCCAGCCTCTTCCAGAATTCATCCCTAAACAGGACACCTAGAGAAAATTGCAATAGCTTGGGATACCTAGGTCCAAATGGAATTTGTGAAGATGTTCCAGAAATATCACGGAATTTAATTTCTATGGTATGAATATTAGACTTATAAGATGAACCCGTGACACGTGGCATGCCGTACAACTTTGCTGTTTTGAACAGTCCTGTAATAGGTCACCCTGGGAAAATGATCATAAATACCAATTTCTGAAACTAATTCTGATGAAACCTGTGGTATTGGATCAGGGACATGCGAGGTTAACTCAGTGATAAATTTCAGACATATATCAGTATTAATTTCAGATATATCACATAAACAGTGACAGGGATTTCTGCAGAAGAAATTGGAAAACTAGGGTTTCCTGTTTTGGGAGCTTCCCTCCACTGTTTTCAGAAAAGGAGTACATTGGACAGCTCCATTTGAAGAGATATATCTTTCTATCCAATAATATCTAAAATATTCCAATTTTTTAAAATTAGGGTTTCTCTGACAAGCCCTGGATCAACTAGCTCTGGAAGCAGGATGGATACCTCAAATCGTAAGATCTAATCTTTTGCTATTTTCATTTGAGGTTCTCATTTCAAAGTGATATATCACATCAGCTTGATGATAAGATTGGTAAAGTTGAAAACTTCCAAGCATGGATGTATTTGATCTATATGAAGAAAATTAATTGGACACCTACATGAGTAGAGGTGTTCCAGTTCCATACGAAGATGAGGCTCAAAGCCTTACATAAGAAGAACTTGATCAAGGCCAAGAAGATCATTGTTGATTCAATCACGGATCAACTTATACCACAAGTGTCTTCCCTAATTAAACCGAAGATGTTTGATTCCTTGATCAAGCTATTTGAAAATAAGAACTTAAATTAGAAAACAATTGAAGAATGTGAAGATGCAGAATGCAGAACAACGTGAAGCGGTAGAAGAAGAAGTATGCAGAAGTGGTGATAGCCACCTTGAATGGCCTCCCAGGATCATGGGATTCATTCATGTGAAGAATGTATGCAAGAAGTAAGTGATTACTTTCAGCTCGACTAATAATAAGAGAAGAAGAAGATGGGAGCAATTGAAGATCAAGCTCTCACCATTCAAATAAGATCCCTCAAGCGATGAGGAATATGAAAACTCAATTCTTGAAGAACCTCTTATTCATCTTATAATTTGGATAAGAAATGATGATTTCATGAATGAAGAAGATGATAAAGTAGAATGATCAAGATGGAGTCTACCCATGAAACAAATAAAAGATAAGTATTCAATTGCCATTTCATGATATTGTTTTGTTATACATTTGATTGTATTCAGTTGATGTGTTATGAATGATAGATTGTTTACATTAATACTACTAATTTGCATGTGATGGGTAAGTAGCTCATGGTGCTATACAACTCTCCAGTGCTACATATCAAACCTCTTTGCTGACATATTAGATTAGTGCACAATCTCAATGATGTCATGGTAGAGATGGAAGGCATCTAGAAAGTTTCTGTGAGATATGGATGAATGTTGTGTTGGCTAAATAGTTGCATGATGCATAAGAATTTGTCATTATGCATATGTTTTATGAAATAGTTCTAACCATGCAACTGGTGCATTTGAATTGTAAGAAAGGTCCTGTATAACCTCCTACAAGAAAAGAAGGACGAGACTTGTTCTGAAGAACAAGTGATGAAAATTCAATAAACATGAATCTAAAGCTCCCAGGGTCAGAGACACCATGACGGAAGAAAGAGCTTCAGAGAGCGGTAGATCCACCTGAAAGGATGAATACCACCATGGGTATGAGAGATAACTCAAGATGAAGAAAATAATGCTATGAAAGAAACTATGATCAAAGAATAATAGTTGATCATGGGGAATGATGTATACGATATGATTTTGAGACATAAAGGGAAGTACATAGTATCCTCCATATGGATCTACAAGAACAAGTGTACAAAGAAAGGTTCATGATTTGCCTCAGAAAGAATAGAATATGACATGACATACTCTATTGACCAGTATATATCAAGCATAGAACCACTTGTACAGAATGAAGAAGGAAGATAATACTCCACTTCAGGGGGAGTGACTATAGAAGATATCTGAGTTTGACATGGTACGACATGATGGACAACTTCTTGATGGATTGAGACTTTACCAAGTGTAAAGTGGGTTCCAACCTTCAAAGTTGAATGCAGAAGACTAGGATATGTTGATGATCTAACAAGATGAACTCATGGAAGATGTTATGATGAAATAATACTTGAATGATGTATGGGATATAGTTCCCAAACCAGAAGGAAAGAGTATTGTATCCTCCAAATGGATATACAAAATAGAGCATGCAGCTGACGGAAGTATCGAGAAGTATAAAGCAAGATTTGTGTCCAAAGGTTTCTTTCAGAAAGAAGGAATTAATTCTGAAGAGACACTTAATCCAGGAAGCAAGGTACACTTCCTTCAGAAATATCATGGTAGTTTCTTCCATGGTGAAGTAAATACAAGCCTTGCTTAATGGTATTATTGAGAAAGAGTTTTACATCTCACGAGGATTTGAAGTTGAAGCCAGATGGAATCACGTATGCAAGTTGAAGAAGGCCCTCTATGGCCTCAAGCAAGCTCCCAGAGCTTGGTATGGAAGAATAGATAGTTTCTTGTCGAGCATGGGATTTACCAAGAGTAAAGCTAATCCTAACCTTTATCTCAAGGTTTTAGAAGATGAACTTGTCATCCTATTATTATATGTGGATGACTTATCCTTGACAGGAAATGAGAAATAGGTCATGGAAAGCAAGAAGAAAATAGTAGAAGAATTTGAGATGAAAGACCTTGGGTTAATGCATTATTTCCTAGGTCTGGAAGTATGGAAAAGTTCAGAAGAAATATTTCTCAACCAGGGAAAGTATGCGGTAGAGATATTGAAGAGATTCAATATGTTGGAATGCAAAGTTATGGCCACACCCATGGACTCCAACCTGAAGCTGTTAGCTGATGATTCATCAGAGTTAGTGGATATGACTCATTACAGACAGATCATTGGGTCATTGATGTACTTAACAAATACCAGACCAGACATTTGTTTTGCTGTGAACACTTTAAGTCAATATCTTGTTCAACGAAGACGGGTTCACCTAGTAACTGCAAAACATGTGATGAGATATCTGAAAGGGACTATAGACTTTGGTTTATATTATGATGGTAGACATGAGTATAGATTGTATGGCTACATAGATGCAGATTGGGTTGGAAGTATCTCAGACAGGAAAAGCACATTAGGTAGATGCTTTTGTTTGGGGTTTTCTATGAGTTCATGGTTTAGCAGGAAACAGTCCAGTGTTTCTCGTAGCATGGCTGAAGCAGAATACATAGCAGATTGCTCTGCTAAGTTGTGAAGCCATATGGCTTCGGAAGCTGATATCAGGTCTCTTTGAACTGAAGATGGATACTACATTGATTCTATGTGATAAAGAGAGTTGTGATAACAGTGAACACTGTGTTCCGTTGTAACACATAGAAATCCAGTATTTCTACATTCAAGATAAAGATGCAGATGATGATGTTTTAGTATTTACATACTGTAGATATAAATGATGGTGATTCAGTATTTCTATACTGAATATAGAGATGATGATGTTTTAGGATTCCCATACTGAAGATATAGATGATGATGATTTAAGTATTCCCATACTGAAGATATAGATGACGTTTCAGTATTTACATACTGTAGATGCAGATGATGGTGACCTGATGATGATTTCAGTACTCACATACTGGAGATATAGATGGTGATAGTTTAGTATTCACATACTGAAGATGTAGATGAAGATGGTTTAGATGATGATGCGCTGACAAAGCCTCTGTATCGGGTAAAGTTCGAACACTTTCGAGACAAGCTTGGTATGGTTCAAAAATACCTTCCCCGAAAGGGGGAGTAGTGATGTTGCAGTGGGATTGTATCATCCCTGGACACTTGCCCTAAAGTGATCCAGAGACCTCGGTCTTTGAGAATGAAGAGGGATTGTATCATCCTAGAACATATGTCAAGAAGTGATCCAGAGACCTCCGTCTTCGAGAATGAAGTGGGATTGTATCATCCCTGGGAACTTTCCCTAAAGTGATCCGAAGACCTCGGTCTTCGAGAATGAAGAGGGATTGTATCATCCGGTGACCTCGGTCATCGAGAATGTGGCAGGATTGTATCATCCTTGAACTTCAGTTCAGAATGGATCTGGTGTAACTTCGGTCATCGAGAATGTGGGAGGATTGTATCATCCTTGAAATTCGGTTCAGAATGGATCCGGTGTAACTTTGGTCATTGAGAATGTGGTAGGATTGTATCATCCTTGAAGTTCAGTTTAGAACGGATCTGGTGTAACTTCGGTCATCGAGAATGTGGTAGGATTGTATCATCCTTGAACTTCGGTTCAGAATGGATCCGGTGTAACTTTGGTCATCGAGAATGTGGCAGGATTGTATCATCCTTGAAATTCGGTTCAGAACGGATCCGGTGTAACTTCGGTCATCGAGAATGTGGCAGGATTGTATCATCCTTGAACTTTGGTTCAGAATGGATCCGGTGTAACTTCGGTCATCGAGAATGTGGCAGGATTGTATCATCCTTCAACTTCAGTTCAGAACAGATTTTATGTAACTTCGGTCATCGAGAATGTGGCAGGATTGTATCATCCTTGAACTTTGATTCAGAACGGATCTGGTGTAACTTCGGTCATCGAGAATGTGGCAGGATTGTATCATCCTTGAACTTCAGTTCAGAATGGATCTAGTGTAACTTCGGTCATCGAGAATGTGGCAAGATTGTATCATCCTTGAACTTCGGTTCAGAACGGATCCGGTGTAACTTCCGTCATCGAGAATGTGGCAGGATTGTATCATCCTTGAACCTCAATTTAGAACAGATCCGGTGACCTCGGTTGTCGAGAATGTGATAGGATTGCATCATCCTTGGACTTTAAGTCCAAAAGAGATTCAAAGACTTCTTTGTCTTTGTACTGTGGGATGTTTCTACTGATGATGATGTTTCCTGATCGAAAGATCAGAGTGTGATGATGATGTTGATGTTTTTGATTGAAAGATCAGAATGTGATGATGATGATATCCTGATGATGATGATCCCATACTGATCGAAATATCAGAGTATGATGATGAAGACGTATTGATCGAAATATCAAAGTATGATGATGATGTATTGATCAAAAGATCAGAGTATGATGATGATGATGTTTTCTGATCGAAAGATCAGAGTGCGAAGATGATGATGATGTTTCTGATCGAAAGATCAGAATGTGATGATGATGAGATCCTGATGATGATGCCGTATTGATCAAAATATCAGAGTATGATGATGATGACGTACCGATCATAAGATCAGAATATGATGATGAGTTTATGATGACATTAGAGTATGATGATGTTTCTGATCGAAAGATCAAAGGCTAATGATGATGATAGTTTTGATTGAAAGATCAGAGTGTGATGATGATATTTTGATGCTGATGATAATGATGTTGATATTTTCATGATGTTGATGTTTTGACAATAATGATATTTTGATGATGATGATTTTTTCATGATGATGTATCTGATCAAAAGATCAGATTATGATAATGATGTTGTTGCTGATCAAAAGGGTCAAAGTACTGAAGATGTTGTCGAAAGATGTTGCTGATCGAAAGGTCAAAGTACTGAAGATGTTACTGAAGTTGTTGCTGATTGAGAGGTCAAAGCATATGAAGTTGTTGTTACTGAAATGAAATACTACTATATTAGCTAAGCATATGAAAATTTAACACGGATCGTGATAAGTGAGTTGATCAACCACCACAATCTTCCCTTCGTGGGGGAACATCATGAGACAGAAGATAGTTGATGCAACTACTCTCATGGCGTAGATATAAATTCTTCCAAGGAGAAGGTTATAGTCCAGTTGAGCATTGACAACCTCTATGTCAATCAGAACTGTCTTTCTGGCTAACGTGATGGAGACATGGGGGAGGATTCCTTGGGCTTTAGTGGGATGGCCATCATAATCCCGCAGAGTTGTGGGGGATGGTTGCAGAATTGGAGATCCAAGTTTCTGCCAGACTAGGGTAGACATAACGCACATAGATGCCCCCTCATCTACTATGCACCGGTGCACAACCAAATTTTGGATAGACACCGGGATTTGGAAGACGATGGTGGATGGCATGCGTGGTTCTCCATTATCCATGTTGAATGTGATCAACTTGGAGTAGGAGGGGTCTATGGCCCCAAGCGCGGATAGTAAGGCTTTTCGCTACATTGGGCACATTTTTGAGTACCTCCATAGCAGACATGGCCGTTGGTGTTTGGGCCAAATCATCCATGATGCTATAGCTGATGACAGCTCTAGCCGTGGCATTATTGACCACTTGGAATATGGGGGGGAAGGGGAAAGGGGGTAACTAAAGAGGTGCGTTGACTGATTTGGACATGGATGCCACTTATGTGTCAGTGGGTTCGATGGTGGTTTTGTACTGATTCTGTTCGGTTTATAGGTTGAACTCTTCAGTTGTCATGGCTAACAGGTGGTGGACACCTGTTTCAGTCGTGGGAGGTTCCCCTAGAGTGTTGTGATTGGGTTGCGGAGGGGGTGTGGTTGCCACCAATCCTTGAACTGGTAATGGGTTCAGAAGCACCATAGGAGGAGGTCCTTGTGGTGTCGGGTTGGGTTGGCCTTGATTTTTAGCATTGGCAGCCTATTGAACCTCGTTTTAAATAGCCTGCTTAGTGTGAGCCATGAGGGGACACTCGAATGTGTAGTTCCCATAGACCTCATAGAGTGTGCACAGTTGGTTTGTGCGCAATGGGGCATTGCGTCTTGGCACATTTGGTCATGGGGGATTTTGGGCGAGTCGATTTGTCGTGGCATTATTGGGTGGGTTTGGTTGTTGAACATCTCCCTGTGGTTGAATATTGGCTTGGTTTTGGGGTCAATTATTCTGAGCCTACCCTTTTTTATTATTGGGGGCTGGCTAGTTGGGATGATTTTATTGTGCAAATACTTGTCCCAATGGAGCAGGTGGAGCGAGGACGGGGACTTGAACTGCTTGCACTAGTGGTGCATAATAAATTTGGGTAGGTGGCGGTGCCACAAATGTGGAAATTTTCCCTGCGTATTGCTGTGTCTACCATGCCATGGCTTGAGCGTGCTGCGGTGGCACAGGTTGTGCGTAGGAAGTTGTTGCTCTGGACTGGGACATGATTTTAGCGTAGTCTGCAGTTTGGTTTTGGTAAGCAACACTAGTAGTGTTGCTTGGTTGTGGTGGAACTATAGGTGGTGTCGGATGGTGCTATGGTTGTTGGGAGACTGAGCCTATGATGCCATCTGCAGCATGGGATGCCCCTAGTGCATCCCGGTAGGAGGTACCCGGATGGGCAGTGTCTGGAGTGATAGTGTACAGGTATCCAGACTGAGCATAGATCAAGTCAAACTGTTGGGCTTTTAGTATGGCCTCCTCTTCGGATTGAGGACGTTCGGATGCAACGTCCTTTGCTATGGGTGGGAGCAAGGTTTTGAGAAACCAATCCAAGAAGATCATATCATCAAGCTAGATTTTGCACAAACTACGACGTTGCTGCCACTCATGGATGTGGTCAGTTATATGTGTTGCAGTGCTCTGGCGGTAGGATAACAGGATCTCCACCCCTTCGTCATATTTGACAGGGAGTTGGAAAATACTGTAGGAACATGAAAGATAAGGAGTTGAAATATGGGTACTTGGCTTGTGGTAGCTCAATGTACCACTTGGCCACAACACCTGTTAGGGTGCATTGGAATTGCCTCAGCCTCATGGAACCATCTACGATGTTGTTTGACAAGCACCATAGATGGAATGTCATGATGTGGTTTTGGGGGCACTCACGTGCCTTGCCTTCAAACTTGGGAATGTCTGATGGCTGCTTGGTTGGCATGGGAGGCCAAAAGGTTTGGTGGTGGATGGGTTCGTTTGTCAATCGAGCCAAATCATGCAAGTTGAGACAAGTCATGAAGGGTAGGTTTGATGCTAGGTTAATGTGAGATGGGGCAGCGATGGTGGCAGGGTTCGCAGGTGCAAAATGCACCTGCATGGCTGGGGGCACTTGTGGTGGCACCAATGTAGATGGGCCAATGCCCGCAAGTGTGGTGGGGGGGGACGGTGTGGGATGACGGGCCACTACTCCCAAGTATGACATGATAGGCAGTGTATGTGGAAGGGGCACTGCCTCCCTATGTGACAGGAGGGGAAGTGTATGTGGAAGGGGCACTGCCTCCCTATGTGACAGGAGGGGAAGTGTATGTGGAAGGGGCACTACCTCCTTGTGTGAGAGGAGGGGTAGTGTATGTGGAAGGTCCACTACCCGCAAGTGTTGCAGGTGGGACAACTTGAGTGGTTACTATGGGTTGTGGCAGCTGACTGATGACAGTTTGTATGACCGTGCTGGGGACATCTGCAGGGTTGTTGGTGATAATTTGTGGTGTGGAAATGGGTCCACTAGCTATGGCTATGCCGAAAAAATGGATCCGGATTTGTACCAGCCATGGGGCTTGATGGTGCAGTATGAAGGTCTGGTTTAG
This sequence comes from Pseudotsuga menziesii, assembly GCA_001517045.1. Taxonomy (NCBI): domain Eukaryota; kingdom Viridiplantae; phylum Streptophyta; class Pinopsida; order Pinales; family Pinaceae; genus Pseudotsuga; species Pseudotsuga menziesii. The sequence continues at coordinate 1,525,535 of LPNX011218594.1, forward strand.
ACTGATATGGGTTTGAATCTGAATCAGAGGTTGTGTGGCCTTTTGATGGTGTGAGAGGTCATCGAGAATGGTCTCAATGATGTCGGTTTTAGTGTTTCGAATTGTGGTGGTTCACCTCTTAGGCATGAGGAAGAGCATGGGGGATCAATTGTGTTATATGTTTATCAAACTGGTGGGAATGATTTTTGGAGCTCGGTTTCAATGGCTTCCTATTGGCTATAGGTGGTCACTCGGCCACCAAGACTTCCAGAAGACAACACTTGGCTTTTTCCTCACTGGCATTTCTACTCAATTGGTGGGGGTCATTACCCATTTTGCTTAGCAATTCCTCTCAGCGGCCAGCTACTTTGGGGTTCCCATGGTACTCATGATGAATTTTTGGGCTGAGCCAAAATACTTCCCATGATTAAGGCAATTAGGGACTTATGTCCTCAAAGAGTGCAGATTTTTTGAACTTAGTGTAAATTGATAAATTTTAAGGGCTCTCTCAGCATCATGAACTGAGTTGGGTTGATTACGTGGTATAGTGTATATGTTTTTCTTTCTTTCTGTTACCAGGTGGTTGCAAGTGGTTTATGAATATGTTGTAGAGTTCATATCATTGTGTGTACAAGCAGTAAATAAATAGAAATTTGTAAACATATACAATGTTTTACCCTGAATTTTGTTGGCCTAACTAGGTGACTACCTTACACCTATATTCTTCTTTGACCAAGAGGAGGTACTGGGCTCTCAACACAATGGGACTAATCCCATCCGTAGATCCATAGGTCACCTCCCGGATGTAAGGTTGGTCAACAGGGAGGATGCTTAGCGCCATGAGAATCCCTCCTTCTCTACCCCCTCTACCTTCCAGGTCATCCGTTTTTAATGGTTTAGAACAATATTCAGTGAAGGGCCTATTACTATACTAGCTGTGCCCTTCGTCGTATCCTATAATACCCTGAAGGGTGATTATTAGGTAGAGGAGGAAGGGTAAGCAACATTGTTAATTTTATGTCAATTTTAGTTAAGCTACATTCATTAAGCCATTAATTTTTTTTTGAATTTACACTTTGTTTGTACATGAAATTGCAGTAAATTAAAACATAAACAGAAATGTAACTACTGTGCTAGACAGAGGCAGATGAGCCACACTAACAGTCCCTAATAAATGGAAAATTAACCTCTGATTGACATATTGCATGTTTCAGGTCAAATTTGGCAAGGGGGTCGCAATTTTTTTCCAGAAACACGCGAGGGGGTCACACAGATTTCACAAATAGAAGCGATTTTCCTTTTTGAGTGAAGTCACACCTTTCAAGGGAAAAAGGGAAACCTGGTCACATCTGTGAGGCCTAAAAGAGTGACCTCATCCCCTGTTCAGGCCCGATAAGTGTGACCTACTCCAAATTTGGGGTTTTTCTAATCCTGAGTCAGATTTGACCGACAGTAACCTGTATTGTGGCCAAGCAGACTCAGATTTTCCTTGCAGAGGCTTCGACAACAAAAAAAACTAAATTTAAACAAGATTTAACCTAGATCTAACAAGAAATTTTAAAAACTAGGGCATAAACTGAAAAGAACTTGAAATTTCAAAAAAATTAACCAGGGATCCTATGGGATCGACCTGGTATGGTTGCCAATTCTATAGTAGGGATTTCTCCTTGCTACAGGGGCAGGAATGGATTCCTTTCATCTATAGGAAGGGAAGGGTAGGTTCCTGTGTGGAGAAATGCATGAAAGAAAAACTGAAATGAAACTAGAGAGAAAGAAAAGCAAAGATGGAGAACCCCTCTGCAAACAATGGTTAGGGTTCCAATTCCAATAACCTGGAAACAACTATTAAATAGAAATAAACTTGCAAAAAAAGACAAGAAGCAAGCCTACAAACAAATATTGGTTAGAAACAACTAAAATAATAAAGCAAATACATAAGAAAAACTAGGTTATACCTCTCCTTTGGTGAAATGGGCCACCATGCCCTGGCTAGAAGAAGCACCTCCCTATCTCACTCAGTAATGGAAGAGCTATGGCTCAATGGGGAAGATGAGTGGAAGAGAGTGGGATGTGGGTGGCTTGAGAGGCAAAGAGTCTCAAGGCATCCACAGGCAGCATAATAGTATGCAAGAGAGGAGTTGTTTGAGAGTGACCCCCCACCCTCATTTTATAGCCTTTTTGGGGGTTTTAGGGTGTTAAGCCCTTGGTCTGGGCTTTAGCCCCTTTTTTGGGATTTTAGCCCCTTCCACCCTAAATTTAGCTCCTTTTAGGGTTTTAGGATCCTTTGAGGGGTTTTAGCCCCTTTTTGGAGGTTTTAGCTCCTAGGAGAGTTATTTATGCTCCTTTTTGGGGTTTTTAAGCATTTTTCTTCATTCTTCAGCCTTTTTGAGGGTGTGGGGGTCTAATGGGGTGTTACGAGGGTCGATCATGGGTGTCCTTGGGTGGTGTAGGCCATGTAGAGATGAGTGAGGGATTTTTCGGGTTAACAAGGTTAAAAACGCTTATGGGCCAAATGCTATAAGCGGTGGCACCGCTTATGGTAAACAAGGTACAGGCAGTGTGAGCAAGGTACCGCTCATGGATAACGAGGAAAGCGTGGCGCTAAGTATTTTTATGAAAGATTGATGATCAACATGGATTTTATCTCCAAGTGATGGGATTTAAGAGAAAATATATAAGTCAAAGGTCTTATCACATGGCGATGACAGGATTTTGGTATAACAGGATGCCCCCCAAAGCATGAGTCTTAGAGGGATACGATAAACGAGAGATTTGAGAGAACAAGTTGTCACTATAGGGTGAAAATGTCAGCTCGATCGGAGCATGTAGTCAAGTAGGCATCTATAGTACATCAATATTTTTGACTCATAGTACAAGTAACCAACTCATGGCTGCAGACCAATACAAGGCTGATCCATGGGAGGAATAAACAAGCATGGCTACTAGAATACAATGTAGATCGATGTGATAGAGGAATCAAACTTGGACATAGCTACCAGACATACAATGTTGATCTATGTCATCCATACGCAAATTTGAGCATAGCCACGACCATACAAATGTGGATCCATGCTAGATATACAAAACTCCATCGCAGCCTAGGGAAAAACAATGAGATCTTTAAACAAATACCGAGGATCTTCATCTCGTCTTCTACAAAGTACGATTCTATCCATGTGATTACAATGATCTGAAGTCAAACATGGTAGAAAACACTTGATTACCGGTGAATGATGTGAACCATTAACAAGTGCAAGGGAGATCACCATTGATGTCAATGATTCCCAAGGTACCCTAGTACAATCTACTGAGTGCGACTAGATGTCTTGATGTCGAACACCCAATCGATTCTATCGATCAAAGGCCAGTGATGTGAACCTATGTTGAGAGCAAGAGAATCTGTCATTAAGGTATACCGATCTCAAGGTACTAAGTTTTTGTTTCTAAGACTATTTCCTAGATGATGAGCTGATGTCGATGGGAATAGTCTCATCGAAGGAGGGCCATGATGAGTCCCACATTGACGACACAAAAATTGGAACATAGTTCTGGAATGATGTGAATGTAGTAACCATAGGACCGACTCAAAAGTACTGACACAGAGACTGTTTTGACTACAGTGGTAAAAATTCTTCAAATTCACTTTGAACATCAGGCGGCATGACAAAAATACTTGGTAGCATGACTGGACGGGAAAAACACACAATGCAACAGCGGACAATGCATTCTTTTGAAAGACTCAAAGGAGTGTCATGACTCATGAAATTGGATTGTCACGGAGATTAGCTGAATACCCAATTGACTGACATGATATGCAGACAAGTGCCATGTTCAAAGGTACCGACAAACTACTGCCATTTATTTGCAAAATGATTCCCTTCCCATTTTCCCCATCATGGTCAGATCAACTGATATGTATATTCATTCCCCAGTGGAGTCACCAGATTTGTAAGCATGAATTTTTCACCTTCTGCACACAGATGTTGTTCCTCTAGTCTGAATGGTTCAGATCCAGAACAAATGAACGACAAAGGATTAAGACCCTCCCTGGATATCGTAGATACCTGGAATGTCTGCTTCGATAGTAAACCTGTGTACCTACAATTAGATTAAACACACAAACACATTAAATCTACCAGAACATAATCTATTAATCCATGTCAGTGACTAAGGAGTCCAACAACATTTACATGTGAAATCAAACAACAACACAAATGTGGGATGGAAATCAACTTTGCATTAAGATAAAATGGAGAAGTTTACAACCAATTAAGCCTTAGTGTTGACATTCATCTCCACGAAACCAACACTTCATCTCCATAAGCTCCAACTTTTCTCTCTATGCTCTCTAATGGCTTGGGCCAAGTGGTCAATCCAACCGCATAACAATACCTCTATAGTTCTCTCCCTAAACCATAGACATCAACTTGTATTTATAAGGCTCAATGGATAGGAATGGTTGAGATATTTGTGGATGAGGTGGCCTCTAAGATTCTATGATGGGGGATCTCAAGCTCAATTGACCCACAATGTTAGGGATAAGGAAGGACATGAGGCTCATGATCTAGAGGCCTCGAGAAACCTCTTTTTTTTCCCATTTTACCTAGGGTGCCGCATTTTGCCTCTTATAACAGAGCAGTTTAGGTTAAAATCGCTTATGGGCCAAAGGCTATAAGCGGTGGCACCGCTTATGGTAAATAAGGTATAGGCAGTGCAAGCAAGGTACCGCTCATGGATAACGAGGAAAGCGCAGTGCTGAGTCTTTTTATGAAAGATTGACAATCAACATGGGTTTTAAGGGAAAATATATAAGTCAAAGGTCTTATCACATGGTGGTGACAGGATTTTGGTATAACAGGAACAGTACCGAGGATCCTAAGAAATACTGGTTCTTGTGTGAGGCAATATGGAATTTTAGACAAACTATGGATGATGAGGTCAAGAAGGGCCAATTGGCGACAACTCTTCAGGGTTGCACACTAGATTGGTTCATGAAATTTGTACAAGTTCCTATGGGAACTCCAACAAAGTCATTGGCTGAAGTCAGAAAAGGATTAATTGAAGAGTTCAGAAAACCAAAGTCTGAAGCGCAATATATTACATAACTGAAGGAAATTAAGCAGTATCCAAACGAGACTATTTGGGGTTTTGATCAAAGGTTCAAAACACTAATGGCAAGAGACATATTCAAGATGAGTGACATACAACATAAGGAATGGTTCATTGTGGCATTACTATCTCATTACAAACTATCGCTGATGTAGTAGAAGATTGTGACATAGAGTGAGGCTCTGGAGATTGTGATGAAGTTGTAAGCTTCACCCGTTGGCGAGAATGTGGTTGGTATGAACCAAATTCAAACAAAACTGGTGAATATGACACTCCTATTGCAAGATATCAAAAAAGGAAAAGAGCATCGCGAAGAAGTGTGGTGTACTCAATGTCATGCCGATGTACATACTAAGGATAATTGCCCAGATTTTTGGAACAACCTGTTTTCAGGACCTTCGAACCCATTTATTTGTGGCGGTATACCATGGTATCATATTTTTCAAGTTTATGGGAATCAACATGAAGATTGTGGACATATGCAGAAGATGGTTATGAAGTTAACAAATTTATATTGTACATTTTGCCGGTCTATTGGGCATGAAGATAAGGATTGTCGCGCATATGACCTACTCCAGGAAAGAATGGTGGACATGTATTATGTAAAGGGAGAATACCATTGAGCAATACAACAACCACAGCAGCATCCGTAGGTGGCACAACCGCCACCTTAACTGCAGTTTGCACCATAGCCACACCTGCAGATGTAGTTTGTACTGCAGCTACAATTGCAACAATAGTTTGTGCCACAACCACAGTATAATCAGATGCATATGGATCTACAACATCCACAGTATGTTCATCTAGCGCAGTATGTTCAGTAGCAACTGAATCCCCTGCAGCCACAATTTAATCAACTGTAGTATCAACAAATTGGAGGATTCCATGGAGGATTCCTAGGAGGACGAGGTGGAGGCTTTGGCCAAGGAGGAGGAGGAGTTTGCATACCAGCGAAATGTTATAATTATGGTGTACTGGGACATTATCAGAGAGATTTACCCCAAATACAAGTGCAATGTATGTAGTGTATCGCTGTTGATCATATTCTTGAGAACTATCCACATCTGATCACAAGGTGGAAGGAAGGAAATATTCCATAGTTGCAGAACCAGAACCAATTGCAAAATTAGAATTAGTTGTAGAACCATAATCAGCCACAAAATTAGAACCAGAATACAAATCAGAACATGAATAAACCTATGAATCCTCCATTGAACCAGAATCAGGAACCAAATGTTGCAACGATTTCGATAGAACCAAGAATGCAGGATGCAAATGTTGTTGTCATTACTCATGGAGGTGCGGCGACAAGAGAATATGGTCTGTGTTAATAGATTCGGTTGGCTGGGAAGAAGAAGGTGCAGTTTGATATCGATGTTGAGAAAGACACATTCTTTGAAGCACATGATGTGACAGGAATAAATACTAGTAAGTTACCTGTTTATGAAATTCCCACCACTTTTGATTCAACGTTGGTAGCAGGACCATCTCAACAACATGGTACCTTGCAGAACTTCTTTGAAAGTTGTTTGTTGATGGAAAAAGATCCCAATTCTCTTGTTGAGATTGGGAGTCTGCTACATCGACCCACCAAGGGATGGAAAGAGTCCATGTTGAACTCTTTGCATAAGAAAAAGATATTAAAGGAGATGTGCATGAATATTCAAATCGGATACTAGGAGGTAGATACAGTCATTTTATATCTAGCAAAATACATCAATATTCTAACAAGGTAGACATGGAAAAATATGGTGGGCCCAACCCTAAGCTACTCTCCTATGTAGCTACGACTAGCTAGCCAGGCCAGGGTAACGCCGATTGGGCGAGTTCCGCACCTTGCTGTGGAAGTTCAAGGGATGAAGACTTATGTTGATTTTGATATTATCGACGTTGTTTATGGTGGAGGATCCTATCCTATGTTTTTGGGGATTGGATGTGCCAATGACCATCTTCCAGTGATTAATTTTAAGAAGCACGTGATGACCTTTGAAAATCAAGAAATCAGAGTCATCGCTCCGATGGATCCAACTGAAGGGAGAAGGTATATTGATCCAGTGAAGGATGAAGTTTTTAGGGGATTGGATCATGCATATAACATTTCAGAAGATTACATCCATCTTTTGATTCTTATGATGCTCTAGAGAACTGGTAGAAGCACATGCATGAGGTATCACTAAAGAAGTGTGGATTAATTACGCAGTCGTTGTGTTGCGTTGTGACTAAGACTATTGAATTACCAATATATGAAGGACTGCTTGAGTTGTCTAAATTTCTATTGGAATTTGATGATAAGGTGTCAGAACCACAACAGTTGCTGGCATTGGATGAAGCACTGAATGCTACCCCAACACGTTGGTGGGAAACCCATAAGAATTCAACCATTGGATGGTTGTAGTGTCGAATATTGATGATTGCTCGCTTTGGAGATATAGATGTGTACCACCCTGAAAGGTACGATGGGAAGAATAGTCCTAGTGATTATTTGATTGAGTGTTAGACCTTGTGGGAATCATGACCAAAATATGAGTGGGTCCATGCCTTTGTCCACACGTTGGATAAAATTCCATGATCTTGGTATGTATTACCTGAGTTGCATAGAGAGATCACTATGTGGGAGGAATTGATCTGCAATGTAGTCTTGAAGGTAGTTCTGGTTGCATAACTCTTGGATTTGCATGTGCATTGTTAGATGCAGCTGATGATGGAATTCTATAATGTGACAGGAGGGATAGATGATGGTGATGATCCACTAAACATCAATATTCTAGAAACAAAAGGGAGCCGGGATGTTGCAGCACCTCACGTACCGACAGATCCAATGAATCAACCATTAAAGATCAGGAAGGTCAACATTTGGATGGAGGAGAACCCAAAGTTTGTGAATGTGGGGGACTCCTAGGACAAAGAGACCATGGAAAAGATCACATATATGTTGTATGAATTTCAATATTTGTTTCCTACCAAGTTTTTTGAGATGAAGGGGATACAAGGAGATTTAGGAGAGATGAATATTCTATTGAATCCAGATTCAAAACAAGTAAGGTAGAGTTTGTATCACCTGAATCCGTGATACAAGGAAAGGGTCAAATCAGAACTCGACAGAATGCTAGAGGCTGACATAATTCAGACAATTGAAGAATCAGAATGGATCAGTCCTATGGTGGTTCAGGATAAGAATATAGGTGAGGTTTGGATTTGTGCCGACCTTAGAAAATTGAATGATGCATGTGTGCATGATCCATTTCCGACACCATTCACTGATGAAGTGCTAGAAGGAGTAGGTGGTCAAGAAATGTATTTCTTCCCGAATGGATTTTCTGGCTATCACCAAATCAGGATCACAAAAGAACATCACCACAAGACAACATTTGTTATTAAATGGGGTTGTTTTCAGTACACTATGATGCTATTTGGGTTGGAGAATGCCCCTGTGATATTTTCCTAGGTTGTTGTTGTCACGTTCAAGGATTTTATTCAAAAGTTCCTGCAAATTTATATGGATGACTAGAGATTTTATGGATTGATCAGGGACCATGTGGAAAACCTGTGACTGATGCTAGAGCGATGTCGCCTGCATCAAATCACGTTGAACTCAAAGAAGTGTGTTGTCTGTGCACCATTTGGGATGCTATTGAGACGCATTGTTTGCAAGCAAGGATTGTTGGTTGACCCCACAAAGATTACGCTGATTTTGAGTTTTCCCCCACCTATAAATGTGAAGTAGCTGAGAGCGACGCTGGGGCACACATGATATTACCACAAGTTTCTCTGTGGTTATGCTGTGATCACAACTCCTATGGAGAGGTTGTTGAAGAAAGATGCGGTATTTGTATGGAGTCAAGAATGTCGAGAGAACTTTGAGATGCTAAAGGATAAGATGGCTTCTGCACCTATACTAGTTTTTCCTGGAAGGAATAAATAATTCCATGTCCATGTGGATGCATCATTAGTTGCACTGGGAATGGTGCTGGCATAACTAGGGGAGGGAGATCTAGATCACCTGATCGCTTTCAGTAATCTAAAGCTGTCTTATTGCGAAGAAAAATTACACGACCATAGAGAGGGAAGGTCTGGCGATGGTATATGGTGTACAAAATTTTTTCCTTTACTTATTGGGCGGTCATTTCAATATGTTTATGGACCATTCTGGTTTGAAATATGGTCAATAAGCCCATGTTGGGGGAGAAGATATGGTGCTGGCTACTTCTCTTTCAGGAGTTTTATTTTTAGATAATTATGAAGTTGGGTCACTTGAACAATGGTCCTGATCATTTATCCCGAATTGATACAGATGAGGAACCGACAAACATTGAAGATGGGTTGCCTGATGTGCAACTGATCATATTTGACATGGTTGATGATTACTATGAACAAATAATTTAGTTTTTGGAAACGGGAGCATATCTATAAGAGATTACTTTAAGTCAGAATAAGTTGTTCATTGTCAAGGCCGCGGATTTCCATCTGATCGCTGGACAACTCTATAAACTGTGTATAAACTAGGACCAGATGATATCTTACAAAGATGTGTCCTACCACATGAAAAAGGGAGGATATTGGTAGAGGCACATAGGAGTTGCTGGTGGACACTATGGAGGTCGTTCTACTACCAAAAAGGTTCCGCACACAGGTCTTTGGTGGTCCACTCTTCATAATGATGTGACAGATTATGCACAGACCTACAATGTATGTCAAAGAATTGGAAAACCATCGAGTACGGATGAGATGCCATTGGTACCTCAAGTGATGTTGCAACCATTTAATAAATGGGTTGTGGAATTTGTGGCACCAATCAACCCACTTGGAAAGAGAACCAGTGTGTGATACATAATTACATCTACAAACTATTTGACAAGATGGGTAGAGGCTGCACCCATTGTAGATTGCACCGTTGTCACTCGGTTTGGATTTCCAAGGATATTGGTGAGTGACCAGAGGAGTCACTTCATCAATTGAATAGTCAACGCATTGATAGAGGAGATCCAGATACAACATAAGAAGAGTACCTCATATCATCCACAAAAAAATGAGACAATGGAGGGTTTCAATAAGGTGTTGGAGCATGTGCTTACAAAGGTGTGTAATGCAAACCGTGATGACTAGGATTTGAATATTCTAGTTGTCTTATGGGCATATCGCACCAATTACAAAATATTGGCAGGACATACACCGTTCAAATTGGTGTATGGGAAAGAGGAAGTCATGCCTATGGAGTACATTGTTCCAAGTTTGCACATAGCGGCGGTGACAGTCATGGATGATGAAGTAGGGCTAGAGGAATGATTGGAGTAGTTAGTATAGCTTGAGGAAGACTACTTTGTCACAGATTTTCATGAGCGTGTTAAGAAGGACCGAAAAAAATCTTGGCATGATAAACATATCAAGAACATAGTTTCAACAAGGAGACCCGGTCCTTATGTACGACATCAAGTTCTCCAAAAATCCAGGTAAGTTGCAGATGCATTAGCTAGGTCCATATCTCATTAATTACATTACTTCAGGAGGTGTAGTAGAACTACAATAGTTATATGGAGAAAGGATACCAAATTTAGTGAATGGTAGTAGGATGAAGCCCTACAGGATGGGCCCGAAACCATGTGACGCTTGATGCACTACGCGATGAAAAAAAAACTTTTTGTTTCCGCATGATAGATTAGGAGGATGGTGAACCAGGAGGAAGCAGATGTGAAAGTAGAGGAGTCGATATCACAATTAGGAAGCCATGGCGTGATAGTCGTAGGGCCGCAACATAGTCAAATTAGTAATAAATAAAGATAGTTAAAGAAGTTAACTGACGACGCTTGTGGACTCAACGCGTATTTATGCTTGATCCGATCATTGGATTGACAGGATCGCTGGTGGATTTGGGTGATTAATGCATGATTTGGTCAAAACGATTAAAGTTGATTTGGTCATGATGGAGGTGCAATTGGATCAGTGCTATAAGAAGGGGTTGAATGGGGTCAACATTCACCATTGTGCAAAGATTGAGTTGCAGAGTTATTGCAGAAGATTTGTGTTGTGTTGCAATAAGTTGAGTTACAGAGATTGAGTGAGTTACAGAGGGAATTCAGGTCGATATTCCACTGAATGTTGTGGGGCACCAGTGCGGTATGTAGAGAGATCTAGTCACGGTCAATATTTTGAGTGAAAGGGAGTCACTAGTAATCCCAGTAACTATTGAGGAGGAAGTTGAAGTATGTTGATAGGATTGCTGTTAGTGCCAAAGAGGAAGAGGGGGGAAACAACCTAGTTCCCTGACTCCAAAGAAGCGACATACTAGGTTGTCTACATGAACACAAGAGGAGGTACCTGCATAGACAGGTCCATCGAGATCAGGAGTTATGGAATCAACAGCTGGAGTAGGGGTGTCCACTGAGGATATCCCTTGGTATATACCCCCCTATCGGCCCTGTGCACATCCTAGGAATCCCACCAAGAATAAGAGGTACCAGGTGTAGATGTTGACTATACCACAGTGTATGGCATGCACCATAGACATTGTGCCTGTGTTGATGCATATTTAGTATGATTACCATGATATGCTCGCATTGAAGGACATTACGACAGATCCTTATGTGCCAATGGTAGTAGTAGGAGGTGATCAAATAGTACGTATTCCATAGGACTAGGCATGCACATTGGATAGAAAAGGAATATTGGGTATGATCAACATGCCGCATTTCAAGCGGCTGATGGAGGCAAATGCATGCATAAATAAGTTTTTGGTGTGCTTTAACGAAGGGATTTTGTGGTTGGATCGGCTGACCACAGTTATCGACAATTATTTCAGAAATAACGAGGCTCCCAAAGGATGGGCCTAACCCCTCATGATATTTCAAAGGGAAATATAATGGAAAGAGGCTCATGATGAAGTTGAAGAAGCACTATTATTTACAACGCGATGGATGAGCATACCACATCAACAACATCAATGATCAAGCAGTGCGCATCAAAGCAAGGATTTTGGATAGCAAAGTAGTTAGGAAGAACAAGCCCATCCAATGTAACTCGGGGGTCATTGCATGCATAGAGCTATGTTTGCAAGGAGTACAAATGAATTGGTCATTGTTCTTATTGAACCAGTTGACGGAGGATGTAGTGGAAATCCAAGAAAGGCTGCACCCATTTAGCTATAGTTGGTTATTGATTTTGATAGCGATAGTGGCTTGGATGGATCCAGATGATTATCAAGGTATGGAGGTGGATGTAGTAAAGTTTTGTAAGGGAGCATGCTACCAGAAACTCTAGTGGGTGAAGGAAGCTGACAGACTGAAGGACTGTGCTATTCAGTTTTGGATCTATTGGAAATCACTGCAAGCTGCAGTTGTGAAAGTTCCATGATTTTCCAAGGAATATGTGATGAAATATAAATGGGTTTCTCAATTTGTGATTGGACCACACGCTATTCATGTGTAAGCGTGGCGTGACACGAAGAAGCAGTGGTTACCGAAACCAAATAAGTTGTCTGATGTGGATTTGGAGACAATTATTGATGATTGGCCCACAGCTTGGTGAAAATCGGTCAACTTAGAAGAAGTATCGATAGCTCCACCAGTGGATGTGCCAGTTGATCCCTTAACTGAGTCTGGACCACCGAGTAACCATGATTTAGATCAAGGTTTGTCGCACACCCCAACAGATTCATAGGTCGAGTGGAAGTTTGAAGAGTCCAAAAATAAGAGGCAATAGGAGTAGGGTGGGACAAGTAACACAGCTCTAGGGATGGAAGCACAATTGAACCAACTTATTGAGGCCATAACAAACACAACGAATGCAGAAGCTAAAGCAATGAAAAAATAAGCAACATAAGGCTTTGGAGAGGTAAAAGATTGATTTGATTCTTTATTTGATGTATGTTTGAAGAAGGCACTAGAGGTAGCGACTATGCAGGAATTTGGCTCAATCATCACTGGGACGTGGATTCATAATGTGCAAATTTCACCGCATGCGATTGAGATCAACAATGAGAATATCAATGCCTCCCTCCACTAGTTACAATATTTTTCCATAGCCATCAATGCGTTGTCCACACATACATTGGTCCATATGCATAGGGTCATCAATAAGGAGTTGGAATATAGGGAACAAAGTATCAATAATCAGTTCTTGAGATCGCAAGAGAAATAGGCAGAGATGTAGAGAGAGGATGAAAAAATGAAGAAGGAACAAGAGCAATAGATTGTGGAATATTCTAAGGCAATTGAGGAATTGAAAAAGGAACAAGCTTGACTGGTGGTAGAAAAGGCGCAACTCTGGGACCACAGGGTGCAGTTAGAAAATGTAATTTCTTAAGTCTGTGAACGAGTGCCGGAAGTTGCTACGAACGAGGATGTAGAAGCCAAAGTGCAGCATATTGGGACAATAATTACGTAACTAGAGCATGAAAATAATATTTTGAAGGGTCTGGTACATCCAGACACACCACTAGAACTAGTCGCGGAGAGGAAAAGCACCATGGAGGATGTGGTGACACAGCTAGAGGAGATGGATTAGGAAGTGAAGAAGGTAACTGAGGTGAATACGCAATTTTGTGGTATTTTTAGTCTAGTACAAACAATTAGAGAAATTTATCAAGTAGCTATAGGAGGCATAGGGGTAGCTAGAAATAATTAAGACATCACTGAGAGCACTGCCACCAGTCATTCAAATCACCAAGTCTGCAGAGTTGAAGGAGTTGCAGCAGCGTGTTGTAAAGGCACAAGAGCATCAGCGGAAGCATAGTACACAGTTAGAAGAGTTTTTCAATTCTTTTTGAGCCATAGATCATTTCAGAGGCTTTCTAAACCATTGATCTATGCAGAAATCAGAAATTGGTATTCCAATCTTTACTTGACCAAAACCTGCATCTTCCACCTCTTTTTTTCTTTCACTCTTTTCTTTTCCACCTTTCCGAGCCGTTAATTTGTGGGGAAACCTTCTAGATTGTTGGATCTATGTGGAAGTCAAAAACTAGGTTTGACCTTTTCATAAGTGAAACTTTCATCTTCTGCTTCTGAATTTCCACCTCCACCCTTCTGCCTCCACCTTTTGGAAAGGGGATATTGGAAATTAGAAAATCAATCTTTTATGAGGTTCAAACCTTAACCTTCTGCTTCTGTCTTTTGCGGAAATCAGAAATCGAAAGTCGAATTGTCCATTTTTTCATGAAGTTTAAACTTTAAATTTCTTCCTCCACCTTTTATTTTCCACCTTTCCGAGCTGTTGATTTGCGCAGAATCCTTCTGGATTGTTGGATCTATCCATAAGTCAGAAATCGAGTTTGTAACCTTTTCATAAGCGAAACTTGGCTTCTATGACTCTACACTTCTACTCCCACCATTTATTAGCCATTGGATCTTAATCGGATCAATTCTCAGCCATTGATCTTAAATCATAGCAGACTTCTTGTAAGGCTTGCTTCTTGGTCGCACCTATGTATTTTTTACTAGAATCACACTTCACACTTAGTGAAAAATATTCTGCTCGAGCTTCTAGGAAAGACTAAGTATGTAGGGAGGGTTTATCTGAGTTTGGAAACAATTGTAAAAATAAAATAATGAAAGGAGGGGCCCTAAAATGTAATTTTTTTTCAGAAGAAGTTGCAACAACAACACAGCCTTCGAGGGTCATCTCCTCTCAATACTAGTTTTTTACCACTATTTTTTGACTTGTCTTCATCCAAATCCTTAAAAATCCATTCAGATTCTTCTTTCTATGATTTAGAATATTATTTGTAGGATGATATGTAGGTTAGGACACCTCTGTACCATCCATTTGATAATCAAAAGACCCTACAACTCCCAAACTCCTCAGTTAGTAAACTAGACAATTTCATGGTTTCCTATACTGTATCATTGGTGAAAGTTGTTATCGTGTCTTTGTTTTATGTCTTGGTTAGTTTTACTTATCATTATATATATTTGGGATCATATTAAAAAAATTTGGGTCTGTTATAACCTTTATTAGGTCGAATTTTAGATCCTTATGCTCACCAGATTTTCCCAATTGTCAATGTAGACTAGTTGCACCTAGTTTTCTTACTGTGAATCAACCGGATTTTGGAGCCACTATACCTTGGTTTATTACTGATCCATATGAATTAATATATGATATATCCAAGACTCATAATTATATAATTATATAATTATAATTATAAAGGTTTCACAACAGTTTGGAAAGAAAGTTCATGACTGGGTTCACCATTATGCAGTTACACTAGAAATTGTGCCTATCAATTTCATTGATGTTCTTTGGTTAGGAGATGATTGCACAGATCTCTCTTCCATATATTATTTTATGTTCATATATGATATTTTATGTTGTAACATCAAGAAGCATTCATATAATTCTCCTTCATCACCAGAAGATGAGATTCAAGGGGCTTCTTCTCATGGTTTTTGTCTACACAACATTGAAAAATTGATACATGATCAAGGCATCTACAACAAATCTACAAAGTTTTTTAAAAAGAAGAAATACATCTATCTTATTTAAGTGAATAACAAGACATAGTGAAGATATTCATTTAAATTATGTGCGATGTCCATCTTTTAGGAAGGATTTTCCCCATGCGGTTTTTCCTTTTCCCTCGTTTTCCATGGACAAAATATTTTGCATTTAGATTGTAATGGGTGAAATTTGGTCTTAGTTACCAGGGACCAGGTATTCCAAAGTTAGGATTAAAGGGGGGTGTTAGTATTATTATTAATCCCCCCTTTTTCTCCTTTGAGCACATAAAGTATATTTTATTAATTTCCCTATCTTAGGAGGTCTGATTACTTAACCAGTGCATGGGGGACATAACTAGTGGATGGACATAACTAGTGGATATATGTCACTTAATCCACCTGTCTACATGCATTTTGGAGCTCCATGGATCAATCCCTATTTTATAGGAAACCACTCAAAGTGCCACCAGCAGTGTCCAACAGATGACTCCAGTAGGTCATGAGTTATCCTTAGTTAAAATTTGATCCCCATTAGTTAGATCACTTCCATTGTTTCTAGCACCATTTTGCACGATTCAAGGGAATATAGGTTCCTTTGTTCACCTAACCCCTTTAGTTAATTGATTGTAACTGATTGTAACTGGTTATTAACTTTTTTTGTGATCTACAGTTGCACTAGTTAGCTATAATGATGATTTTTCCCACTCCTAGTTAGCTCTAGAGTCAGTTTAGTTTGGTAGATTCAACTATCTGTGTAGGTATTCGAATTATTCATTTATGTTGTATTATATATTCACCCATAATGTGAATAATCATTAATGTAATATTTCTCATATTTTTCTTCAATTATTCTTCTCTTATTTCTCTTGTGCAATCTATGTGAAGACCATTTTTGTCCCAAGGTCTTTGTGTCAGAATATAATATCCCAGAATTTATGAAACGCTAGGTTCTTTGAAACTATGGTTGTCATAATAAATATTAGTTGCATATATCTTGACATCAAACAATATTTTCATATTGCTTTTCTACATGCTAAATCATTTTGCAATGTACTCATCCTCTGTTTTACTGAGGGTAACACTTGTTTTCTTTTTGCTAATCCATGAGTTCACACCTGATCCCAAGCTGAAACATCATCTTGAGTTTCTCTTTCTAGCACTTCCTCTTTGCATATACAATGAGTTTGTCCTGACATTTCAAGTCATCAACATATACCAGTCTTCTGCATTCAACCTTAAAGTAAAGGTCATAAATATCTTTACTCTTGGTAAAGACTTAGTCCATCAGGAAGTTTTCCATCCTGCCATACCATGTCAAACTTTTAGATCTTTTGCAGTCACTCCCTCTAAATCATAGCATCATCCTCCCTCTCTACTTTTTACTCCATGTATCGAAACGTTTTGTACTAGAGTGACAGGTATTATCATATACTACCGATATTCTATGTATCCATCTCATGTCACAAAACACTAAGATCCTTTATCTTGAACTTTGTTAAAAAATTCCACTTACACCCATCTGTGAGCTTGTTGTCCTCTATAGGATTCCATATTCAACCTTGTAGAAAAGGTTAAGATATTCATCACTCTAGGTGATCTTCAAGATCCTCATGTAACTAGAGGTGCATATCCATGGGTTCCCTTTGATCTCATACAAATCCTTTTGTGCACATGTGGTTCTCTGCTTGATATACACTTCTACTTTACTAGAGAAGGTGTTCGGTCAATGGAGTATTAGATACTATAGTCTACTCCCTCTTTCTGAGAGAAACCACAAAAATTTCTTTGCATCCCTTGATGTTTTCATTTGTTGCATACTTGATCTTGTAGATCCACATGGAAGACACTATGGACTTCCCTTTAGGTCTCAGAACCGCATCCTAGACATAATTCCCCATCATCAACTGGTACTATTTGATCATAGTCTTCTTCCATTTCTCCTGGGATACTTCTTCATATCTAGAAGGATCTACATCAATGATGTCACTCAACAGTACCACATAATTAGACTGTATCCAAGGCCTCTTACTTTCGTTGGAAGTAGCATCATACTTTTCTTCATCTTGAATTAGCTATCGTGCCCAAGATGTTATTCATCTCTTGAGGTGGATCTACCACTTTCTTTAGGTCATATCATGATTCTTATATTCTTCTGAATCTCTTTCTTTCACCACGGTGTGTCTGACACTTGGAGCTTCAATTTCATCTTCATGTATGTTTATTGGAGTGAATATTCTAACTTGAACTATCATCACTTATTCTTCAGAACAAATCTCATCCTTCTTTTCTTATAAGTAATTTTATGCGATCTTTCCTACAAGTCAAATACATTAGTTGCATGGCTAGAAACATTTCATAATATTCAAGAAATATTGATAATGATAGATTTTTATGTATAAATATATAATCATGCAACTATTTTAGCCAATACAACATTCATCCATATCCTGTATACACACATAAATTTTCTAGATGTCTTCCATTGCTACCATAATGTTATTGATATTGTGCACTAATCGCAACATGTCAGCAAAGTGGTTTCATTCTAGATAAGTAGTAATGGAATGTTGTATAGCACCATAAGCCACTTACCCATCACATGCATATTAGTAGTATATTTTCCATTAATGCAAACATTCTATCATGCATAATACATTTCCTTGAACATATATATGTACACAACTAAAGAATGTCATTTGAGAAACTAGATATATAGGAAATGAAAATTAAAATACTTATCTTTGTCTGGTTGGTAGGTGGGCTCTTTATTTGATCCTTATGTCCTTGAAAGAATAACTGGAACCTTCTACCTCATCATATAATTTTGGGAACCTGTGTACTGGTTTTGAGTGTCACTAACTGTATTCATTCTTATCCAAATACTAATATGGATATGAGTATGATCTTTGTATTCACTAGTAGAATTCATATTCCTCATCACTTGAGGAATCCTTCTTTTCTTCTCTGAATATTTTATTATTTGGTTCTTCATCTTTATCAGTGTGAGCATGATGTATTTTATGTTTGAATTCTTATTGGAGTGTTATGGAGAGAAATTCCTATGGCTTGGGGTACCACAACAGACAGCTTGACTCCAGAAATCAATCCTTTCCAATATGCAATAGAAATTAAATATCTAACACTAAAGGATCAGACCTACTACCTTATTCTGGTTGGTTGAAGTAGATCCCCATTGAGCTTTCCAACTTTAGCTTGAATTGATAAATCACTTCCTCAACAACAAGTAAACAAGACAAGCATACTATATATATGGGTGTTAGATCTATTCTAGCATATATAATCAATAATGTTTAAGCATTTGAAATCATCCATGGATAAAATATTCATTCAAACATAAATTATTGGACATGAAAAGATATTTCTATTAATATAAAATCATAGATTACAATGAATACAACCTCTATTAGCACGTCTGCGAATCGGAGAAACTGAATCCCCCACTTGGACCTCCACCACCTCAATCCTCCATCTCTCAATAGCAAGCTCACAAGCAAAGGCAAGCTTGGGAAGAACACAAAAGTGCTCCAAGGGACAAAGGGATGCAGACTCAACAACAAGTTCTAGCAACAATGGACTATAGTTTCTTTGCTCTCAATTCTCTCATATGCCTTTAATGTACCAAAGAGTTCCTTATATAGCTTTTCAAAGGGGTAATGAAAGGTCGAATCCGAGTGATCTCAAGGAATATGGAAGGTCAGGAGTCAAGTGAGTCAGATCCATGTCAAGGAAAACTCCAAAGGGATTTGGATTATGCACACATCCCGACGTACGCAGTTTTAGGGGTCAAAACCGCGTATATATGCGATTAGGGGTTTAAAAGTTGCATGTATTATATTTCACATGTTTATAGGGATGGTCAAGGAAACATCAAAGGACAAAAAATGGTCCAAGGGGTCTAAGGAGTCTTCAGAGGGACAGGGGAAGGCCATATAATTGTGATTCACCTGGAGTGGTAAAATAAGCTATAACAGATGCCCCCTAATGTGTGAGGTCAGATGGGTCATACGATGGCTGAAATACATTATAAATCCATCTCATAAGTGGAGTGATGAAGGATCCCAAATGGAAGACTAGCCACCCAATTCACATAGTACAATGATACAACTCTGCATATAACTACAAATACATATAGCAGTCCCGGGTACATAAGAGTACAATGGCCATGAATAGCAATGATACAAGATATCACATAAATGTTCATCACCACGTACAATACACATAGAGCAGAATCTCCATGATGAAGATATACAAAGGATCATGATCTCCATAATGGCTGAAGATATATAATGGATCAAGATCTCCATAATAGTTGGAAATGTCTGACATATGCTGGAATCAAGTCACGAGAGCTGAAATCTCATGAACACTGGCACGATCAAGGAGGTAGCATATAAGAGATGCCACCAATCTGGAAGGTCTTCTACACAAACTGCTACGAGTACATGTCCTACTATGTGAATAGAGGTGTCGAGGTCGAACATAGTAGTCCATCATCTAATTACTGGTCATTGATGTATACCGTTAATAGATGCGAGATCACCCATCGATAATGAAAATGGGAGTCAAGGTACTAGAGTGCAAACTAACAAGTGTGAATAAATGTGTTGAGGTCAAACACTTGAGAGGATCCATCGATTAGGGGACATTGATGTATTCCCAAATATTGTCGATGGCGAGAGAACCTACCACTAATGAATGCAAGTCTCAAGGCACTCAAAAATGACTCTAGATTCCAATCCAAGAATAAATGATCTGAAGTCGATGGGATGAAATCTGCTGGAAGGATGACATTAAGTCATCCCCCATCATCCAACATGAGGAACTTAGCAAAGCTATATAATGTGGAAGGACTCAATCATAAGGTGCATGAACTAGTAACTGTACCGGGAATGGCCGACATGCAATGTCACGTCCCCGGTTCTGACCCCGTTCGCATGATGTATATATTGTAATTAATCGGGGTGAGGAGCTCAAGGCAAAAGCCCCACCATCGATTTGGCTGTGTATGTTTCGGCAATGGGGATAATTGCCGATGGCATGTTGTGCTATCCGGCACATTTTAATTTGGCATCATGTAAACCCGCACATCAATTAAAATAAACCACAACCAGCTACGACAGTGCAACGTTGAATGAAAAGGGCATGGTTCCAAAGGATAAGGGGTGGGGGATGTCAAACCTTGGTTTATGGGGGAAAAAAAAACCCATGTTTTATTACCTTGTTGTTTTGCCACCTTGTCTTACCCAACCTCTTTCAACCTATTTAATGTTCTGTTGGGTGGTTGGGCAGTTATGGCTGCTGGTGGATGGGCAGTTATTGCCTTTGGGAGTGGGGTGGCAGGACTGTCAGTCCTTTGCCCACATCCACACTCCACCCACGACCCCATGCTTGCCCTGCCTATTCTGTTCTCCTCACGCGCCTGTTCCTTGTGCCTAGGGTACGTTCTCTCCACAGCCTGTTCACTCACTCACCACGATTTTGGGTCTGTTGGCTCCTCACGCACAGGAATTGGGCGGTTTTTGTCTCAGACAGACATTTCCTTGGTTCCACGAGTTGCTGAGCACCCACGCACTGTAAATTCGTGTCCTTGCTGTTGTTTTGTTCATCCATAGGAAAAAATCGGAGTTGTTTTCTCTCACGCAGAGTTCTGTTCTTCCTCACGTAGAGAAATCGGGTATGTATTTCCCGTGCATTTTGCTGTTGGGTGTGAGTTTTTCCTCACGCACAAGATGTTTGGGTCATTTTTTCCCATGCCGTGAGCCATGCTCGCTGTTTGTGTTTGGGGCTGTTGTCTTCCCCATGAGTGTTGTCGGCTGTGGGTTCCAATTTCGTTTTGGACCACTGTGGATTGCCAATTCGTGGGTTGAATTTCCCTTGTCTGTCCACGCTAGGAGTGTTCATCTCCTTTGTTGGGACTGTGTGATGTTTCCCAACCATTCTATTGAGGAATTGTGTGAGGTGTTGGCTGAATTTCCCTATTTTGGGACTGTGGACTGTTGTTATCCTTCATGGTGTGTTGTAGCTGCTGATATACCCTGGTTTGGGTGCTATTGTTGAGTTGTTTTGGCCACGTTAGGGCCAAAACCTACTCTGAGTTGCCTTATAGGCTGGAGCTGTGTCTTACCTTTCACTTGGGACTGTCACCGGTCGTTTTGCTTCTTCACAGGGCAGTGAATGAAGTTCTTTGGCTGCTGGTATGCAGTGGTTGAACCTTGGACTGTGCTGGTTTGGCTTGTCTGTTGAAAGCCTGGGAAACCCAGCAGTGTTGGTTTGGCTGTTATGTGTCCCCTTGGCTATGTATAAGCCTGCAATTGACCCTTATTCCGGAGGAATCATGCCCAGCTCGGGGGTGGCAGCGTTGCTGAGAGATTGATGAGCAAGCTGGCCTATGGTTGGGTGGAACGTTGCAACGACGTAGCTGGTTGCGGGTGAATTCTTCATCAAGAGATAAGTGTCGCTGTTTACTGCATCTCTATAATTTTATATTGATGTTAAATGAATTATAATGAACATGGAGATTGCTGGAATGTGTGTGTTTGCTTCCGCTGTATGATTGAAGATAAATGCATATGTGTATGCTTGATTCCAGCATTTGTTTTTTGTTTATGTTCATTGGGCATCTTACCCGGCTGTGTTGTTGTGTTCGTCGCGTCCTCTTCGCCGGTTGAGGGACGGGGACGTGACAATATGGTATCAGAGCGCTATGGTTGCAACAATGGGCCTCTATGGGCCAAGAAGGCGCAGTGACAGAAGGTAGAATTACCTTCTCTGTTCAGCAGTGAGCAGATGGATGCAGAAAAATCGCCTAAGTGTGAGTGGTCAGACCAATGGAAGAAGTGGAAATTCCACCATTGCGGAGGGACTAGCAAAGTCAACGCCCGCCGTTGTGGACGAGTGGGTGAAGTTCCCCGCCCGACTATTGCGGAAGGGTTCACGGAGTTAACCTCCATCGTTGCGGACGAGACGATGATCTCTCCATCCGCCGTTGCGGATGGTGGAACGATCCCTCATCCGATTCGAGATCCGCCCGATCGCCGATGCTGTGGAGAGTTTGAAGATCCGCCCGATCGCCGACGCCGCGGAGAGTTTGAAGATCCATCCAATCGCCGACGCCGCAGAAAAATTCCAAAAATCCGGCTAAGTATGGAACGGTCGTGCCGTTGAAGGAAGTGAACTTCCGCCGTTGCAGAAGACTTGGAAAAGTAAAACGTCCGCCGTTGCGGATGGTGGAGCAATCCCGCGTCCGATCCAAGAGTCGTCCGATCGCCGACGCCAAAGGGAGATTGAAAATTTGGCTAAGTGTCGGAACGATCGGAAGGGAGAATGGTCCGACGTCCGATGTTTCGAGATTCAGCCGACGCCCGATGTGGAAAGTTCGTCCAAGGGAGAGCAGACGTCGGAAGGTTGGAGCTTCCGGGGAGCCGCAGTTGCGGATGGCTGAGAGTTTTCAGGGAGCCGATTCAGCGGAGGACAGAATGGTCCGGGAGCCGATTCGGTGGAGGAAGGAATGGGAAAGGAGCCGACGTTGCGGCTGGGAGATCGAAGTGGGAGCCGACGTTGCGGCTGGGATATTGGTGGAGGAGCCGATTCAGCAGGTGTGCTGATGCTCCCAAGATCCGATTCTGTGGAAGGAACAATGGTTCCAGGAGCCGATTTCAACGGTTTCTCAGTGAAATTTTGAGCTGTTTTCAGAGAATTTGCAGGGGCCGAAAATAAGAAAAATGGCAGCGAGCTAATGCGCCAGATTGCACGAAAACCAATGTTTTACAAAAAAAAAAAAAAACGAGGGCGCTGCCCTCGACCCGCCCTACAGTGGCGTAGGAAAGCCACAATGGGGCAAGCCCCCTTGACCCCCGTCGTCCCTTGAGACAGTCGTTCTTGTGGAAGGAGAATTTTGTGTTTTGGAAAATGGATCAAACCCAGAATTCATAAAGGGATGCTGAAAATGCAGCTGCCAAAATGGCTCTGAGATCATTAGAAGATTGGGAAAATTCTACTTTGCAGTAGTGTAATGAAAGTGCCGAGATTAGTGAAAGTCTTCATTCTTGGAAGTGGTGTGGTTTTCACATCCGAGGTCAGAATGATGCATGTAAATAGGCGTTGGAAATCTTATCCAATGGGGAACGAGGATAAGTGACCGAAACCTGGGAATGAAGCAGCAAAGTGCTAATGATGGCCGCTGTTATCAAATGGACGAGCTGGACAGTTGCATGCCCAGGGGCAGCAAGGACTATGAAGTTCATCAGCTACTGCGTGGAAAAGGAATTCCATGAGAAGATGAGGGATTTGAAAGGGAAGTTTTCATTAAACCCTATCTTGCCTATTTTAACTACATTTCCTAAGCTATGCTTGAAATGCATGAGGATATGTATTGCATGCATAGGACATTGCATGATCGGTAAGAATATTGAAAAATATATATATGTACAATAAACCACTAATGATAATCATTGTTTTGATGTTGGCATTAGTGAACAAACCAACGATGACATGGACCCGGATGAATATGTTGCTGATGCTGATGGAGTGTGATCAGCAACCCTCTGGAGAAAGGGATAAGGCAACAAGTCCATGACAAAAATTGGTGAGCAAATTCTGCAAATCTCCTGCAAGGACCAATCAAATTGGTCATGGAAAGGGTGTAAGTAAGACCCATGCAGGTAAGAGTTGCTTATGACAAATCCATGGATTGGTCCAGGTAAGAGACCTCATACCATGTGAATATTGGAATGTAGGAAGGTGTCACGCCTATACATGTTAATGATATTGATTATAGTAATATGTGAGGTAGTCATGGTTAGGCCATGGTATGGTTGAATGCATAGTATTCCTGAATCAATGCAAGGTAACGTTGAATGGACATGCATTAAGAAGATTTTATGAATCTTGTTGATATGCATTGAATGTATGCATATGAAGGGTGTGAGTGACTGATTGCCTAAGTAAAGGTGCAAATGTTGTGATGTATTGCATAAATGCATTGAGATGAATGCATGTGATATTATGGAGAACTAATGGCTGAAATGGTGAATTAATGATAATCCTGGAACTGTTTCGAAGGTTGTTATGAATGCAGGATAGTCATGATCAAGTGGCTGCCATAAATGCTCTATTGAAGAGCAAGGTGGTATGAATGATACGCTTGTGAAGTAAGGAGTATCTAACCACTTCATTTAAACTGCATTAATGCTGTGACTATACCTTGCAATGTTAGTGTAACAATGATTGCATGAAGTAAATGAGCTTTGAGAACACAGATGTGACTAACCTTTGAAGTATTTGAATTTTATAAATTCTAAAATGCTTCAGTGATGGTTGTAGCAATGAGATAGTATATGCATCCCTACTTACCAAGTGTTTGGTTGATGCAAGCTCATGTTTCAGGTAGATTCTTTCGAGAATGGCATTGAGAGGTAAGACCCTGACCAATGCTGGAATCTACCATGTGAAAGAGCTTGTTAAATTTGAATTATGAATTTCAAATATTGCTGACAACTACTAGTCACTACTGGCTTGCATAAGCTTGTGTTTGGTTGTTGAAGCTTGTGTTTCAGGTAGATTATTTTAAGAACGGCATTGAGAGGTAAGGTCCTGACCAATGTCTGAATCTACCATATGATATGCATAATAGGTTGTTAGGATTCGAATTGTGAATTTCGGATTTGAGAAATTGCTGACAACCACTAGCCATTGTTGGCTCGCATAAGCTTGGGTTTGGTTGGTTGAAATTCATGTTTCAGGTAGATTATTCCGAGAACGGCATTGAGAGGTAAGACCCTGACCAATGCTGAAATCTACCGTGTAAAAGAGCTTGTTAGATTTGCGTTATGAATTTCAAATTTAAGAAAATGCTGACCACTTATAGTCACCATTGGATTGCACAAGATTGGGTTTGGTTGGTTGAAATTCATGTTTCAGGTAGATTCTTTCAAACATGACAGTGAGAGGTAAGTCCCTGAACACTGCCAAAATCTACCATTTATGAGAAGAAGTCTCATGGTTGTGAAAATTAGTTGGTACGGGTTGTTAAATTCGAATTGTGGATTTCGGATTTAAGAAGTACTAACGGCTACTAATCATTGTTGGCTTGTATGAGATTGTGTCAGGAGGGACACATGGTAAGTGGGTATTCATGTTATGATAGTAAGCATAAAATTATAATGGGCATAGTAGTGCAGCTTACAAGAAACCCACAATTGAGCAAGTCAATTTTTGTAGTAGATAGAATCGCAAATTCTTATTGAATTCGATTGCTAATGTCATTGCTTGGTTATGAAACGATCAATTTGGATTGTAGTATCAGGTAATGACTGACGGCTTGGCTATTTGATGAATGTGTCAGGAGTACACACTGCAGGAAGATCATGTGTGATGACCTGCAAGAAGACAAACTTCAGGGGAATATTTTCCCTTATCTTGAAAATGGGTTTCAGGTGAAACACCATTGGACATTTTTGAAAATGTCTCGTCTGCACTGCATGTTTGGTGATAACATGAGTGAGATGGTTTGGATTATGTCAGTGATACATGTGTGGATATGAAACGTAAACAGGAAATAGGGATGGGGCCTTGGTTTGCTTAAACCTGGTGATTGGAAACCACACAGATAGAGCTAGAGGGCTGGCCTTCTTCTCCACAACCCCGAGATAGCACTAGAAGGGAATGCAGGGCCTAAGGGATTGTGTAGTAGAGAAAGGACTGATTCCTTGTGCTAGGTGTGTGTGTGGGTGTTATAGAAGTCAGGATAGTTCTGGTGTAGGTGTTCCTAGCTCTACAACGAGCTCACCAGCTTAGCATTCAGTTTTTCCCAGTTCCTTGACGGTGCCTAACAGATCTAAATGCATACTGCGACGGAAAATGGATAAGTGTCCTGTAACCCTTGCTATGAATATGCATGTTTAATTATTAAATTCCATATGCAGAACATGTTTTGATTTATTTCCATGATGACCGATTACTTGAGTATGAATAGGGCCTACATGGCACACACCGGAAGAGAGTGCACACTTTTCCGATGTCGAGTCATGAAAGGGTTTTCAATATTGATTACACTCTGGGGAGTGGATGCACTCCTGGTGTCTCAATATTTGATAATGAATGATATGAAATGTGATTACAGTTTTAGAGCAATGATGCTGATGAGTTGCTTGTATTGCTTGTGTTGCTTGTGTTGACAGGCTAAAGGTAAAGGTAAATGGTTGATATAAGTGTATTGTTGATATAAGTGCATGTTGATATAAGTGTATGTTGGTATAAGTGTATGGCGATATAAGTATATGTGTCATTGTTGACATAAGTGTATGATGGGCTGTGATGTGCCTAAGGATCCATAGTAGATCCTAGACCTGGAAATGGTCATGATAAAGTTCCAAGCCCAGTTGACATGGTTCTGTACTGGTTGGACATTAATTATTTGATGTTGCGGAGCAGCCGCCGTGCTGACCTAACATCTAAGTCCATAGGTGATCCCAAGGCTTGCAAAGCGAAGCAGGATCCTGTGGACGAACGAGGAAACGCGCAATACAGATAAGTATTGGATTATTTTGCTTATGAATATACATGTGTATATGATTTGGATATGATGTTTTAAGCTCTTGTTTAAGAGGTAAAATTAATGAGAATAAACTAAACATGTGAATCTATTCAATGTTTGGATATAGGTATCGTTGGAGGCGAAGGCTATGAGAGCATCCTAGAGGTGCATGTGGACATGTGACAGTCCTGGAAAGCTCGGGATGAGCGGTAATGAAAAAAGGTGCTAGTAGGACGGGGGAGTCCTAGCAGCCGAGACAAACCGTGTGGAGAGACTCCATGGTTTAGAGGTCTGGAATAGACCAAAGACACTAAGTGTCATGACCAAGAAAGATTGGTCCAGCATTCACGGTGAAGTGAAAGAGGCTGAGAGCATGAAAAGCCACTGCGATGGCGAGGGTTCCAGGATGGAACAGAACAAAGAGGGGAAAATCTCTTACTGCTCTCTCTTGCCTTTTGATTATACATATATATATATAAATATATATATATGTTTATGCATTGTGGAAACAAAGGATTGTTGAATGCATGTATGATTGAAAATGAAATGTGTGTATTTACTTAAGTAATTTGTGAATGCTGGAATAGTTAATTCCCTGCCCAGGAATGGACATGAAGGAGCTCATGTGCCTGTTGGGGAGGCATGAAGGATATGAAAGCCTCATTGATGAGACTTGGACTGTCATGCCGATTGGGTAATTAACTAACTGATTTTGATATCTATACTATGCTTGGTCTGATAAAAATTTCAATGGGGCATTTCACAGGTGAGAAAAGTGAAACCAGGTGGTGCACATTGATCATGGCAGCAGATCAAAAGTTGTTGGAATTGGCTGGAAGTCTCCTTCAAGTGATTTCCAAGACCCAAGAGAATCTTGGGGAGATGCTCAGGATACAGAAAAGGCAGAGTGAAATGAACCACCATATTTTGCAAGACTCTATTGGTTTGCAAAGGGAGGTGAAAAGCCTTCTGGGAGCAATCGGCAAAGGAAAGGAAGGTGGATCAGTGATGGGACATTTGTCCAAGCGACCCGATAAGAAAAGGTCCAAGCATGAAGACTCAAAGGAAATTGAGCAGGTAAAGATGAAGTAGCCAGTGAGATGCTGGAGAGGCGGAGGACATCCTTTACGCCGGTACTGCCCAATGAGGGAACAGGATGAAGGCAATAGCCGCAAAGTTCCTAGACTTCGGGATCAGCACGAAGCTGAGAACCAGCAGGACAAGTCCATGGAAGCCAAGAGGCTTGGTCGTGAACATTCAAAGTAGCTGATTGAACGTGGGCCAGATCTGCGATTTTGAAATTTCGATGTGCAATTGTATATGTAATGGAAAACCGAGGACGGTGTTATTCCAAGGGGGAGGGGAATGTCACGTCCCTGGTTCTGAACCCGTTTGCATGATGTATATATTGTAATTAATCGGGGTGAGGAGCTCAAGGCAAAATCCCCACCATCGATTTGGCTGTGTATGTTTCGGCAATGGGGATAATTGCTGATGGTATGTTGTGCTATCAGGCACATTTTAATTTGGCATCATGTAAACCCGCACATCAATTAAAATAAACCACAACCAGCTACGACAGTGCAATGTTGAATGAAAAGGGAATGGTTCCAAAGGATAAGGGGTGGGGGATGTCAAACCTTGGTTTATGGGGGAAAAAAAAACCCATGTTTTATTACCTTGTTGTTTTGCCACCTTGTCTTACCCAACCTCTTTCAACCTATTTAATGTTCTGTTGGGTGGTTGGGCAGTTATGGCTGCTGGTGGATGGGCAGTTATTGCCTTTGGGAGTGGGGTGGCAGGACTGTCAGTCCTTTGCCCACATCCACACTCCACCCACGACCCCATGCTTGCCCTGCCTATTCTGTTCTCCTCACGCGCCTGTTCACCCAGGGTGCGTTCTCTCCACAGCCTGTTCACTCACTCACCACGATTTTGGGTCTGTTGGCTCCTCACGCACAGGAATTGGGCGGTTTTTGTCTCAGACAGACATTTCCTTGGTTCCACGAGTTGCTGAGCGCCCACGCACTGTAAATTCGTGTCCTTGCTGTTGTTTTGTTCATCCACAGGAAAAAATCGGAGTTGTTTTCTCTCACGCAGAGGTCTGTTCATCCTCACGCAGAGAAATCGGGTATGTATTTCCCGTGCATTTTGCTATTGGGTGTGAGTTTTTCCTCACGCACAAGATGTTTGGGTCGTTTTTTCCCATGCCGTGAGCCATGCTCGCTGTTTGTGTTTGGGGCTGTTGTCTTCCCCATGAGTGTTGTCGGCTGTGGGTTCCAATTTCGTTTTGGACCACTGTGGATTGCCAATTCGTGGGTTGAATTTCCCTTGTCTATCCACGCTAGGAGTGTTCATCTCCTTTGTTGGGACTGTGTGATGTTTCCCAACCATTCTATTGAGGAATTGTGTGAGCTGTTGGCTGAATTTCCCTGTTTTGGGACTGTGGACTGTTGTTATCCTTCATGGTGTGTTGTGGCTGCTGATATACCCTGGTTTGGGTGCTATTGTTGAGTTGTTTTGGCCACGTTAGGGCCAAAACCTACTCTGAGTTTCCTTATAGGCTGGAGTTGTGTCTTACCTTTCGCTTGGGACTGTCACCGGTCGTTTTGCTTCTTCACAGGGCAGTGAATGAAGTTTTTTGGCTGCTGGTATGCAGTGGTTGAACCTTGGACTGTGCTGGTTTGGCTTGTCTGTTGAAAGCCTGTGAAACCCAGCAGTGTTGGTTTGGCTTTTATGTGTCCCCTTGGCTATGTCTAAGCCTGCAATTGACCCTTATTCCGGAGGAATCATGCCCAGCTCGGGGGTGGCAGCGTTGCTGAGAGATTGATGAGAAAGCTGGCCTATGGTTGGGTGGAACGTTGCAGCGACGTAGCTGGTTGCGGGTGAATTCTTCATCAAGAGATAAGTGTCGTTGTTTACTGCATCTCTGTAATTTTATATTGATGTTAAATGAATTATAATGAACATGGAGATTGCTGGAATGTGTGTGTTTGCTTCCGCTGTATGATTGAAGATAAATGCATATGTGTATGCTTGATTCCAGTATTTGTTTTCTGTTTATGTTCATTGGGCATCTTACCCGGCTGTGTTGTTGTGTTTGTCGCGTCCTCTTCACCGGTTGAGGGATGGGGACGTGACATGCAAAGGTAAGATAACCGAGGAATGGCCAACTTAGGTTTCAACTTCCTTTGAACAAGAGCATAACGACAATTGGTGACTGAATAAAGGCAGCATAGACTCGATATAAAAATCTCGGACATCTCTGCGACATAAGAGGCATCGACAGAGGCTCCATGGGGACTGGAAGCTTAACCAGTCGGTGGAGATAAAATCATATAAATGAGTACAACTCCTAAAGTCAAACTATAAACCCAACCAACGGATGTGATATACAGTGCTCTATTCGAAGGTGACACGACTCGACATCTGCCAAAGATAACATCTTTCCTTGTCCATCTTTTTGGTTTTTTGATTTTTTTGGACTTTTTCAAATATTTAAAAATCTTGAAAAAAAATAAAACTGCTTTATAGTTACAGAATAGGAGGAGACGAGTGTCATAGGGGAAAACAAACTAGTTCCAAGCAGTGGAACATACCTATGCTCAATGCAAGGATACATGTGTAGGATAGCGGCACTCGGGGGAAAATCCCCTCCCGGTAAAAATAGGGAATCAAGTTGCAAAGGATATATAAAATGGCTCTGCATGGCTAGACATCAGACAAGCTCGATGTATATGGCTGAAAATCAATGTCAGGGAAGCCGGCATAAAGCTCAATAAGGTAGGAAAATCTCATGATAATGCAATTACAACTTGACATAAGGGAGTTCTAAGGGAAATAGGTGAGCAAAATATCAAGAGGAGTATGAGGCTCTTACAAACTATCACGGCAATACTATACAACGGACTCCCACACCCTAAGGGACAAAACGTCAGCATGGGCACCAAATGCAAATAAGGCGCTAACTAGGGTACCCATGTAAGGTCAAGCTCTACCACTCATATCATGCCACTTCTAAAACAACAAGAAGGTTCCATGACATAATAGAGTGGGTTCGTACCTAAGGCTATAATGAAACGGTCACAAGGTCATGCAAAATGCAAACGGTGATGAAACCTAACCTATATGCCAGTTTAGACATGATACCTAAGATTGGCATAAACAGGTCAATCCAACGACTGAAACGACACTCAAAAAGGTATCCTACATCATAAATTAGTCCAAAAACGGTCCAAAAGGATTAGAAATGGTCCAAACTATAGGAAAGGGGGTAAATTTTTTCAAAAGTTTGAAAAATTTCTATAAATAGTAAAAAATTCAAAACATTATAAAACATTTGAAATTTTTACCCATTTGAGCTCATATTTTCAACAACGAATTCCCAGAGATCCAACCGGCGGAATCCACTACCGTTTCTTCTAGGTACTTACCCATGCTCTACTCTTCCATTTTGATGCAATTTTTGTCAAATTCCATGGTGTTTTTGGATTTCTAGGCCAATCTAAAATAGGCGCTACGGCCCACGGAGAAATCGATGGTTTTTCCACGTATAGGGCTGGATATACGCGGAAAATGCCCTCACAGTCACGTACATATGCGGATGTTTGGCAAACAGTCACATATGCGGCCGCGCATAAGGTTTTATAAGTGTTCTAATGGGTAAAATTCCATTTTTTTTGTGTAGGATGGTCCTACAATGGAGAGAACATGAACATGGTGATGTAGAAGAGGTAGTAAGGGCTGATCTAATGGCTCAACAAGTGCTACATGCATGTGGGCTCTACAAATTTTGGTGTCTTGGTGGCTTAAGGGGCAAACCAGGACTATTGCAGATGCTGGTGGATTACTAGGATCCAAACTCAGAGTCATTCCAGATAGATGGGATGTCCCTCACCATAGATGTGGAGGACATATAATTTATTACTAGACTCTCCCAATGGGGGGAAGTAGTGAACCTATGTTCACGTGGGCCCAGAGGTGGCCTGACTATAGATGAGTACATTGTAGTGTACTACTATTCAGACATGGAGAAGGTGGGGAGTCAGATCCCAACTAACTCCATATAGGTGCTGGGCCTAAAGGCCATCCTACTGACAATGGGAAAGATAGTAGGCTTGGCTTCACTCCACCAGGCCTTGCGGCCTCTGATGTTCTATGCAGTGGAGTGCATGAGACCCATGGTATATGATTGGAGCACTGCACTACTAGGCATCATGAAACATCAGCTTAGTGAGTGTAAGATGGGCAGAGTGCGAAATTTTTGTTTTAGCAGCATACTGAGCACATTTTTCTTTGAGCATGTTCTAGGATTGAGCCCCAGAGTTGACGTTCCTCTACATGGGGTTCGATATCCGGCCCAACGATGTTGGGCAGATGTGATGCATAGACTGGGTGGAGGTAGGGTGTCCAACCCCTATCCAGCTGATTTCTTTCCATGGTGGTGACGACAGATAGTTGCCATTGATGACTACCCCTATGCGGGGATAGATTTTCGGGGGGACCCATACATGCTGCTACCACCAAGATCGACATACGGTGACAAAGGTAAAGAATATCGACCCTCTCTTTAAATTTTTGAGTTATTTAATTTTTTTGTGTTTTCTAATTATGTGGAATCAAAAGACATGTTTTTGGGTGACAATACATAGTGACATCTACCATATGCATGCATATGTGGGACCACGGTGACCTGAAGGCTTCCCTCATCATAGATGGAGGGGAAGAGGAGACCATATCATGGGTGTGGATGCGGAGCACATGCTCCAAAGCATTCATACCGACTTTATGAGGCTGACACACAGAGTTCCCATGGCGCAAGTCGAGGACTTACCTGAGGCCATGTAGCGCCAGGTGGTGGGTGTACTGCGAGCATGGGTGCAATTATTTCGACGGCTAGCTAGAGTCGTAGTGACATTCCATGATCACAAACCCCCTCCTCCTCAACCGGCTTAGATACCTGGGAGTGATACATTTTGTATTACCATGTATTATATTTTGGTGGCTCAAGAGCCCCATTTTTGTATCATGACACTATGTATTACCACATTTTGGATGTTTATAAATTTTTTTATGATGATCGGTTTATTTATTTACATGTGTAAAAATTTGTGTTTGTGATGAATTTATTGTGTATGAAACAAATGCCAATCTAACACGTAGTTAGCATATGAGTCAGCAACTTGGTTATTAATTCTTGGAATATGTATGTATGTTATGTTGTCAAATTGCCATTCTCATAATCTCACACATAAGAATCTTCTTAATAACGTCGGATCTCTAACATGGTACAAACCATTAAGTTGTGAGACTACTAACTCCAAATCAAGACATACCTCAAGAGAGAGAATGCCATGTAAAATGGCATCTCGTAGAAGCTCAATAACGACACTATATTCAGAAACATTGTTTGAAGATGGTCATAAACATATGCCTCCTAAAGACAATACCTGACCCATAGGAGTATAAATCACCCAAGCAACAGAGGCTGAGTGTTGAGTGTGACGGATTGCACCATCCGTGAATCCTACGTAGGTGGAATATTCCATTGAAATCTGCCAAAAGAAATGGAAACTAATCACAAATCCGATCACTATAAGAAAAAGACCTACCTATGCAAAACTATATAATAATATACAATAACCAGCCTTGGCTGAAAATCATGCATATTACTTTTTGAGATAGAGCCCATTCCTAGGCTCTGCCAAGGCCGTTCCCTTGTAATCCACTAACTCACAAGTGCCCTTCTCTAACACACGTTCGATGACCTAAGGACCACACCACATGGGGTTAAAATTTCCTGCCCCCAAGGGTTCTTTCAGTTGATTACACAAAAGGACCAAGTCTCCCTCACTAAACCTCCTTGTATGGATAGACTTATCATACTGGACCTTTACGTGACGTTTATATACTTCTAGAGCCACCACTGCATCTCGACGTTGCTCATCAAGTTGCTCAAGGTGGACCAAACGCTCCTCCAATGGTGAAGTGTCTGGTAAGATCTCTATGGCTAGATTCAAAGAAGGAATCTCACATTCAACCGGAAATACCGACTCCACTCCATGTCCAAGTTGATATGGAGAAAAACTTGTGTCAGTCTTAACAACGGTTCTATGCACCCACAAAGCAGGATATAACATAATGTGCCAATTATTCTTGCTTTGTGTGATGGTTCGTTGGAGAATGGATTTGAGTGATTTGTTCATTGCTTCTACCTATCCATTTTCTTGAGGGTAATAAGAGGAGGAATGCTCTTGTTTGTACCCTAACTTTGATTCCAACTCTTCCATCATACGATTCTGAAAGTGCGAGCCATGGTTAGTGACAAGCTCTTTTGGAATCCTGAACCAAGTAATAATCTATTTGAATATGAAGTACGTGGCTATCTCACCATTGGATTTAACTATAGGCATAGCCTCAGCCCATTTCGTGAAGTAATCAATAGCCACTATGATATGATGATTCCCCCCAGCTGAAGCTGGGTTGCAATCCATAAAATCAAGCCCCCACTTAGTGAAGGGACCGATGGTGATGATGGGATGTAACGGGGCAGGTTTTGAGCGCATATTACATGCAAACACTTGGCAAGGGTGGCACCTGTTGACCGCATCTACATAATCCTTAAAGATCGACGGCTAGAAATAACTTGCTCTTAATATTTTTTGGGCTGTAGAAAGCCTAGATAAATGACCACCACACGGCCCTCCATGGCAATCATTCAACACTACCTCAGCCTCCTCATGAGTTAAACAACATCGTAAAATGGAATCTACCCCACGACGGTAAAAAGTGTTATCCACTATGAGGCAATTCTTAGACACGTGACGTAATCATCATCGTTCATCCCATGAGAGGTGAGTAGGGACCTTCAATGTTTGTAAATATATAATGATATCCCCATACCATGGGTCTAAAGTTGAGATTAAGAAGATGTGTTCATCGACAAACGTAACTTCACAAACCAACTCCTCAGCCTCGCTTGGGAAATCCAATATAAGCTCTGCTAAAATTAATGATTTCTTCAATTTTGCTGAAACAAACTCGAGACCGAATTCTTGCAGGATGATAATCCATTTATTATATTTTTCCCCAATCATCCTTCGAGTGAGGACGAATTGAAATGGATTGACATGGGCTACAACCAAGGTATGGTGAAGGAGAATATAATGTCTCAACCGTTGAACCACATGTATGGTAGCTAAAGCAAGCTTCTCAACATGAGAATAATGGATCTCCACGTCAATAAGATTCTAGCTCAGATAGTATATGACATGCTCTTGGAGCTCCCCATCCTTTTGAACCAAAACCATACCAATCGTCTCCATGGATGCAACCACATAAAGTATAAAATCATGGCTATAGTCTGGGGGACTAATCACCAGGGATGATGCTAGGGCTCGCTTGAGTGCATCAAAGGACTCCTGGGCTCTCTCTTCCCAACAAAAGGTGGTGTCCTTCTTCAAAAGACGCATGAAGCCTCTAGTCAAATTGGAAAAATTGACAATGAATCTCCGTAAGAATTTTTCCATGCCTTGCAAACATTGAATATGACGAATATTTTTCAGGGGAGACAACTGAAGTATTGCCTCTACCTTCAAAGGGTCAACTCTTATACCCTCTTTAGAAATGATGAATCCTAACAAGCGACCTGAATTCACACAAAAGATGCACTTGTGAGGATTTAACCTGACCAAATAATGTTGGCATCTTTTGAACACCAATCTCAAATGATAGGAATGACGCATTCTCATACGAGAATGAGCAGCAAGGTCATCCAAAAATACTTCGATAATCGATTTGAGATCGTGGAAGATCAAGGTCATGGCCCACTGAAAAGTAGCTCTGGCATTCTCAAGGCCAAAAGGCATTTTTCGATATGCAAAAGTTCCCCAAGGACAAATAAATGCAGTCTTATGTTGGTCCTCAGGTTTAATTTGTATCTGATTATATCCGGAAAAGCTATCCATGAAGGAAAAAACCTCGCTACTCGCACACTCATCCAAAATATGATTGATAAATGGTGTGGGGAAATTGTCCTTAGGATAGGCATGATTCAAATCACGGAAATCAGTACATATGTGGATCGCTTCCTGCTTCTTATCCACCAGAACGGGGTTTGAAACCCACTCTGTCAAGGGAATGGGATAGATAAAACTAGCTTTCAACAGTTTCTCTATCTCTGCCTTAATCTCGGGTGCTTTCCTAGGATTCACCGCATGCAAGCATTGTCAAACAGGCCTAGCTTTGGGATAAGTCTTAATCTCGTGTTCAACAATGCGAGGGTCGATACCTGGCATTTCATCATAAGACCAAGCAAATATATCATGGAATTCTTTAAACAACTCGTTGTATTCTTGAATCTCAGCATGGGAACATTCTGCCCCAATATAGACATTCTCTATCCTGCCAGGATCACAAGAGATATTGATAGGAATTGTTGGAGATATATTTGCCATGTTTCCATCAGCCATCAGACCAAGAGAGCTTAATGGAACCATAGGATTACCAATTCTCTCACTAAGAACCTCCCTAAATTCCTCACGCTCCAAGCGGTCAAGCTTGGGAAGAAAGTAAGATCTATGATGGAGATCTTCCCATGGTGGCTCAACTCCTGAAATGGCCTCAATAATCGCTTCGTCTGAAGGGAAAACACTATCAAGGAAGTCGTGCGCATGAGAAGACTCTACTTCCCATGCAAGAAGCACATAAGGGTCCTCCTCCTCTGTTCGCGAAGAGGAAGGACTGGGATCTGCAACACACTCAATATTATCTTGATAAGCTACCATAGTTGCAGGCAACTTCACATCCATCACGATGGGCTCACTCGATGTATTTGGTGTAGGAAGAATCCAAGGATCTTCCATATAACTTGTGCAAAAAGACACCGATCTCATAGATGTCGAATCCTCACCGGAACTAGACCCTATCATAAGGATCAGTGCAGGACAACTAAAACTTCCCATGAGGGATGGATACATTCCCACACCCACACTCCCAGTTTCCGGCTGAGAGTGCTCTACGATCGAGATCGAAGCTCCTGAAGATGTGGTAACTGATGGATTCTTGAATGACATTTGATCAGTCATGGCTATCTTCCTATTAAATGGAAAGCATACAACGCGAAATAGGGAAGAAGCTATGGCTTGCAAACTGTACATCCAATTCCTACCCAGCAAGATATTGTATTCAAGTGGCACATCAACCACCTCGACCTCTATCGCAACGGTCTTCCCTCCCAAACGGACCTTAAGGGAAGGAAGGATCCCGTGCGGCCTAAACAATCTCCCATCAAATGCAGTTAACATGGTCGCTAATTTACACAACTCAGGGGAACCTAAACCCTTCCAACATGATAAAGACATCACAGAAGTAGCAGTGCCTTCGTCAATCACAGTGTGCTTGACGGTCATATTAATACATTCTACGTGAATCAAAATAGACACATAGTAAGGCAAGCGAGAATGAAGTCCTGTGGTTTGAAATTTAATCATAGAGGAAGAATTATCATTGTTCACACCAAGGGCAGAAAGTAAATCCTTCCTTTGTGAAGGGAAACTCTGAAGTACTTCTAGTGCAAACATCGCACAAGGAGTGTGGCCCGAATCCTCGACAACAGAATAGTTCTGGGCGGTTCAGGTATTAGGATTGTGCCCTGAATGCTTAAGGACTCCCTTAGGAATGTGAGGTGCAGCTTAAGGTTTATCCATAGGTTTTTCAATACGCAAAGGATTCCCTAGTGGATCAGGTTCCTTTCCTGGGCTGGGTTGTGACGAACCATATTCTTTCGCACAGGTCACAACTTTCATAGCATGTACCATGTTAATGCAACCATGAACACTACCCTCCGGTGGATCTTGATCACCACTAGACTGATCATGGGTCCTCAAGTTCATATTTTGATTGTGAGGTAAAGGGTTATTCAGCACAGCTGGGTCCTATGCCAAGAATCTCAAGGCTTCATCGATATGAGGGCACAAGTAAGTGAGGTGATCTTCCTTACACAACTTGCAAGGAAATTTAACCTTACGTTTAGCTTGCTTTTAACCCCTAGCATTATGGGAATTCTTGTCGTTATTATTAGCATTTTCATTCCTATTCCCACCCTTACGATTATTCTTACCCTTCTTTTTATTCCGTCCAGGATGCTGGTTACCCTTTTGGTCCGACGATTGCACCGAAAACACACTCGCCATTTGGGCGGGTTGAGACAATTCCGTGGCTTGTCCCAAAGCAGATTGGTTGATTGACAATTGACTAACTTGTTTTGCAATCAAATCCACAGGTTTAGCACTCGTACAACCAACAATTCCATCGGCATTCGGTCCAGGTTTAACTTTGGGGTTGAAACTAGAACGCGGAGTTGGGAATGATCTCATATAACAAACCATATTGAGCATACATAAAATCCAGTTCCTATGCCCTAAAAATGGCTTGTTCCTCATTTTGCACTCCGAATGTAGAAACATCCTTCGCTATATATGGCAATAACAACTTAAGGAACCATTCGAGGAGGAACTCTAGCGGTATAAAGGCTTTAATCAACCTCTTCCGTCTATGCCACTCTTGGATATGATCCAAGATATGTGTGGTTTTATCCTGCCAAAATGTCAACAAGAGTTCAGTACTAATGTCATAACGAATTGGTAGCTGGAAGTGGTTAAGAAAAGTCATCTCTAGGTCATCGAACAAAGTTAATGCCCCCCTAGGTAGCTCTATATACCATTTTGTGGAAGGCCCTGTAAGGGTGCGTTGAAACAACCTTAAACGGATTGAGTCCTGGTGTAAGGAATTTGAAGAGAACCATAGGTGAAAGGTAGTAACATGTTCACTTGGATCCTCTCCCAGTTTTCCCTTGAATGTGGGTATGTTCGAGGGGATCTTAGTAGGGACAGCTGGCCAAGCCGGGTCATGAGCTATAGGATCATTCGTTAATCTTGACAAGTCGAGAAGATTCATCGTTGTGAGGAAAGGGAGCCTAGGATGATTAGGTCGATGGACCACTCCCTAATAGTTCTGATTCACATAGGTCTGATTACCATAACCACCATGGCCTTGGCCATAGTGCCCTCCTCCCCAGTGGAGTCACCAATTCTATTATGGAGAGAAATTCCTATGGCTTGGGGTACCACAATAGACAGCTTGACTCCAAAAATCAATCCTTTCCAATATGCAATAGAAATTAAATATCTAACACTAAAGGATCAGACCTCATACCTTATTCCATATGGTTGAAGTAGATCCTCGTTGAGCTTTCCAACTTCAGCTTGAATTGATAAATCACTTCCTCAACAACAAGTAAACAAGACAAGCATACTATATATATGGGTGTTAGATCTATTCTAGCATATATAATCAACAATGTATAAGCATTTGAAATCATCCATGGATAAAATATTCATTCAAACATACATTATTGGACAGGAAAAGATATTTCTATTAATATAAAATTGGAGATTACAATGGATACAACCTCTATCGGCACATCTACGAATCGGAGAAACTGAATCCCCCACTTGGGCCTCCACCACCTCAATCCTCCATCTCTCGATAGGAAGCTCACAAGAAAAGGAAAGCTTAGGAAGAACACAAAAGTGCTGCAAGCGACAAAGGGATGCAGACTCAAGCACAAGTTCCGGCAACAATGGACTATAGTTTCTTTGC
The DNA here is from genome assembly GCA_001517045.1 of Pseudotsuga menziesii. NCBI lineage: Eukaryota > Viridiplantae > Streptophyta > Pinopsida > Pinales > Pinaceae > Pseudotsuga > Pseudotsuga menziesii. The sequence continues at coordinate 1,565,267 of LPNX011218594.1, forward strand.
TCTCAATTCTCTCATATGCCTTTAATGTACCAAAGAGTTCCTTATATATCTTTTCAAAGGGGTAATGAAAGGCTGAATCCGAGCGATCTCAAGGCATATGGAAGGCTAGGATTCAAGTGAGTCAGATCCATGTCAAGGAAAACTCCAAAAGGATTTGGATTATGCACACATCCCGATGTACACTGTTTTAGGGGTCAAACCCGCATATATACCCGATTAGGGGTTTAAAAGTTTCATGTGTTAATTTTCACATGTTTATAGAGATGGTCAAGGAAACATCAAAGGACAAAAAATGGTCCAAGGGGTCTAAGGAGTCTACAGAGGGACAGGGGAAGGCCATACAAGTGTGATTCACCTGGAGTGGTAAAATCGGCTATAACATGAAGGAGCCTTTATTTCTGGGGAAATATTTGGATTAGTGTCCCTATTCATCACAAGTGTAGCATCGAATGTTTGGAAGGAGCTCTTCTGAATTCCTTTTGTCTTTTGTTGTGATGATGGTCCTCTTTATTTCTATGATTTTTTATGTAGTAAATTGTTAGAGATTGATCTTTAGTTTCTCCCATCTTCTCCTCTCTTGTTATGAGTCGAGATTCTTCTTGTGCACATTCTTCCCATAGTATGCTGAAAGAGATCGGCTTCCTTCTTGCACATATTCCTTGAATGAATGAATCCCATGAACTTGGGAGGCCATTCAAGGTAGTAGTATCTGCTTCTACTTCTTCAACATTGTCTCTAATGGATTCTATTTTCTCCTTGATCTGAGAGATTGTTGTGAAGTAAGATTGAATTCTTTCTTACATTTGCATCTTTACATCCTTGAGTTGAGTTCTCAAGGGCATATTCCTATTGATATTATTTCCTTCATACAAGCTGGTCATTTCATCAAACATATCCTTAGGATTATTCAAGGATAATACATGTGATATCTAATAGAGACAAAAATAATCCTCTTGGCTTTGACTAAGTCCTACTTGTGCTTTGTATTCATCTCCCTCTAGATTTGCAGCTTCTTCTTTGACATAGCTCTCAAGGTCATGCTTCTTTAGGTATGAGAAGCACTCTATACATCCATTCTTAGAGGTTATCAGTTCCTTTATTCTTGTTCTAAATCTTGGTACTGTTTTTCATCATGATAAAAATGAGAACCTCAAATGGAAATAGAGGGGATAGAACTTACCAATGATATTGCTTCAATTTGTTGCTTGCTTGAAAGCTTTTCTAGAAGATTACTTCTAGTGGAACTAGGGTTTGACAAAGAAACCCTAATTTTTCAACTTAGGTACCTTTCAAATCTAATTGGATAGAAATATGTACATCTTCACGGTGAGTTAAGTAGCATACTCATTTTCCAAAAAATGTGGACATAACTGCAAAATATCTGATGCCCTAGTTTTCTCCTGCATAAGTGTTAGGTAAAAAATTGAAGATCCACAGAATGAGAAAATTCTTCTATAGACATATGAAACCTCCCAAGGTGAGTTTAATAGTCCTCCTTTTTCAACAAATCAGTGGAGGGAAGTGCCTGGAAAAGGAAGCCCTAGTTTTCTATGATTTCTTCTACAGATTTGTCTGATATTGACTTTGCTTTAGATCCAAAATTCCTGCTCCTATGTGTCTGAAACTTTGTCTTGAGATATATTGATCTGTATTCTTTCCAAACCCACAGGTTATATCATAATTGTATTCACGAAGACTTATGCGAAATTTCCCAAGGTGACTTGTTTGAGGACTATTCAACATAGAGAGCTTGTATGGAATTCCACATGTCACAGTTTCACCTTTGGGGTTAGAAACTAGGACCACATAAACTACAGTTCATGCCCTATATGTAAAATCTTGTGAAATTTCATTTGGACCTTCCTATCCTGATATATAACAATTCTCCCTAGGTCACATGTTTATGACAGTATTCTGGAGGAGGTTATAACCCTAATTTGGAGCAATCATATCTCTTGAAGTATAGAGAAATGAGGCTAAAAATATTACACATGGTACAGTAGGATTTCACCTTATTCCTTTCAAAGTTTCATCTCCTGAGTATTCTCCAATATTTAGTTATTGCGAAAATTCCAAGATGACTAGATTTTTCCTTCTAGGGTTTTCAAGCAGGAAACTCTAATCTCCAGTAACTCTAACTGTAGCATTTTTTCAGCTGCACAAAAAATTCTTTCAAGGTGGCTTTGATACCATGTTAATATTTCAATTTTTATACAATATCTAAAAACATTTAGCATCATAACATCATAACCATATACAAAAGGATCACTAGAAGAAATACAAGAACAACCACACAAAAGAACACATAGATTTTTCTTGGGAAAACCTCATGGGGAAGAAAACCCAGAAAAACATCCTCGACATAGTCTTCAACCAATTACAATGTAAGACCCAAAGAATAATACTTATAATACCCCAAGAATAATACTGGATTGCCTCCTCTCTCCTAGATGGACTACTCTTTCGACTGATGAGTTATGATGCTTGTGTAAATGAGGGAGGCACCTTTCCTATTTATACTGATCATATGAGAGGCCTAATAACCCAAATGAACCGAATTCTCCTTTCTTCCAAGGTCAAATTTACTTGGAATACTCAAAAATACATTTTAATAATAATTTTGTGGGTACTACTGACCCTACTTACAACGAAGGTTTTACCTCAATACTTTACATGAACAATTACATCAATGACATACCTAATTAGAGGAACAACATCTCTAGAAGGAATGATAACAATAATGATACAAAATAGAATATATTCCGCAATTACATTTATTTAACAGTTTGTCACCTATCTTCTTCTTTTTGGTGACAGTTAAGAGTAAACACCTACTAAGAAGCTATCAACTAAAATAAAATGAACAAAATATTATATACATATGTGTTGTAAAATAACAAATCACACTACAAGCACACCTACAACTTACAAAAGAATATCAAAGAGAGGAAACATCCAAATTACTAAGACAGCCGCTATACAATGTTCTCTGAAGCTCATAAGGTACTGCAGGACCACTTGGAAGAGTCCATCATTAAAAAAGAAGTACTCCGTAATTGGCACACCTACTAATGGGAAAGTATTTCAATGGACCCCAGACTCGTGAGAAAATCCAAGAAGTAGAAAAGAGGTGAGGCCTTGCAAAAAGAATGAGGAGTAAAATACAAGACCAGATTGTATTGGAAATAGCCAAATTACAGAAACTAGAAAAACAAGCACATTAGTGGGTATAGCAAGCATTACCAAGCCTCGACAAACTGGACACAATATGCCCACAGATGAAGAGACTATTGGATACAGCAGAAGAAAAGGATCAATTTATGGGGCCTGACATGGAAAGCATCACAAATATTTCCCTCCAGGAGAAAATGTCGACTCTGTCAAGCATCACAACCTTGACTATCGATATCCAAAAAGTGCTAAAATTGGATAGAGTTTCAGCACCAACTAGCCATTACAGTAGAAGACATTGTGGAAGTATGTGTGCAGAAACAACCAACCATCCGACTACACAGTCCATGAAGCCAAACCAAAGTATAAGTAACTACCTTAGACAATGTAATGTTGAGTTCCTCCCCTATTTCTTCGGGATGAAGAAAGAATTTGTTCCTAGGGGAGATGTTGGAGGAGCTAGTAAGTGAGCTGACTAGTCGAGTAGCTGACTAATCAAAGATTAGGTCGGCCACATAAAGTCATGTCAGTTGACTGAGTCGACAGGTAGTTACTTGTAACCGTTTGCAATCATATATATTAGGTTGTTGAGCCAGATGAGAATTCGGTTAAGTTTTATGTATGTATGGACCCTCATGTGACTTATTAATACAACTATTATTCTACCTTAGCCTTCTGTCTTTTGTGTCTATTATGATTATATGTTTCTATGTGTATTATTGGTAACCCTATGTGATCTGTGAGATTACAACAATATGGAATGAAAACTGCATATCTGTTCAAACCAAAACAACATGAATCTTGATAAATGAGAAATCATGGGCACACTAATTCATGTTATTTTGAACTTAGTGATGTTGTATCATGATAATATGATGGGAAAGTACTCTGAATTTTTCATGAAATACAATCTCGGTCCCAAACATCATTAAATCACTTTATTACTTGATCATCCATGAATTTTAAAATTTCACTATTGTTTTACATTCTGACAATGCAAAAATATACAACATCCTTAGAATCCGCTACGAGAATGTTGCAAGTTTGAAAAATTTATCCAACTTTGGATAACTCTCATTAAGCAAGGTTCAAAACCATGAAATCTTTAAATATATTAGACCATCATAAGAAATTATTTAAAAATAAGACCCTAGCTAAAATCATTTATAAAAAGAAATGCATTAAAAGACACCTAAGGGATAAAGGGTAACATGAAGTCAAGCATACTTTAAAAGACTAAAACCAAGCATTTAAAGGTTAAAAAAACCAAAACAAAATATAGGGATAAGTTACTATGTATATTGTATAGTTCCAGTACTAACATATGGATCCAATGGGAGATGAAGCCTTTCCTGTGAAGCTCCAAGAACACGCAGACTAGATGCCTTTTGAAACTGAAACTAATTGTTGCCAAAACTGTAACTATTTTAAAAAAATTGAAATTGAAATTCTGTATAAATCCATTGGTATGGAGTCTTATTCAATAAAAGGATGAAAAATCATGGGTATGTACAATTAATTTAGGTCACCCACGACCTTAGTAAATGTGAAAATGTTTTAGAAATCACCCATTGACTAGGCCTGCAAGTTCTTCTCCTTCTAGGTTATGCAATACAAAAGTATTATTTCCCAGAACTTCTAGAATTTTGGAGGGACTAAACCATGTGTTATTGAACTTCCCATATTTCTTTTTATCATCCTTCAATGAATCCCACCTAAGTAACACATCACCAAGAATAAAAGTGTCCCCTTTGGTCCTTTAATCAAACCTTGCCTTTACCTTATCCCTATATGTTTGTGCCTTTTCTACCAGCATTTCCCTTTCCTTCTACACTTCAATCAACTGGGAAACTCACCTATGGATTTCATTTGGTTCTTTTACAATTTCCTTCATAAACTTCATCACTGAAAAACCTAATTGAACAGGAAACACAACGTCAGTACCATAAACAAGCTGAAATAGGGATGTACCAATGGATTTTTTTGTTGTTACTCGGTCTTCCCAGAGATCATACTTTAACATGGTGTCCCCAGCTCTTTTTTTTGAAATATCAACTTTTTGATATTATTGATGAGGTTCTTATTTATGGACTCCGCAAAACCATTGTCATGTGGGTAATATGGTGTTTAGTATTTAATAATGATATTATGTCTTTCATAAAAGTGCACCATCTCACGAGACTTAAAAGCTGTAGCATTACCGGTCACAATTTTTCTGGGATAGTAAAACCTACTCAAGATATTCTTTTCTAGGAAGTTAATTATTACTTTATCAGTTTCCTTCCTTGTAGGAATTGCCTCTATCCATTTGGTGAAAAAATCAATGGCTGTGAAAATATACTTATGCTACCAACTTGAAGGAGGATTAATTTCACCTAGGAAATCTAACCCCCATTGATAAAAGGTTGCATCTACTGCAATAGGTTTTAAGGGAAAAGCTAGATTATTTTTCTTTCCAGCAAACTTTTGACACTCAACATAATATATTTCCTTAGCATAAACATCAGAGAACAAGGATGGATAGTAATAAATTTCCCTTAATATCTTAAAGGTAGTATATTTTCAGTATCGGTGCCCTCCACATGATCCTCCATGTAAATTTTATCATTGGAGGAAATTTGGGGTCTAAAATGGGCCTTATAAGAAAACACGCCAATAATAATTTTTGTGAGTTGGAATTCAAGAACCAATAGAATTTCAATAAAATGAGTCAACCATAATGGTTGGATTGACATATTTGTCATAAAAGAAAACTACTTTTTTTGTTTGTATTTTCGACATATCTCCCTATTTTTTTACTCAAATTCCGATCGGGAGAGCTCGTTGGACGTGGAATTAAATTATACATCCAATGATATCTCCCTCTTAGAATTTGAGTAAAAACACAGGAAGATATGTCGAAAATACGAACAAAAAAAGTAGTTTTTTTCATTCTTCCTCCAAAATTAATAACTATTATTTAATTATTTTTACTATTTTTTTATTATTTTCCTTACAAGGCCCATTTTAGACCTCAAATTTCCTCTAATGGTTATCATATCAGTTTCATATTTCTCCAAACATATAATAAGCATGCCTCTAGAATCTCTCCAATACAAATTTTGATCAACTAAACAATATCTCATAGCCTTAAGTTTCAATGACTAACATTCTTTTTTATCTAAATCTTATGGACACTGTAGACATAAAATAAAATACACTATGTCACTATATTAAGTAGATTCAACATACATGTTATAAACCTATTCTTTATCCTAATCTGGATGCAATTCTAACTGTGATGATTGATTTAACACAAGATTGATCCCCAAAGCCTCACAATTCAAATATGATAGAAACCTGGAAAGTCCTTGTCCTTTGACCAGTTTCATAGGCCTAATTTCAACATCATATTCCATTATCTTGGCTATCCAACACCCCTATTTTCCCTCACTTTCAGGATACACAAGAATCTCTTTGACTGCAATGTTAGGTACATATGCTATAATCATTTAATGCAGAAGGTAAATTCTAAAAACATTTAGAGATTTAACTAAATCATAATCCTATTTTTCTAATGTATTGTATTTAAGCCATGAATCTATCAGAGTTTTACTAAATAAAGAGATAGGTTGTTCCAAACCTTCAGAACTCTTTTGTAAAAGTATTGCAGCTATGGTATATTTAGATGCAAAGCAAAAGGTTAAGAAAATTTTTGAAAAGTATGGACTTACGAGCATTGGAGCTTTAGTAAGGGCGTGTTTAATCTTTTCAAATCATGACCTTTCTTCAACTTTACATTTTACCTAATGATCTTTCTTTAGCATCCTTGTAATCTGTTTGATAATATCTATAAAATTAGGAATTAACTAGCTCAAAAAAAATTTCCTAATAAAAGAATGCATTTCTTTTTGACTTTTGGGAATACTAATATTCAAGATAACCTTAACCTAGTCAGGATCTATTTTGATTACATCAGCTGATACTATATGACTGAGGAGCTTACCTTCATGCATAACAAAATGAGATTTATTTGGGTTCAATGATAACCCAAACTTCCTACACTTAAGAAAATTTTGTACTAGATGTTTAAGGTGTTCATCATCAGATCTAGAGAAAACAATAATTTCATCTAGATAAATCACCGCAAACCTTTCTTTCTCACCAACAAAGGCTATATACATATCCCTTTGGAAATTTCAGCAGTGTTCATGAGACCAAATGGAATTTTTTCATACATGAACATTCCCAAAGAAGTAGAAAACATTTTTTTTTCTCTGTCATATGGATGTACAACTATCTGATTGTACCCAGAGAAGCCATCTATCATAAATATTCTATGAGCATCCACTAATCATTGTAAGATCTGGTCAATTTTGGGAAATGGAGAATTATATTTGAGGGAACATATGTTTAAATAAATGAAGTCTACACAAAGAATTATTTACACATTTTTCTTACGCACAAGAACTAAGTTTTATACCCAGGTTGAATATCTAAGAGGTACAATAATTTTTGCATCTAGCAAAATTTTTACATCTTTTTTGATGACTAGTAGCAATGATGGATTCATTCCGCTTAGCTTTTGTCTGAAATGATTTCTATTTAGCTTCAATGGAATATTGTGTTGAGTTATGTTGGTATCATAGGTGTTCATATCTTCATAAGGATAGGCACATATATCTACAAATTATTTCGTCAACTTAATATATCTTCCTCTTTGCTCGTCTGAGAGTGCTTTGGACAACTTTATCAATTTAGGTTCAGGAGAAGTTCAAATGTTAGAACTTATTACATTATCCTTAGATGACTGTAGAACAAGCCTTAACAAAGTATCAATATTAGAAAACAATCTCTCCATAGGAACAATACCTTTTAGGATAAAATTGTCTTTCAAATCAATAATTTCATGGATGCCAATTGAATTTTTGAGACAAGAAGCATTGTCACTTATCTTAGTATCTTCATATAGTTCAATCAATGATGTGGAGAAATCACCTACCAATTATAGAAATTTATTAATTTCTTCATCATCATGGAACACCCTCTAGTTTTTAACGTTATATGGAATTGATGGTCTAAATCTGACCTCAATTGGATATCTAAGTTGAGTCTATTTGGGGAATTTAAAATAGTTAGTTGCTAACACCAAATATTTTGTTTTCTGGTTATGGTCTCTCAGAATTAAAGAAATGTTAAATTCTAAAACTAAATTATCCACGAGATACCAAACCTCATTTCTATAAAATTTTAACAACTATTGTTTTACATGATAAACATTATTTACATGCTGACCCACTAAATATGAATCCAAAACCAAACAATTGTTGGATGTTCAAGTCTTTAGCAGCACTCAAACCGAGTAGAAATGCTTCATACTCAACAATATTATTAGTTGTATGGAATTCCAGCTTGTGCATTAACGAAATTATTTCGTCACCTGGAGAAATCAATACAACTCCTGCCCCTGCTCCTTCATTGGATGATGATATGTTAAAGTAAATCTTCCATAAACTATCATGTTCTTCAACACTTCATTGAATGAGATCCTCTTTATCAACTTGAAAAATACCCACGACGTCATCATTTATATGCAACATGCATGATCCCATGTCCTCCTCAACTGTATAAATTAGGTGATTCATGGGATTATCATTATCACTTACCAAATAATCAAGTTGCACCTATCTGCATAATATCATATGCTCTCCCCCAAATACTGGAGTAATTGCGTAGAAAAGGTCCATCGACAAAGTGATACCTACGTTCCTTGACCAAGATCTTGACAGAAGAAATCCAAATTTAGGTGTAATGTCAGTAATTACAATATCCATCAATACACTTTTCATAAGTAGCTGTGTGAGGATGACTAAAATATCCTTAACTACTCCAATACACTTCACTTCTCTTGAATCAAAGGCATACAAATCATGATAAGACTTGGTAGTACTTAATCCTAGGGATTCCATGACAACATTGGGAATGAGGTTGTGGGAATCACTGGAGTCCAAAAGACACTTACATAACATCTTATCATAAACTATAAGAGTAATGAAAAAATATGGAGGGAAATATGATTTATCATCATACTTTTCAAGTGATTTAGGGCCAAAAATAATGGTACGGTCCTCATCCTGTATATTGACAATATCTCAAGGGATAGGATTGGTTTGTGAATTAAACACTTAAAGAGAAGGCTCCCTATATGACTGTTTTTTCATAGGATCGGTTAATGGAATAAGAATATTAATATTGCTAATTTCATGTTCAAAATTGAATAGAGAAGGAGCTTTAATTACCTCTTCAATTTCTATAGGCTTGTCCTCATTAATCTATTGATCTTGCTTATTATCAGTGGTAATTATGGGCACTTGCTTAACTTTAGAAAATACAGTTTTGCATTGATTATGAGGAACCTGCTTAACTCCATATCTCAAATCATAAGTTCTTTATGGAGCAGTTTGATAAACATTGGCTGAACATACTGGGTCTAAAACATTCTACTCATAACAATTGTTAATATCCCGATGAAAAATCATTGAATTTTGGTATTCGTACTTAGTTATATAACCACAAGAGGACTCATATTCTAAATGATTTATTTATTTATTTGTATCTTCCATCTCAATTTCATCGATAATCTCAGTTTATCGACCATATTATTTTGAAATGGGGGTTGTATTTTTTGTCATAATTATTTCTCCTCTCCCTAGGAAAAAAACCTAGGAACGAAGGGTTGTCTAAAATTATTTAGGCTTCGATTATCCCCTTATTGAACTAGTCTATTCTAAGTTTTATTCTCCATTCCTAATATCGTAATTTTTTATGACAAACTCTCGATGAGTATGGTCATTTCATCAATTTTGTTTTCAGCTGGTTTTGTACCTGAGGTGGATGGTCCCACTTCTTTCTTTTTCTTATTTTGTCCCTATTGATGTGATTTACTGCTAAGTTTATTTTCTACCATCAAATTGGATTCTACTTCCAAGGCTTACTCCTACATATTTTCAAGGGAGGGGAATATTGTTTCTCTTAGTAGTAAGGAAATATCACCATCAAAAGCATTAACATAGGTGATTTTTGATAATATTTCTATTAGTTTTATCTCTGTAGGGATCTTATGATACATTTTGTTGAAGCATTTTGTAAAATCAGTGACCAAATCATCTGACTTCCTTTTTAATGCCCCAAACTCTGTTATGTAATAGAGGAAGTCCTTAGCGTCCCCCCACTGTTTCATGAAGACTTTTTCTAAATACTCTATCTCATTTATAGAACCATATAATAGCTCCCTAAACCACTTCCTAACCTATCCATCTAGACTCTGAACAAAGACCTACATCCACACATCTTCATGATCAATGTTTTGGTTGTTAGCATAACTAAAATAGGCATTCCAATGTTCCTCTGTTGTAACCTAACCCTTCCCGTTAAACCTTGGAAGGTATTTCTGGTAGTTACCACTGGGTAGTGCATTGATATCTTAAGGTAAAACCAATGGCATTCATCCAATTAGGTTGAGCTTCTGCCATGGTCGATGAATACTTAGGTGGTACATATTGTATTGGTATAGACCGAGTCTGAGGAATTTTGGTCTTACTAGTAAGAGGTATGCATACACTAAACTTAGGAATAAATTATTTGAATGAACCAAGTCCTTTAGGATGTGAAAATTATTTTTTAATTTCATCTGAAGATAAGGGTTGGTAAAAACTCAGTATGTAGCAGTATGGGATTATGAATCAAATACTTGATGTTCTATTATAGTAACATATGAAAATTGTTTCTAATTAGGGTTAATACTTTCATCTTGTGAGATAAATGGATGGAAGGTTTTAAAAGAAGAAGTATTTTCTTTAGGAAAGTCAAAATTAGAAGGCTTTTCAAAACCTCTTAGTCTAGCAGAGGATTACTCAATTAAATACATGACTTAATTTAAAATAGTATTGGGATCAAGGAGTTTAGGACTTTGAGGTGAGTCAGTTTTAAATATTCCTTCCTCTTTAGATGGAAACCTTTCTAGTTCATGTAACAAAATGGAAGGCATTGTCTTTATTTCCTCCTCTATACTCTAACTCTCTAGTGCAGAACTAGAACTTGCTCTATGTTGATCTCTAGCTTCCTGAATAATTCTCTCTGGTTCAGACCTAGGTGGTACGTGTTTAATTATCATAACTTCAAAGAATATTCTAAATGTATTTTATTGATGGAACCTTTCGGAGATGTTATTATTCCTCTGTTAGGATGATATTATTTTATTAGGTCAATAGAGAGTCTTGAGGAAAACCATCTGTTGTAAGTTGGCTCATTAACACCCTCCTAAATATAATATTAAGTTGTTTTGAGTCCTCCTAGAGAAGTCAGCCCAGTCAAGTTTAGTAGGGCCGATTTAGTTCAGTGAAAATTTAAGTGAGAGGAAGAATATAAATAGAGAGAGGCACTCCTCATTTGAAACATAGAGACACACACTTGGGTAGCACATGATAGAGAAAGAGAGTTTTATCTACAAGGAGGAGAAGGACCGGTTTGAGATTTTATCTTTCTCCTTTTTGATCATCTATATATTGAGGAAGATTTTCTTGCTGGGTTTTTCCCTTTAGTGTTTTCCCAGGGTAAATCTGTGTTTATCTTGTGATACTATTTCTTTCAGTGATCTTGTATATGCTATTCTTGTGAAATTGAATTGAATGCTGATAATGTAGCTTAGCATATAGAATATTAACATAGTATCAGAGATAACCTGAATATGACAACTTTCACAACGTGAAAAATCCCACTCTCCCTCTTCGACTAGAAATTAGGGTTTCAGAGAAAATTGGATTTTTGAATATTTGACTGCATAGGAATTTGTACCCTCCTAGAGCGCATCCACTGAGCCTAAGATCAAAATTTTTGAGTGGGTAGATATCCAGGAAAGTCAAACCCTAGTTTGACATTGGACCAGAAAACTAGAAAACTGCACTACAGAATCTCGCAAGTCAATTTTGAAAGGTGAATACTTGCAATCTCCAGAAACCAAGCACACTAGTCAAATTGCCTCAATCAAGTGCATCTCCTGGTAAGATCAGCTCCTCATTTTCAAGAATTTCAATTTTTTGTAATCTCCTGACAAGATGGCCCCATGTACCAAGCTTGAGGACAAACTAGAAGGCATAGAGAATTACCGAGCATGGAAATATAGAATTGGCCTCATTCTCAAGGAGAATGATCTTGACAAATATATCAAGAAAGAAGTTTCAGAACCTGATGAGGCTGAAGCTAAGGAGAAGCACAAAAAGGATCTGATTAGGGCACAAAGGATTATTGTTGACTCTATCAAGGATCACTTGATCCCTCAAGTGTAATCCAAGAATAATCTGAAAGGAATGGATGATTCCCTAGAAAGGATGTATGAAGGAAGAAACATCAACAAAAAGATGAATCTAAGAGCTCAATTGAAGAGCACCAAGATGAGTCATAGAGAATCCATCCAGGACTATTTTACAAGGGTCGCCCAGTTCAAGGAAAAAATAGAAGCCATTAGAGACACCCTTGATGAAGATGAGTTGGTTATGAATGCTATCAATGGTCTCACTAGACATCGGGATTCATTCATCCAAACTATGTGTGCCAGAAAGGAAAACATGAAGTTTGATATTATATGAGAAGATTGTATTTAAGAGGAGGCTAGAGTGTTCAATAGAGAAGATCTACTAAAGGAAGATGATCAAGCCCTAGCCACCCATACCAGGGGAATAAGAATTCAATCCAAATTCAAGAAGGGAAACCACAAGGAGTCTTAACCTCCCAGAAGGTTCCAAAGAACAAGAGAAAGTTTCCCAAAGAGGGACTATTGGAGTAGGGTCCCGCAGCTACAGGAGAAGCTGCCATTTTGGTGGATAGACAGTTTTGGCGAAGATATAAGAGATAAGGTAAAGATACGATGCCGTAGCATGTTTCTAGCTGCAGATCATAGCCGAAAACTGTGACTATCGGGGCAGAGAAGTCAAAGAAGACGACAGTACCTGAGTGGCCGAGAAGAGAGAGCTCACCCACTGCATTCAAGGCAACGGTGAATACAGGAGGGCTCTGTTACCCTCATAAATAAAAAAGGGGCAACGAGGCCGAGGTATTGAAGATGAAGGATAGAAAAGGAAGCGGCGACCAGTACCCACAATCAGCGCTGGGAAGCGTGGAAGACTGCAGAGAGTTGTGGTGTGATGGAAAGCGGCAGTTCGAGTACAAATAGACTGACTGTCACAATTAGGGTTTTTGGGTTACTGTTGGGACAGGCCCATAGTGTTGTAATGGTGAGACCTTCGTGCCGCCTATAAAGGGATGTAAACTGTATTGTAAAAGGTTAGCTAGTGGGATAACCTGTAGCTATTCAGATAGTTAGCCTGTTTGAGAGTCCAGTAATCTATTAGCTCACAGTTATTTTCTATTGTAATAGAGTCGAGCTCTGGTTCTGCTATTCAGTCCATAGTTACCTTACTGTAACTAGTAGCCGATTCCAGGAGTATGTATGTAACAATCCACAGGGATTGATAGAGAGAGAGAGAGAGAGAGAGAGAGAGAGAATATTGTAATAAGGCAATATAGAGAAAGAGAAGAGATCTAGGAGAGAAGGGCTCCCGACAGTGAGTGCGGAGTTACCTAGAAGATCTCTAGCTGCACAATAGGTTGCAGCAGAACTGTGTACTCTCTCAAGATATAATAAACACAGTTCTGTGGACGTAGCTTCTACCCTAGAAGTGAACCATGTAAAACCAATGTGTTATGTGATTATTTCATGTGATTGTGCTTTACTTAGTTGATGTCTATTATCTGTTACATTAATGTTGTATCTCAGTTAGTAAATGTTTGTATGTCCTCATTCAGTTACAGCATTATTGAAGGTTAAAGGTGGATTTACATGTATCAAGTGTCTGTATATGAGTTTATCAGTGCTTATTTCACACAGTAATAAGTCATTTTGTTAAAGTGTTTCTAGTATACTTATTCAGCCAGTTAAGTATAGTTGAGGTAGAGTGTGTTGAACTGTGGAAGTTCAAGTTAGAGTGTTTACTATCTTGTTGAAAGTTAGCCAAGTCATTCCACCTAGTGAGATAGCCTTTGGACCGTGAGGGTCAGAGTGGGCCGTACTATAGAAAATATCGCGTTGACAGTAGGCGATATCGCAACGTCAGAGGAGCTGCGGTGTGAGATATCACAACTTGTGGGTTAAGCAGAAGGGAGAGATGCACATCATCCGAGTCATTGCGATGTGATAGGAGTCCTTCCCCTGTCAAAACCCACGAGTAAGAGAGAGACATGCATCACAGAGAGATCTCGCTGGCTAAGAGAAACTGCGAGACCCCAGGATGCTACAGAACCTAGTTGAGGACACCTGAGTCTTCGACCAACCCATAAGATCACTTCGGGTGAGACTTCAGGCCATTTTGCGGTCTGTTGCCGAAAGGGCCAGTGAGCTAGGGGTATTGTTGGTATATGTATATTAGTAAACCCAGGTCTTCCCAGATGGCCAACAGGGACTACTCCAACTTTCAATGTTTTAATTGTGATAAGATATGACACATTGCCAGAAATTTTCCTTTAAAGAAAGAAGAATACAAGAAGAGGAGAAAAAACAAAAGACATCATGCACATCTAGTTGAAGACAAGGATTAAGAAGAAGAAGAAGTATCTTGAAGAAAGGAAGAAAGAGAAGAATATGCAGAAGAGTATGTACTATTCTTTGCACTCTATGGGTCTGTAGCACTTGGAGAAGACACATGGATTATTGATAGTGGTGCTTCAAAGAACGTGACGGGAAAAAAGAAAATTTTGTTGAAACTTGAAGAAAATAACTCTCCTTAGAAAGTATCTCCAGGAGATGACTATCAATATCCAATCAAAGTAATTGGTGAAGCAAGCTACAAGCTTGATTCAGGAAACCCCCTGAAGATGAAGGAAGTTTTATATGTAACAGGTCTAAAGAAGAAATTACTTTCTATCTCAGCATTAGATAAGAAAGGATATAGAGTTGCATTCATAGATAGACAAGTACTCATGTGGCCCAAAGGAAAGTCAATTGAAGTTGCAGTTATCATTGGTGAAGAAGAAGGAGGCCTGTATAAACTCAAGGGACATTTAGAGACATCTCTTGTTCATGAGACCACTAAACCTAGTGAACTGTTGCATAGGATGCTTGCCCACATAAATTACAAAGCACTACCTCATGTGAACAAAGTAGTGACAATATCACCAGACTTGAATATTAAGCATGAAGGCATTTGCAAAGGATGTGCAAAAGGAAAGAATATCAAGAATCCATTTCCAAAGTGTGAAACAAAAACTAAAGGTATGTTGGAATTAATTCATTCAAATGTATGTGGTCCAATGTCCTCCACATCCTTGAGTGTTTTTGAATACTATATTACATTTATTGATGACTCTTCAAGAAAAACATGGATATACTTCTTGAAAGCAAAGAACAAAGTGTTTGAAAAAATCAAGGAATTCAAAGCCTTGATAGAAAACCTTTCAGACAAAAGAATCAAGACACTTTGATTAGAAAATGGCGAAGAATATACTTCAAAAGAATTTGAATCCTTTTGTAAAGATGCTGGAATCAAGAGGGAACTAAATACTCCCTACAATCCTCAACAAAATGGTGTTACGGAAAGAAAGAACATAACCATCATGCACTAATACATATGAGCAAATTTGCAACGGTTTTTTGTTATTATTTCCATGTTTTTTTGTCTCAATTCCGACAATAATGGTCGCCATGTTTCGTGGAACTTATTTCGTCTCTATAATGACAAACTTTATAAGCTGTCGATATAGAGACAAAAACTGGCCACCATGTGTATTCTATACGATGGCCTTGCAATTGATTTTTTTTAATTCATTTTCTAAGTTTCATCGCTCTATCGACAAAATTGTCATCCCTATAACAACGAAAATATGGCAAAAAACTACTAGGAAAAATTTTGTTTCCATGTAAAATCGAGGAACAGTTTCGATGAACGTTTGTCTCTCTATCGACGAATTTCGGAGTTTGAACAGAAATTTCTTCCACGCAAAACCGTTGAAAACCAATCTCTATCGATGAAATATGGAAGTTGAACAGTATTTTTTCCATGAAACAACATCGCTATGGAGACGTTATTCACAGAAAGCTACCTGGGGTTTCTACGGTTTTGTAATACCCTCAACGAAAGTTCGTCAATATTGTGACAAAACCTAGAGGTTTCAAAAAAAATTAAAAAACCATGGAAAGGCACATTCCTTTCCTCGGTTTTGGATCTTCAATAAGTGCTTGTGATTGATGTGCATTCTTGTGGAGTGTTTGTGTCTATGGACAAGCGAATCCACAGATACACTTCAAGAATCAGCAGTCAATAAATCAATACCTTGGATAACTTATCCCATTCAATTATTTCTAGTGGCATGATTATATGCCTAGATTAAATTTTGTAAGCACTTATTCAAAACATAGCATCTATTGTATATTGGTCTGATGTACACATTTCAATGTCGGTTTCTAATTACTTGCAATATTTCCATACTTATTCATCACAGCAAAATAGGGTCCTTACAAAATGGTCTTATTCACACCCTCTGTGCATATTAAAATTGTATGGTTTCATCTAGGTCCAATGTGCATCCTATGAAATTCCAAATTTTTTATTAGGAAGACAGAAAGGTGATAGAAAATAACAATGACACAAAGAAAAACCAAGCATAAAATAACAGAAACTGAAAATTACAATAAGTCTCTCTACCACCATTCAAGTGGTCTATATCATAGATGTTGCAGGTATTACAATGTTATCTGCAATGGAAAGTGTCAACACCATATCTATCCTGTAAAGGCAGTAGGTTCTAGGCTCTAGATTCTATTGAGATGCATTATTTTCTATTACAAGATCTAGTTCTAGAAGAAAATGTTAAATGGATTGATATGATCAATGGACTAGTTGATGCTACCAGGGATTTTAGTAGTGAAGAATTAGGGTTTGAGAATTTATTAGTGTATATGTGAAAATATCTTCAAATTTGAGATCTGAATTAATCAATTAAATGCTGCTACAAACTTGTAAATGATATGTCTTTTCCAACCAGGAACCAAGATTTGTGATAGCAGAATGTTTTAACCTTTAGTTAGATTTGAAATAAGGTACACATGAGGCTAAAGCTAGGGAAGATCTAGGAATTTCACTTATTAATATGAAGTTTTCAACCCTGCAAATCAACCTTTTAATTATGTTTTAGACCATATTTAATCAATGCTACATAGCATATTTCTAGAAGGTAATTCCCAGCGACAAACTGGGGAAAACCTACCATGCGATTTCATGTTTTAGGGATGAGTTTAATACATGTAAATGACATAAATTTTTAGATATTATAAAACAGAAAATGAAATATGAATTAAGATTTAGAATGGCATAAAGTTGTGATTAGTGCCTAACAAACACAAGTTAGGAAGATGGGGTAAATTGAGGATCTCATGGAGGATTTAATGATTAAAGAGTAGATAGGGCTGAATGGTTCAAACCCAATCTGATCCTTAATAACTAGATCCACTTTAGAAATATTCAATAGGAAAATCCTAAGCTAGATATTAGATATTTTTCAAACAAGAGCCATGAGGTGGCAATGTCACCGCAATTCCTTAAAATTATTACTACAAGAAAAATGCTATAGAATGGAAATATACCTTTGTTTCAACCCCAACAAATATTCCCATGCCAAACCAATAAATCTATCATAATACACTCGTAATATAACTACAAATGGTAGCTTCGGAGATGGAGGATAAAGGATAATTGCTCTTACTAGGTTTTAAAACTCCAGACTCCTCTTCCCGATGAGAAGGTTGGAAGAAGCTTGGACGACAAGAAAATCACCTCCATTTCCACCCAAAAAAGGGTTCTCGTGCAATATTTTGGTTTGGTAGAAAATAAACGGGACCAAAAAATTCCAAGCTTTTGGTAGAAAATGAAAAATAAAACACAATTTTGAATAGTAATTTAAAGAAGTGATGAAGAAATGGAGCCAAAAGATGAAAAAAAACAGTTTTGATAGATGGAAAGTGGTTAAAAACAAAGGTGGGAAACGTACAGAGAGAACATAAGAGTGCTAAAAGTAGGGAATGGTACAACAAGAACACAATGAAGATAGTGAAGTCTGATATTTTTATGTTTCTATACAAACATTGGATAGGAAGCATGATGAAGAGGCTAGAAATGAAAATAGAAAAGTTATATTATACGACAGGTACAAGCAAGTCATATAAAATATTAATGCCTAGGGAGAATGTAGGTAATGCAAGAACCCTTACCTTATCAATCACCTTTTGCCAAGGCCATTGGCCCATACGGATTACAAAGAGTTGTCCTAATAAACAGAAAACCACTGTGTTGGCTGGAAATTAAATTTATAAATTAAATCAATAATCCATTCCTAGACCTATACACAAGTGGTCATTTTTCTAGGCATGGAAAATATCAAAATACTCTATGAATTAAAAAATGGGCATAGAATTAAATCAGCTAATGTTGTCTGGAAAGTGTGTTCTTGGGGTAATTCCACCAAGAGATGTGGTTCTGGAGTCACATTCCACATGTCCTACGAAGGAAATCAACAATCAATCTATCCAACACACATTTTCCACTAGAATATCAACTCACATTTAAATTCTATATTACAATATCGTTGCCTCACTGATGTAGAAACTTGTGTTTGTATTCAACAAGATTTATTTAACCATTGTATTAAAATGAAAACAACACAAAAATTTTAAAGTTTAAGATGGAAATATATTAAATACACATATAAATAGGTTTTTACTAAAAATGTGTGGACACTGTTAATACCATCATCATGTCAAACAATATAAAACAAAAAATAGAGGAAAGAGTCACGTTGTCTTACTATATGAATACAATGTCACTAAATACTCCAGATAAATATTTGTTATCTATGAAATGTTAACTTTCCAATAAATAATAGCCTGCATAGGTGTGGCTCATTGGCGGTTCAGTTGTTATGAAGTCACTTGTTGTAAATTGGAGGTCACGAGATCAAATCCCACCCAGGTTTACCTATGTCCCGTGTCTTGCGGTGGGTGTGGGGAACCTAGGGGTATAGTGGTAGCAGGAATGGATCCCTAGACATCGTGTCATGCAAGTACCAGCCCAACTACAGTTTTTGATTCCCCTAGTTACGAAAAAAAAACTTTCCAGCAAATAATATTTAGATATGGAAATATTTGTTCTAATAGAATTCACTTTGAGGAGCTCATGGAATTCTTTTGTAACGCACATATAAATACATTTTTGTTGACTTATAAAAAAAACTAAAGAAACAATTTAGGGGAGGAAGTTCAGGTATGAACCTCTAGAGATACGAGCATGGGCTTGTTGTGAGAATCATTGCATATGATGTTTCCATCTTTATTCATTCTCCCATTGCATCTTCCACATAGACTTGGGGACCCTAGTGGATATTTCTTGACCCCTTTTCTATTATTTATTTCTCATCTTTTCTCCTAACAGTCCTTACAAAATTGGTGACCAACATCTTTTCAACGACATCCTCCAACTGCAGAGTTAAACATAGTTACTGGATTTGGCCCTAGGCCTAACTGCACCCGAATTGTATTCTTCCGAATCGGATTCTTGGATTCTTCATCGGATTGTTACACCTCGTTTTAACTAATATAAAGTTGTTTGCATAGGATAATTAAGGTTAATTAGGGTTAGGTTTCTAAATCCCTGATTCCTAATTTTGGGATGAGTGCCGAATCCGTATCCGATTCTTTGGTCGATTCTGATCACACCCACGATTCATGTAACCTTGGAGTTAAATTCAAAACATTAAGAAGCAAAACCCTGAACATGAATTTGTTCTCCTCAGGTTCAGGCTTGGGTTTGTTCTTAGGAAGCACTCCAAGGAAGCCCTCATTGCTGCTTCTTTTCCTCCTGGTAGAATATTCTTCCATCTTGGACACAAGAAACGACAAACTACAGAGGGAATATTGTATTCTTCTATTGCAATGCTTGCCTACTCTTAGAATTTGCAAGAATTGATGCATGCAACAGGATTTCGTTAGTTTATACAGAGAATGCTATGGCTGGGGTCGATGTCTCACTAATTACTCAAAGCAATTATGCATGTACAACTCAAGAAAAGATTTGGCATTCCACAATTTCTACAAAGCTCTGCTCAGTAGCCTCAAAACCACTCTGAACAAACAAAAATAGTTTTCTATAGAACATTCGGGCTTCAAACTCCAATAATTCAATTCCAGGAGGTTCTATCAATCTTGTAGTGCACATATAAATACATTTTTGTTGTCTTATAAAAAAAACTAAAGAAACAGTTTAGGGGAGGAAGTTCAGGGATGAACCTGCAGAGCTACGAGCATGGGCTTGTTGTGAAAATCATTGCATATGATGTTTCCATCTTTATTTGTTCTCCCATTGCATCTTCCACATAGACTTAGGGACACCAGTGGATATTTCTTATCCCCTTTTCTATTATTTATTTCTCATCTTTTCTCCTAATAGTCCTTACAAACTCAGTGACCGACATCTTTTCAATGACATCCTCCAACTGTAGAGTTAAACATAGTTACCGGATTCGGCCCTAGGCCTAACCGCACCCGAATTGGATTCTCAGATTCTTCATTGGATTCTTACACCACATTTTGACTAATATAAAGTTGTTTACATAGGATAATTAAGGTTAATTAGGGTTAGGGTTCCGAATCCCCGATTCTTGATTTTGGGATGAGTGTCGAATCCGTATCGGATTCTTTGGCCATATCCGACCGCACCCATGGTTTGTGTAACCTTGGAGTTAAACTCAAACCATTAAGAAGCAAAAAACTAAACATGAATTTGTTCTCCTAAGGTTCAGGCTTGGGTTTGTTCTTAGGAAGCACTCCAAGGTATCCCTCATTGCTGCCTCTTTTCCTCCTGGTAGAATATTCTGCCATCTTGGACACAAGAAACAGAAAATTGTATAGGGAATATTGTGTTCTTCTATCACAATGCTTTCCTACACTTTGAATTTGAAAGAATTGATGCATGCAACAGGATTTCGTTAGTTTATATAGAGAATTCTATGGCTGGGGTCGATGTCTCACTAATTACTCAAAGAAATTATGCATGTACAAATCAAGACAATCTCTAGCGTTCCACAATTGCTACAAAGCTTCGTTCAGTAGCCTCAAAACCACTTCGAGCAAACAAAAAAAGTTTTCTATAGAACATTCGGGTTTCAAACTCCAATAATTTAAGTTTGGTAAGTTCTATCAAGCTTGTATGTGACCAAACTCCAATAATTGCCACAAATTTAACTGCAATGAAGTTAAATCAATTCCATTTACGGTTGTGGACTTTACACGATACGGGGAAACATTTATGTGTTTTCAAAATTAAAACACACTGGAAACATGACCACTCATTTATAAATAGCACATTATATTGGAACTTTGAAAGAAAGGATTATGAATAAATGAGCAAGAACATTTAAATGACAAGAAAAGTTCCACAATCGCTTATATTGGTATCCTCACCATTACTATCACCCTTTGCCTCCTCATCTAGCATTTGGCTCTACCTCAATCCTCCAGGGACATTGATTAACACTATTCAATTTTGATGAAACTACCTAATACAAGCCTTAAAATATCATAGAAAAAGCTCATGCCTAATTGATGATTTTGTCTTTAGTGAAGGGTACATTTTTTCTAAGGACATGATAGAGGAATTCAAAAATCAATGGCACCAACATCAGGTTACATAAATGGCTTGGTGCTCTTGATTAAATGCCAATCCCATTCCTTGATACATGATAGAATCCAATCAAAGGACGATAACCTTTCTAATCTTGAAATCCTTTAAACTGTTAAGTCTGTTGAATTTTGAATGGAGTATGAAATTCTACTTTCTCCATATGAAGTTTGATGAGGTTGGAAACTTTATCAAACATACTAGAACAGTTAGTTGTAATGTTAAAAATTTAAGTGAAAGGATAGAAAAGGAAAGATACAGGAAATGTCAACTTTTACTAGCATTTTTTGTCAAGTCTAGTAAAAAAATGAGTCAAACCAAGTCAAAATAGGTGGATGTAGAGAAGAAAACATGTTGTATGGACTATGGTATGGCATGTAAATTATTTTCCAGCTATAGAAACATGTTTCCATTGGACCTGTCTTTATGGCTAGTAGTGGTAACTGGTAACACATTTCTAGTCTCTACCACACATTTCTGTACCAAAATGTTCATGGCACAACACCTATTCTAGTCTTTCTAACAACTTAGCCATGGACTATAGTGCCATGTAAAATGCATTTGGTTGCATGGAACCTTCTTTATATTTAATTACAAGGAAAAACAACTATATCTTCTACACAATTGTATTAGTGACCAATGCCTTTCAATCAATCACTTCTATGAAAGAAGAAGACATACTAAGTTGATTTAGTGCTTATAGATGCAAATGTAAATGATATCAAGTCAGTGTATTCAATTCAAGATATATGGAATTAGTAGCAAGGTCATCCAATAGAACTTTAGCATACAAGAGATCATTAGCCATGTAACCATATCCAATTCAATTGCAGTATTTAACCAACCAATAACCTTCCATTCAAGTATTAGGACTCATATAAATATATCAGAAATAATACAGTATGACAGTTCTAATTATGACAATTTTATAGCAGTAGTGAAGGTTACCAATGTAAGGTGTATAAGAGTTTTAGTTTTGCATTCAATCTAAACCACACCACTCCAAACCTTGAGCACTATCCTTAGCAATATCAGACAGCCACCAAATGTATGTTCCAGACTTGTAGCTATGCAAATAATTTAAATTTTCAGACTTTATTTACCTCTCTTAAACAATATCACCATCCAACTAATAGTTAACCTTTGATTCAGTTTGGTGTTTACTGTGGTTGCAGGTAGGGAGGGCTGTTAAAGTTTGACAGTTTGTAGTTTATTGCGGACTATAGGAAGCAAGTGGAAGTGTGTTGATATAGGGCTGTTACAGCCTTGTTTTCAAAATGGTTTCTGAAATGGTAAAAGCCAACATAGACTCCTCTCAAATAGAATACTTGGTGGCCCTTTAAAGAAAAAACATGGCATGGAGTTATCTTGGAACCTAAGAGAATTTGGTTTTCGAGTCCACAGAGCACCAGTTTGCATTATGATGGTTATATATGAAAAATATGGACCTGCAAAGTTAGTGAAAAATAATAAACATAGATTATTAAATAAGAATTAAAAGTAATAAACATAGATTATTAAATAAGAAGCTACAAGAATGTATTTAGAAAAATAAATAGAAATTTAATAGATAGAGTTTTGAAGAGACACATTGTTGTAATCTCACAGATCACATAAGGTTACCAATAATACATACTAAAACATAACTATAAATCAGATACAAGAGACAAGAACAGATAGGAAAACAAATTATATTATTATTATGAGTTCATACAAGGCAGAGAACTGAACTGAGTTTTTTCTTGGCTCAACAGCCTAAAATATACAGGTTACAAAATAGTTACAAAATAACTACCCGTCGGTTCAGTGAACCGACACGACTGTTAGTTAGCCGACTAATCTTTCTAGTTAGTTGGTCGACCGACTTAGTCGGTTGATCGACTAGTCAGCCCATCGACTTAGTTGGCTGACTAAGTCGGTCTTCGTCCAAGTCAACTTATGTCGACTTGCTCCTTCTACATCTCCCCCATGAACAAAATGTTTCTTCGTCCCGAAGAAACATGGAGGTACAAAAACGAACTCTTGGTCGATTCATTCAGATGTGCTCATGCTGTGGGCTGTGCAGATGGATAGTCGGTCTCCTTTGGACACAAACTTCAATGATAGCTGGAGTTGTGATGGCCAGATGATGCTGAAAGTTGGTCCAACTCTGCTATGCCTTCTGGATATCGATCGTTAAGGTAGTGAGACTTGAAAGGATCGACATATTTTTGGACATGGGCATTTCTGCGATATTCTCCATGTTGGGACCCAACAGTTGGTTTTGCTCTTCTGCAGCATTGATGAGCCGTTTCATCTATGGACAGATGATGTTGACTTTCTCTAAGTTGGGAAGGGCCTGTTGAACCCACTGATGTGCCTCTCATTCCAGCTTCTGCAGTTTGTTGGTCTCCAT
The DNA here is from genome assembly GCA_001517045.1 of Pseudotsuga menziesii. Lineage (NCBI taxonomy): Eukaryota > Viridiplantae > Streptophyta > Pinopsida > Pinales > Pinaceae > Pseudotsuga > Pseudotsuga menziesii. The sequence goes on from LPNX011218594.1 coordinate 1,589,585, forward strand.
CACAATTTGTTCTTCAATTGTCTACCGCAGTTCTGCCTTTGTCGACTTCCGGTTCTCCAAAGCCTGAATGCCCTGCCTTGCCTGCCTTGTCTGCTGATAGACCTGCCCATAGTGAGTAGGCCAGTCTCGCAATACTTCCTCAGTAACAACTGATTCTTCCATATGATCTTGGAGAACTTTGTATGCCTCCGAGAATGCAGTGTGTTGGGCCAAGAGCAGTCGAACAGTCTCCTCCTTTTGCTCTTCCTTGGTCTCTTGCATTCGGGTCTGGACAGTCGATACCATTGTCTCGAAGAGCTTATATGCTCTTTCAAGTGGTCGATCTGTGTCGACTTTGAGAGGGCCTGGTACCACAGTCTAGACTAGAGCTCTGCATCTATTGAGAAACTCGACTTCTTCTGCATTTTTGGCTACAAGCTCTTTATTTTTCCGATCTGTCTGTTTCTTTGACTCTTTGGCCATAGTTTTTAGGAGTTGGCTGACCTCTGTGTCATCCAAGGAGCTTGCATCCCTTAGGCTAATCCTGAGACCAGATGTTCTATGCTGCTCTTTCTTTTTCTTCTGATTGTCTGGCTGTTGCTCTTGGGTATCTGCAGCAGTTGAGGTTGGGTCTGTAGTTGATGGAATAGAGGCTGGAGGTTTTTTTGGTTGGTTAGGTGGTAGAGAAGACGGCTGTGTTTCTTTTTGAGTATGTGGTGGGGAGGTGGGGGTTTTTTCTGTTTGTGGAGGTGGGGTGGCCGCTTCTGTTTGTGAAGATAACGGTGGCTATGATGGGTTTGGCTGTAATTCTGGGGGTGGGGATTTTGACGGTGGTGGTGGTGGTGACGGAGGTTGTGATGATGGTGGTGTTGGGGACGGAGTGGAGGTATGGACAGGGGTCAAAGGGTTGAATGGAGTATGTTGTGAAATTTTGTCGGAAGAGATACCTACTTTCGAAGGTGTAGAGGGTAGGTCATCCTGGTCTATTGGTTCGGTGACAGATTTTGATGTTCCTATTACGTCACCCTGTTCGTCGCGGGTGAATGTCGTAGTAACAGTTGCATAAGGATTTCTGCTTGCATAGAGAGGGGATTTTGTCTGTATTTTCTGGGCCGACTTAAATAGTCAAGGAAGTGTCGTGAAGAAAGCTTGAAGCTCAGCGTCTTGGGCGACCTTGGCTCTAAGTGCCTCCGGGATGGCTCGTTGATATTCCTCAGGGGGACTATCGGCCTGCTGTACTTGTGCTTGTTCTTCGACTATGGTTGTCGGGGATGGGGGTGGAGGGGTCGACACAAGGTCGACCACATTTTCAGGTGTTAGGCCCATTTTTGCTTTCTTTGGCCGACCCTCGGGAGCTCCTGCGTCCACGTACCGTTGAAACTGAACCTCGACTGACACTTTATTGGCATGGGCATCCTCGACAATGTCAACGGCAGCGGCTGCTAGTTCCTCCTCATCATCGGACAAGTTGGCCAGGATAAGCTTGTGCTTACCCCTACCTTGTTGTAATTTTTGGGTTTTGAGATTTTTCCTTGCGACAGTTATCTCCTTAGCCAGCTTCCTGATGATGCTCTTAGATAAAGCATATTCCAGGTCATTGCCTTCGACTTCTCCTATCTGTACTTGAGTGGGGTCAGAAGAGTTGTCTATTGTTGTAGTGGTATTGTTGGTTGTTGTTGTTGTTGTGTCGGCTGGGGGTCAACTACTTTTGCAGTCGGAGGTTTGACAGTGATATGCACCCAACTAGTGGGCACAGTCGGGGTGTCCTCCGACACAAATGTGCTGATGTATAAGTTTAGCTCGTAGTCTTCTTCCTTTTCTTGGTTAGTGAGTGGCTCGATGATGGAGAATTCAACTTGTTTGGCAGCCTCTGGAATTTGTATCTTTGTCTGTGCTTGTCTGGCCAACTCTCGGAAAATCTGCTCGACCGTGGGATAGTAGTCGAGGTCCTGTGCTTTGGGGTCTTGACCTCGCATGTACCATACTGATGTGTGGTCGAGTTCTAACTGGATATGAGATTCAGCAGGGAGCTTTCGTCGGATGTTCTGGGGCACCCTCCACCTCGTCGTTCGAACCTTCAATTGCTGGAACCAGTTTTCCAGGAAGACTTTTCCCTGTGCCAGCTCATGCAGGGTGCCTTTTTGTGAAAAAGGTTTAAAACGGTGCATTTGGAATTTGGTCGGCTCTCGGAAGACTGGACTACCTTCCGGACAAATATGGTAAATAAAAAGCTAGAGAATGAGAGAGGGGAATTTGATCATACCTCCCATCTCTTGACAGCGTTCACAGATGGTTTTGATCATGTCAGCAACATAATCTCCCCACCTGTAGATCCGACCGTCGATCGCGATTGTGTCGACCGCTTCCAACATATCTAGTTTAAGGTCGCTGCCCCGACCTGCCAAGGTAAGGGTGATTGCTATGATTTTAGCCACAATTTGTGGCGTCCTTGTCGCAATCTGGCCGATCATCAGTCCTTTGGAATTCTTGTCCGACGGTGAACCCGTAAGTTCTTGGAATAACCCATCTTTGATGCCAACAGGTACAGGGATGCCTTGGTTGGACAGACTGGTAAGCTTGGAAATAACATCCCCAGTGATATCGATTGGCTGGTCGAAGTAGAACCGGCTGTTATGGTAGCGACTGATAATTAATTTAACAGCTGCCTCCTTCGTCCCACCGAAGCTTGCCATCAGTGGTGCGTTAGGATAGTTGAAAATGCCGCTCTTCCAAACTTTCTCAGCGGCCTGGGTCATTCTGTTGTCGACATAGGCCCACTCTTAGATCTCTTGCTAGAGTTTCTGGAATGGGCCCTCCTGTAACTTTGCATTTTTGATGTTCTTTAAGCGTTTGAGTAAGGGGGTGTCTTCCGCTTGTAGCTCCTTTTCCTTGGCCGCAGCTCTGGTTAGTTTGGGTGCCATTTTGTCGGACTGATCGGGGTTTTGACAGGGTTCTTGTGTTTTGGTCGACTGAGATTGCGGGTGCTCTGAGGGAAATGGGTGTGGTGAATGAACCTTCGACGGTCCATTATTTATAGGCGTGGGTGTGGTTGAGTGTCAGAATGGGCGTATTAATGGTGGACTTGACAGTCCAACTGCAATAATCGAGTGCGACTTAATGGAGGATCTGTTTCGGCGCTCGAGGCCATCAATGCGTGATGGGACTTTCGAAGTCGATGGTCGGTGTCGTGGGTGAAAATGGTCGGCCTGATTGGTTGATGAAGATGGTCAATGGTGGTAATGTCAGTTGTCGAAGTAGTGAGTTGCTGTCATGGCTGGTTATGTTGGATGTATTATTATGTTTTGGAAGTTTTCTATCTTTTTATGGGTTTTGGTTGACGGTTAAGGTCATTATTTTATTTATTTTATTTTTTTTCAGTTTCTGTAACGTTTGAGTCGGGCTCCATTAACGAGCTTCCGAAATACTAGGCCCTGTAACGTCTTTAGTCAGACAGAACCATTGGGGTGTATTTCTTCGACAACATAAGGTCCCATCCATTCTATGTGTAATTTCTTGGGTTTTCCTTTGACTCGACTATTATAAAGTAAAGCAAGGTTGCCGACCGAAAGGATTTTGTTTTTGATGTTACGGTCATGCCAGGCTTTTTTTTGTTCTTTGTGAATTTCCTGATGCTTGATAGCCATGATTCTATGCTCTTCTAGCTTACTGAGTAGAAATAGTCGGTCCTTTCTTGCCTGTTTGACATCGACATGTGGTATTTGTGCAATAATAGGTGTCTGCTGTTGGAAATGTAGGGGTACGATGGATTCCTGCCCGTAAACTAGTCTGAAGGGTGTTTGATCAGTCGACCATTTATAGGCTGTCCTATATGCCCAGAGAACCGCAGGGATTTTCTCATCCCAGTCGTCTTTGTCGGTATTGGATATTTTGGTTAACCCTTTGGTTAGTGTTTTGTTAAAAGCTTCAATCACGCCGTTCGACTGAGGATGATATGCAGTGCTTCGTCGGTGGTCGATGTGAAACTGGTCGGTCAAATTTTTGATGGTTTTGTTGATAAAATGTGAGCCTTGGTTGTTAATCAAGGTGAGTGGGCATCCAAATCTAGTGATAATGTTTTCGTAGATGAACTTAGCAGCTACCTCACTTGAACATGTATCGACCGGTTCAGCTTCTGCCCATTTGGTGACATACTCCACTGCCGTGATAATATATCTTGCACCTGATCGTTTGGCTGAGATAGGAAACGGTCCTATGAAGTCTATAGCCCAAATTTTGAAGGTGAGACTAGGGTTTACAGATATCAAGGGCATTTCTGTACTCGGCAGAGGTCGACCAAGTCATTGACATCTATCACATCGAATAAAAAAGTTTTTGCAATCTTTGTGGATGGTCAGCCACCATAAGCCCGACTGTTGAATTTTTCTTGCAGTTGTATCTGCTTGAAAATGTCCTGCTGCAGGTCCATAGTGTGCTGCATGCATGATTTTTTCTCTCTCATGGTTGAGTACACAACGTCTTAGAGTGTCGTCTAACCCCATTTTGTACAAAAATCCATTGATGAGGCTATAGGGTGCAGCCTTCATAGCTAATATTTGTTTTTTCTTGGTGTTCAGACCTTCGGGTGCCTGACCTATCTCTAAGAACTTTTCTATTTCTTTTAGTTCTTCGGGTACTGCTTCTATGCAAAATAGATGTGCATCTGGCAAGTCATCGTCGACTTCGATCGGTTCCTCCCCTGTGTCGATACAGGATAGGTGGTCGGGTCTGACATTTAGCTTTCCTGGTCGGACCACTACTTCAAACTCAAATTCTGAAAACAAGAGTAACCATCAACAAATTCTCCCATGATGAAGGGGTTTATTAACAAGGTATTTTAAAGCTTGATGGTCTATATAAAATATGAAAGGATTGGCCAATAGGTAATGTCGATACTTCTGGGGAGCAAAGACCATACCTAGGGCTTCTCGTTCAGTGGTCGAGTAGTTCCTTTCAGCCTTATTTAATTTTCAACTGCTGTAGACTATGGGGTAGTCCATCCCATCCTCTCCTGGTTGAGTCAAGATTGCTCTTATTGCGACGCCTGATGCATCAATATGCACATGAAATTTGGTCGACCAGTTTGGAAATTTAAGGATGGGGGCTTCGACCAGTTTTCTTTTCAATTTGTCGAAGGATATTTGGTATTCTTCTATCCATATAAACTCCTAGTCATCTTTGAGCAGTTCCTCCAGAGGGTAAGTCATATCTGAATAGTGTCTGATGAATTTCCTATAGTATCCTGTGTGGCCCAATAACACCCGAACCTGTTTAGGGTTTATTGGGGGTTTTAGGTTGAGGATGAATTTAATTTTGGCAAAGTCGACCTTTATACCGTCTTTGCAGACAATATGTCCTAAGAGTATGCCTATGGGAGTCATAAAAGTACACTTTTTAATATTTAGGGAGAGTTGTATCTGTCGACATCTCTCCAGCATAAGTCGGAGCCATGTGCAATGATCCTTTGGGGTGGAATATATGGTCCAGTCGTCGAAGTATACTGCCATGGTTTTATAGATATACTCTTGGAAGGTTTTGACAACAATTCGTGAGAATACTGCAGGTGCATTCTTCAACCCAAAAGGCATAACCTTGTAGGCAAAGGACCCAAATTCACATACAAATGTTGTTTTCTTTTGATCCTCTTTTGCTATGGGTACTTGATTATATCCTGAAAATCCATCTATAAATGAATAACATTCATGGCCTGCAACTTCATTTAGGATTTCATCAGCATAGGGGGTGGGGAATGGATCTGTGAGTGTGACTTTGTTGAGCTCCCTGAAGTCGACACAAATTCTTAACCTAGTCGGGTCATGTTTCTTGGGCTGTATGACCATGGGACTTGCCCACTCCGACTGGTCGATGGGGTAAATGATCCCTGCTGCTAACATGTTGTCTATTTCCTTTTTAACTATCTCCTTATACTTATGAGCTAGTTTGTAAGGTCATTTATTGACAGGTCGGACATCAGGTTTAGTATCTATTTTCATTTCTCTCATTTCTTGTACTAACCCTTTCAAGTCTTTGTAGTCCCGTGCAAAGACATCTTGAAATTCTTTAAGTAAGATTATGATTTTAGTGGTTTGGTGTTCGTTCCAGTAGTCCCCAATCTTAGCTATTTTTGGACGGTTGTCGTTTGAAATATCGACCTCCTTTATTTTCACTTTGGCATCCAGCCACTCTGGTGCTTTAGCTTCATTGATCGGCTGACTTCCTTCTTGGAACTGTGAGAATGTAGCCGGAAATTCGGCTGCAGTCATTCTGTCAAGGTTTGGTTTGTCGGTGGTCTCGACTTTCAGGATTGAGTAGATTGGTTTGGTTGTTTCAATGTGGTCAGATTTCCATCTAAATCTCTTGCCTATGGTGTGTTCATTTTCTAATTGCAATCGGGTCGACTATGGCCTGGGTGCAGTTTGTGTATTGTTACAGTTTTTGACCTGTTGGTGGGTCTGGGAGGGTTGAGTTATGGTCGGCTGGAGAAAGTGTTTGATTTGTTGGGATGTCTCAGCCAGTGTTTCATTCTGGGGTATGAACTAAAAGTCCTTGATAAAGTTGTTTCTCAATTCCTGCCAAAAGAAGGTTTCTCCTCTAGCTTCCTCCATCTTATACCATTTATTGGGTAAGTCGGCTAGGGTTGTAGGGAACAAATGTGGCCAGGCTTGCTCATCTTTGTATCCAAGCCTTCTCCACTCTCTTTCACAAGTCCTAATGTGGTCTTCTGGGTTTTGGCCTTGGACAAAGATAGGGATTTGAGCCTCCTGTGTTAACTTTTTCCCACCAAATCGTTCGACAAAGAAAGTTGAAGCAGTTGTCCAGGTCTACAATTTTCACTGATGGGTGTCCCACCATCTAGCTGCTTGACCTATAAACGTTTCCACAAAGCTTTGAAGTCGACCATGTTCTCCAACATTTTTAGATACTTGTTCGACATGCATGATTGGGGATTCTCACTCCTTATATCTAGGCAGTTGAGTAGTATGTAAACTGGTCGGCTGTAAGGTAGGTCGTTCCCTAACTTTGCTTTCAAATATTTTAGGGATAATTGATACAATGAAGCACTATTGGGTGGGTTTTTTCTGTACTTTTTGTATAGTCCAGCACCCTCTTGCTTGTGTTTCATAATTTTCCATCTCCCAGTCATATAATTCAGCATCTGAATTGTAACCAATGGAGTCTTGGTTACCTAAGTGAAGCTAACAATAGATGTTTGGCTCAATGTAGTCCGTATTGTTATGGATCTAGTAAAGCTGTCTGACATCAACTTCCTCATCTATCGGTTCTACCCAAGGTTGTCCTTGTGATGGATTAATGGGAACAATGATTTTTTTTCCATTTCCTTTTATTTTGATGCATTCTTTATCTAAGGATATAGATTCTTTCATCTTTCGACCCTGAGGTCGACCGACGAGGGCTGGGAAGGAGCTAGATCCTTCCTTTGGGTCAATAATTTTGAAATCAACCTTATTCGATATTCCTTTGATGGCCGTGTCGACATCTTTCCAAACCCCAATGGGTTCAATGAGGCCTTGATCGGTGAGTTTTAGGTAAATGCCTGACTCATAGATTCGAGGTTGGCCCATCTTTTCCCATGTATCCCTGGTCATGATATTTACCTGAGACCCGAAATCGAGCACCACTTGTCGGACATGATAACCTTCGATTTCCAGGTCGACAAGTGGGTCGACATCATTTTTGTCCTTTTGATTTAGGCTGCAAATGTTCTTAGTTTGTTTTCCCAAGTTAGTGTTTTTTATTTTGTGTAATAAATCAATGAACTGGGCTACAGATGTGTCTGTTTGGATGAGTTGAGTTAATTGCTGTGTCATGCTAAGTCGACTAGTAAGAATGTCTTCTTGCTGTGCAATGTCTTGAAATATGTGTGTGGCTTCTTGATAGGTTTGTTTTTCCTTCAGAAGATCCGGATAACCATTCGTGTTTTTAATTTTACTAATTTGGGGGTTATCAGGCCCTTTTTTTGTGCCTTGGCGAGTGACAATATGCAGATTTTTGGTAGTTAATATATCATGCTTTTGTACACAAGACAAGACATTAACATTTTTCTTATTATTGATTTTTTCTAGCATGGTAGGAAAATCCTCCAGAGAGTGATCGCCTACTCCACAATGCATACAGAATTTAAGGTCAGTTCTGTCCTTGTACAGACAGTCTGCGCATCGGTGCCCTTCTTTATAGCAGATGAAGCACTGGGATGGTCAACGAGTTCGTATGTCGCGATTCCCGACGAATCGACCTCTTCCTCCAAACCCTTGTCGTCGATTGTCGTACCGGCGCTCATATCGGCGGCCTTCGTATCATTTCCCGTTCTGGTCATTAGTATTATTTTGGTCATTGCTTTGCGCCACTGCATTCGTCTGGTAGACCGCCTGATAGTTCTGTTTGTTTTTCAGGTTTAGTTGACAGTCGGCCGTATTGTGACTTTTTGTCTCATAGATGGCGCACCAGGAAGATTTTGTGTTCTTCATGTTAAACGCACATTCTTTCGTAGAGTGATCCCCGGTCTCCTGGAAAATGTCGCAAAATACTTTAGTTTGCACAAATCGAACGTCTTGTCGGCTGTATTCCTGTCGACAATTATCTTTCAAGTGTCCGGCCGTCGAACATTTAGTACACCAGATTTCTTGATTTTTGAGGGACAGTTCTTTCAAGGACTTCTACACACTTTCCAGAGGTCCGTTGGATAGGAAGGTATATCTTCGTCCATTTCCACCTGCAGAGATTTAGTCAGCGCATCTTCATATGTCTTGAATGTTTCCAGACTGATGTGTCGGTGAACTTTTTGTGATAATCCTGCAAGGAACCATTGAATTAGTAATTGCTCATCAATAACATAATCTAGTTGACTCAATAGGTCCTTCCAGCGTTTGTCGTAATCGCGGACAGTCTCCCCTGGCTTTTGCTGCGTTGTCTTAAGCTTTTTGGTGGCCAGGTGCTTAGCATCTGGGGTCTTGAAGAAGGATAAGAACTGTGCTTTTATCTCAGCTTTCATGGCTCTGGGTTTCCTTTCCAAAAAGGTCATGTACCAGGTCAAGGCCCTTTTCCATAAGGATCCGGTGAACTGAGCCATCTGTCTGTCTTCATCCGTCACCCGGTTTGCATCCCAGATGGACTCGCAGACGAACCAATGTCATCTTGGGTCTTCATCCCCCTCGTAGAGAGGAATGTGAGTGGTTCCGTGACCCATGTCTGAGTCACTTTCACTGCTCTCGGAAGTTGGTGGGGTCAGAGGCGTGGGTTGTGGTGAAAGTGGTGGGGTTGTTTATGTGGTCGGGCCTACGGAATTTTGGTCAACGGAACTGGTGCCTCCGTCGGTGGTCGATTCGAATTCGACGTATAGTGGGTTGTTGTGGATTTCTATTGTCGATGATCCACTGGACTGTTATGTACGTAGGTCTGATTCATTGCTTTCTTCTAAAGTTGTATGTGGTGGGGGGGGGTGGTCCTTCCTGTGTCGGTAAGAGCAAGTGGATACTCCGAAAGGATGGTGCCGTTTGAAAGGTCACCCAGTTCCCTTCGACCGGTCGGCGTATGACAAGATGTCATCCCGGGTATGGTTCGTCACCTAGTCGGCTCCAGATAGTGATGTCACCAGCTCGTAGTCGAAGGTCGTCTTCAATAATAGTCTGTATTCTGGTACGCGGATTTGCTGGGGAAAGGGTTATTCCGTCGTTGAGAGCTCTTAATTGGAGAGCTTCTAGCTTCTCTATCCACACTTCTTCCTCCGTAGGGGACACCTTTTTCTCTACACCCTCTTCCTGTCGGTCATGAACCGACTTTGGCGGATTCTCTTCACGGTCGGTCTCCCTAGGGTTTTGTTCTCTGCACAACCCGTCGGCTCTTTCACGTCTTGCTTCCCTTCTTTGTTGTCTTTCATCCCTTTCTTGTTTCTGAATGTCCGACATACTCCTGTACAGTACTATTTTCTTGAAGTCTTCTACGGTCGACTTTTCATCACTGGTGACGGCTATCCTCCTGAAGTCGACTAGGATCCACTATACTCTATCTCCGACACAAGACCAGCTACCCCCCCATTACCTACCCGATGCTTTTAGAAAGCTTGGATAGTTTGACTCACTTGCTCAAGAAGTATTCCCACTCCCTTTTTGTAATAAACTTCTCCCACTTCCTTTGCTTTTCCGCCCAGTTTGTATTTGGTGGCTGTTCGCACAGTGGTGGTCTAGGTTCGACGATGTGTCCTGCTCCGTTCTCTTTCAATAATTTGAACAGCAAAGTCGGCAAGGTGCACAAGAATTGTTCGGTGAAATCTGTGTAGAATTTCGCTTTTACAGTTTCCACTGACGTCCTTTCTTCGACCGCTTGCTCCTCGCAGAAGTCGTCGGCGATTTTCTCAAACCACTCCGACAGATTTGTTCATCCCCCTTGGAATAGTTTATCTAGCAACTGCTGTTCTTTAGTTGCATCTGGTCTTCTCATCCAGAAGCTGCTTCAACAGTTGTGGCACTGATTCGACAAACTTCTCATGCGTCTCAGTGAAAAATCTTGCCTTGGCTTCAGTGACTGTTAATCTGTTTCATCTGGCGTAATTTTGCAAGTAGTTCACAATTTTACTGTCCCACCAGTCCTTGATCTCCTGCTCTGGTATCATATGTGAGCATATATCTTAGACATGTACTACCAGAAACGGAACCAATGTTGTAATCTCACAGATCACATAAGGTTACCAATAATACATACTAAAACATAACTATAAATCAGATACAAGAGACAAGAACAGATAGGAAAATAGATTATATTATTATTATGAGTTCATACAAGGCAGAGAACTGAACTGAGTTTTTTCTTGGCTCAACAGCCTAATATATACAGGTTACAAAACAGTTACAAAATAACTACCCGTCGGTTCGGTGAACTGACACGACTGTTAGTTAGCCGACTAATCTTTCTAGTTAGTCAGCCGACCGACTAGTCAGCCCATCGACTTAGTCGGCTGACTAATTCGGTCTTCGTCCAAGTCGACTGATGTCGACTTGCTCCTTCTACACACATCTTACTATTGGAGAGATGCAATGTTTAGAAGAAGTTTTAATTGATTATTATGATTAAATAAATAAATAACAAACATAGATTCAAATAGGTGTCTAAGCATGATGACATGGCTAAGTAGCCTCAGAAAGTTGCCCGCCCTAAATTATGGGTTAGAGTAAATGCCCACAGCACATGGGGGTCTTGTAGTGTGTTGGTTTATCTACTTAACCATGGTATTATTTCTCCTTAAGCATGTCTAAATAAAAAGTTGAATCTGCCAGAATGAGGTTTCAAAATAAATTTTTGAGAAAGTCCTGAAAATGACTAAGTGTTGGAAAACTGGCTCAGGTAGCCTTAAGAAAATGCCCACCACAAATTGTGTGTTGAAGAAAATTCCTGCACCATAAATTCCTGCAAGTCACAAAACACCCATCATCTTGGAAGTAGTTGAGGAAGAATTTATGAACCCGCCAAAACATTGTTTTAGGAAGATTGGACCAAACTAAGGAAAGTGTCTAAGTGTTGGAAAAACTGGCTCATGTGGCCTTGGGAAAATTCCCATCGTACCTTATAGGTGTATGATAAAAATTATCTGAAGCTATCATCCTATAGCTTGTTGAATAGGCTATCTCACCATGGTATCAGTTCTCAAATAAAATGTTTAATGACAAAAATAATGGTCTGCCAAAACAAAGTTTTAGGTTGTCTTGCACTATTCAAGTGCTGGCAAAACTGCCTTAGTGGCCTCAGGGAAATTCCCGCCCTATCTCATAGGATGATGAGAAAAATAATATGAAAGTGTTAGGCTATAGCTTGTTGATGGGTACATCTAACCATGGTCTGAGTTATCCCGTGGAGTGTTTTATGACAAAGATATAAATCTGGAAAAGTTAAGAAAAATATTATTTTGCATTTTAAGAACACAAGAAAATTGGTTAAGTGTTAGATTCAATAAATTGAAAAGTCGTTTTGAAATTCCTGCAAGGAGGGGTTATTTTGATGAAAATTCATCAGGTATCATAGTCACGTTCTTTGGTGAACTGACTATCCAAAAATGCCTTCAGGTTGTCTTATGATGGTCTCATATGCAAAATATCAATCTGCCAAAAATAGGAAAAACAATATTTTACATAATGAGAACAAAAGAAAATTGACCAAGTGTTAAAAAAAGGAGTTTGAGAGGTCAGTTGGAAATGCCCACCAAGGGTTGTCTTTGTACAAGTAAATTTATCAAATGTCATGGATCCATTCTTTGGCAAGTTTTACATCTGCTCCTGACTTCAGGTCTCCATAGAGTGTTCACACGTGTGAAATAAGAGTCTACCAAAATGGGAAGAAATATGTTTTGATGTTCAAAAGAGGTTGAGAAGCTATTTTGAAATGCTTGCTAGAGGTTGTGTGTGTGTCAACAAATTTATCTTGTGATATGGTATTGTTCATTGTTGAAATGGCTATCTAGCCATGCTTGTAGGTTTTCTTATCGTGATCACATGAGGGAGAAATCAATCTTCCAAAGTAGAAGAAAAATTGTTTTTACAAGTTAAAAACAATTTTGTCTAAGTGTTAAATTAAATAGTTTGGAATCCTATTTTCAAATGATCTCCAGATAATGCGTGTGTATCAAAAAGTTCAAAAGGTGACATGGATATAATCCTTGTTGAGGTGGCTATCCATCCATACTTTCAGTTTGCATAATGATGGTCATATATGCAAATGATGGACATGCGAAGTTATTGAAAAATAATAAACAGAGTTTATTAAATAAGAAGCTACATGAATGTATTTAGAAAAATAAACAGAAATTTAATAAAAAGAATTAAGATAGAGTTTTGAAGAGACACATCTTACTATTGGAGAGATGCAATGTTTAGAAGAATTTTTAATTGAATATTTCATTAAAACAATACATAACAAATAGAGATTCGAAGAGGTGTCTAAGCATGATGACATGGCTAAGTAGCCTTAGAAAGATGCCCGCCCGAAATTATGGGTTAGAGTAAATGCTTGCAACACATGGGGGTATTGTAGTGTGTTGGTTTGTCTACCTAACCATGGTATTATTTCTCCTTAAGCATGTCTGAAGAAAAATTTGAATATGCCAAAATGAGGTTTTAGAATAAATTGTGGAGAAAGTCCTGAAAATGACTAAGTGTTGGAAAACTGGCTCAGGTAGCTTTAAGAAAATGGCCGCCACAAATTGTGTGTTGAAGAAAATGCCTGCACCATATGGGGGTCTTGTAGATTGATATTTGGCCTACCTGATAATGTATTCAGAATGTCTTGGAAGTATTTAAGGAAGAAGTTATGAACCTCCCAAAATAGTGTTTTAGGCAAATTGGACCAGACTAAGAAAATTGTTTGTGTTGGAAAAACTGGCTCATGTGGCCTTGGGAAAATGTCTGTTGTACCTTATAGGTGTATGCTAAAAATTATTTGAAGCTATCATCCTACAGCTTGTTGAAGAGGCTATCTCACCATGGTCTCAATTATCAAAGAAAATGTTTGATGACAAAAATAATGGTCTGCCAAAACAGAGTTTCAGGTTGTTTTGCACTATTCCAGTACTGGAAAAACTGCCTTAGTGGCCTAAGGGAAATTCCCACCCTATCTCATAGGATGATGAGAAAAATAGTATGAAAGTGTTAGGATATATATTGTTGATGGGCACATCTAACCATGGTCTGAGTTATCCTGTGGAGTGTTTTATGACAAAGAGATAAATCTGCCAAAAGTAAGAAAAATATTATTTTGCATTTTAAGAACACAAGAAAATTGGTTGTGTTAGATTCAGGAAATTGAAAAGGAATTTTGAAATGCCCGCAAGGAGGGGTTATTTCGATGATAAAATTCATCAGGTAGCATAGTCATGTTCCTTGGTGAACTGACTATCCAACCATACTTTTAGGTTGTCTTATGATGGTCTCATATGCAAAATATCAATCTACCAAAAATAGTAAAATTAATATTTTGCATAATGAGAACAAAAGAAAATTGACCAAGTGTTAAAAACAAGAGTTTGAGAGGTCAGTTTGAAATGCCCACCAAGGGCTGTCTTTGTGCAAGTAAATTTATCAAATGTCATGGATCCATTCTTTGGTAAGTTTTCCATTTGCTCCTGACTTCGGGTCTCCATAGAGTGTTCACATGTGTGAAATAGGAGTCTGCCAAAATGGGAAGAAATATGTTTTGATGTTCAAAAGAGGTTGAGAAGCTATTTTGAAATGCTTTCCAGAGGTTGTGTGTGTGTCAACAGATTTATCTTGTGATATGCTCTTGTTCATTGTTGAAATGGCTATCTAGCAATGCTTGTAGGTTTCCTTATGGTGATCACATGAGGGAGAAATTAATCTGCCAAAGTAGAAGAAAAAATGTTTTTACTAATTAAAAACAATTTTGTCTAAGTGTTAAATTAAACAATTTGGAAGCCTATTTTCAAATGATCTCCAGATAATTCATGTGTATCAAAAAGTTCAAAAGGTGATATGGATCTGATCCTTGTTGAGGTGGCTATCCATCCATACTTTCATTTTGCATTATGATGGTCATATATGCAAAATATGGACCTGCAAAGTTAGTGAAAAATAATAAACAGAGTTTCTTAAATAAGAAGCTACAGGAATGTATTTAGAAAAATAAACAAAAATTTAATAAACAAAATTAAGACTGAGTTTTGAAGAGACACATTAGAGGAAATTTCAACTCAAAATGGGCCTCCTAAAATGAACTAATAAAATAATAGTTAAAATAATAAAATAATATTTATTAATTTTGGAGGAAGAAAAGAAAAAAACTACTTTTTTGTTTGAATTTTTGACATATCTCCCTGTGTTTTTACTCAAATTTCGATCGGGAGAGCTCGTTGGATGTAGAATTAAATTCCGCATCCAACGAGTACCCACTCGGCATACTTTTGATAGACCCCGCTACCCCAAAAACAAGAAATACCTAAAAAAATGAAATGATGACATCATCATTCTGTTTTTTCAGGTATTTCTTGTTTTTGGGGGTAGCGGGGTCCGTCAAAAGTATGCCGAGTGGGTACTCGTTGGATGCAGAATTTAATTCTACATCCAACGAGTTCTCCTGATCGAAATTTGAGTAAAAACAAAGGGAGATATGTCAAAAATACAAACACAAAAAGTAGTTTTTTTTATGATACCTATCCCCAAATTTATATTAAAAAAGTGTTTAAGACCTATACAGTATTTCAAATTTAAAGCAATTTCATTGGCTAACACATGATGACATGGAATTTGAATAAAAGTTAAAAGGCCCATTTTGAGTTGAAATTTCCTCTAATGCATCTTACTATTGGAGAGATGCAATGTTTAGAAGGAGTTTTAATTGATTATTTCATTAAAAAAATAAATAACAAATAGAGATTCGAAGAGGTGTCTAAGCATGATGACATGGCAAGTTGTAATTGGAACAAACATGAAGGACATATATGACTAAGGACATGCATAATGATATTGACAAGCAAGCATGAAAATAATGGAACATATATAGAGTCAAATGACCCATTATGTGGTCATTTGAAGATGATTTGGGAAAGACAAAGATGTTGGTGCAAAGATGACAAGGAGATGGTGACATGACAATAGATAAGCAAACTTGATGACAGATATGGTTGCAGGCATGATAAGATTGGTAGAAAAAGTTGAAATTGAGTTGAAGCCTTAGCTCACTGATTCCCCCCCCCCCCCCCCTCTCAGTGAGCATTGTGTCTAACAAACTGAATTTTTCATTAATGCCAACAAGTGTTGTGCAATGGCCTTTGATTTACTCACAAGGAGACCTTGATAGTTTGGGCAATGGAATACTAGGTGGCCCAAATGATCAAAATGAAAGTTGTCCTTCTACTGTGGAAATTAATTAACACCGTGTCAACAACCAATAGATTAGTGGAGCATCGGGTCTATTAAAAAAATGAATTGGCTAGAGTCATTATTGACTGGACCCTCTTGTTGTAATTACTATGGTTTAAATAAAAGGAGGGAGTTGTAGGGTTGTTAAATTCATTCGTAAGGTACATGACTCGAAGAATACAACTGTTATTTTAAGCCTCAATGTTAGTTTGTATCCCCCAAAAAAGGATGAATTCTTACCTTTAATGAATTTACGGCGAGATGATTATTGCAAAGTATGACTGATCTCTCTAGTTTTGGATATGGTTGATAAAGAAATATGGGCTCAATCCATGCTCAATCAATCACTAAGAACCTGGTCACAACTATAGAAAATCTGCTAAGTGATACAACTTGGCATGCTCTCGCAAAGGAGCTGTAAACTGGCTTTCAATTTGATTTCACTCTCTGGCATAGTTTAATCAATGGACCACTGGAAATATAAAAGGTAAAATTATCTATGATGACATTGTATAGGTAACTAGGTTGCAGTAGTAGAGATAGCTGCAATGAAGTAGTCATTTTCATGGCAATTACTATTTATCCATGGCGACATCATATATGAACAAGTGTAAACATCTCTATGAAAAATATAAGGGCACATGGATGGCCTAAGCTAGGGGTATAGTAGGATTCTTTCATATACATAAAATACTATACCACACATAGCCAGTCAGACCTAGACCCAAGAAAAAAGATGCAACAACTGGGGAAAAAAGGAAAATCTATTTTATTATTATTGAGGGTTTCCATTTCAGGATTTCTCTCTATGATCGGACAGAAGATAAAAACAAGCTTTTGCTTTGATTTTCAATGCTAGGTTCATGCTTGCTGGTGTGAATATGAACCGAGAATATGAATTGAGGGAGGGCTGGAATTCACTTGTCACCCAGAACAAGTTTACTCCATTATGAAAATAGCGCTATCTTCTTAGTTATATGTGGACGCAAATGCATGAGTTGACCCGTGCGTAAATAGCCAAGGGCCATTGAAAGATGGCATTGGTTTGGCAGGTGTGCAAATATAGCCATATATCGTTGATATAGAGATGAAAGTTTGTCGAAAATTAAAAAAATGTCGATATTGCCACGGTTTTTCTGCCATGATAAAAAAAATGAAGTATTAATCCACAAATATTCAAAATGTGGAAATATTTCATGAAAAAGTCTGCCCAAATGTATTAGTGATGGAGGCAGTGAATACAATGATATATGATCAAGATATTCCAATGCATTTATGGGTAGAAGAAGCAAGAACTACTATCTATGTACAAAATAGAATATCTCACAGTGCCCTTGGATTTAAGACTCCAGAGGAGATGTTCACGGGAAAGAAGCCTGAAGTAAGTCACCTCAAGATATTTGTTTGTCTAGTATATGTTCACATACTAAAAGAGAAAAGAACCAAGTTGGACCCATCCGGAAAGAAGGGAATATTTTTTGGATACTTTGAAGTATCCAAGGCATTCAGAATTTACATTCTTGGATTCCATCACATGGAAATCAGTAGAGATGTAACATTTGATGAAGAAGCAACTCTTAAGAGATCCAGAAAATGTCAACATGAAGAAGTATATGAGGAATATGCACCTTCCAGAAATGTAGAGGCTACATTCCTCCCTGAATATGAAACACCTGAAGATCATGATATGGTAGAACCACAAGAACCTCCCATGACAGAGATATCACAGAAGAGAAAGCATGCTTGGGAAAGAGAAATTATACAAGAAGTAGAAATATATGAAGCTCTAGAAGGCTCCATAAGGATAAGTAAGAAGCCCAATCCATTTTCCAACTATGTAGCTTTAATGTGTGATCTTGTGGATCAAGAACCTACAAACTATGAAGAAGTTATACAGAAGAAATAATGGGTAGAAGCAACGATGGAAGAATACCAATCAATAATGAAGAATGATGTTTGGGATATAGTTCTGTTGAGGCTTGGGAATTCACAGGCTACAATAGCAAGGAATTCTCCCCAGTCAATGTTCCCAATTAGCCCGTGACTGTTTGGTGTAGGGAATCCATCTGGTTTGCGGTTCGGCTACCGTAGTTCAAGTAACAAACAAAGGTTTTACCGGTTGCGGCCCGGTCCACCGTGTATATTTTGTATTTTATGACTTAAGGTATGATATGCACGTGCCTAATTAACAATGCAGGGTGATAAAGGATGCAAGTAGTATTCACGATGTGATGCGTAGGTTCTTACCTCTCATCTTAAACTCCCAAGCATCTAAATCACAGATATTGTAAGAAAGTAAATACTAACTAAGCTATCTCTAGAGAGCTGGATATTAATTTATGAGTAATGCATTACTGTCCAAGTGTTATGGAAAATCATAGGTAGCTATTCTTATAACCAAACATATAAACATGAATGAAAGTATACATGATAAGATAGCTCATCACCAGTTAAAAATCCCATTACTCACAGTGGAAAACATCACAAAATATACTAGAGAACATTCAAACAAGAACATAGGTTCAGAAATTTAGAACGCTCTCATAGTCCATGAAACACAGTCGAAAATGAAATAGTTCCCATTCAACATCGTTCATTAAATCACATTGAGACATTCCACATAGCACTTTCTCCAACAGGCAAAATTTGCAATTTCTGGTTGTAAAATGAAATAGTTCCTCTTACAAAAAATAGTTTACAAGTTTTTTCCCCCTGGAAAAAGCCCTTGTTAGTTCCAAATTTCAAATATTTAAACTAAAATAGTTGACCTCTTGGCTGCCCCCAAACGTGTGACCTTTTGGTCCATCAAAACGGTTCATATCCCTATTTTTTATCTTTTCTGTGCGCGCTCATGATCCACTGAGTAACTGACAGACCTTCTAGGTCTGCGCCTTTGTTGCTATTGGTTTTTCTTTCTACTTTGCTTGCCCTCCTTGCGATCCTGTCGGTTTTGGTTCGACCTTTGCCAAAACTGCCCAGCTCCCTTCTGCCACCTATCTCCCAGCTATACCTTCATGTCGTGGTAGTCTAAACAGTCTCTTGAGTCCACCTGCAATTAAATGACATCTATCATTCATTGGGATTGTATTTTCAATAAAAACAAACTATGTCTATAAAACGAGTAATCATCAAGAGAGGTCGTGCACTGCATTCCAGTTCTGGAAACCTTAATAGGTGCTGTCTCCACTGTCTCATCCACACATGGGCTTGAAAAAATCACCAACAGTGGGAAGAGGAAACTCATCGGTGGCTTGAAACACAAAAACATCGGCTGGGTAGACTTATTTAAAGCCACATAAGAGGGTCTCAACAGGTGACGGGCACCCTGAAACCATTTAAGCCTATCGGAGTAGGAAGAGTTATGACCTAAAATGTGGGTGGGAAAGCTTCCAGTCAGAAATAGAAAAGACATCGACATCAGATGACAAGTGATTGGGATAGCTGCAAGGGAAGAAGAGAAAAGGCTACAGACGTGCAGCCAGAAACCGATGCGCATCGATGGGCGGAGCACTTACATTTTGGGTGCTTAGCTGCTTTGGGAGCCGCAACGGTGAAAGACGAACATACAACAGCCTCCGATCAATAAAAATGCTAAGTGTTTGAAAAAAATTTAAAATTTAGCAACGGTCAAAACTGTTTCACTTCTGAAACAGTGGTTTTACAAAGGACAATTGGTCTGAATCATCTTTGACTAGCAAAATAAAACAGACTCCAAAATCTGTGACCCACAGTCATTACAAACATAAGCAACTTCTGAAAATAGGACGAGAGTTAATCTTCAAAATAATCCAAAATTAAACCATGACCAAAAAATTCATGGATCCAAACGATTCAAAGCAACATTAAATCATGAGGGGGACCAAAATTTGAAAAATTTGGGGAAAACAGTTGCAGCTGCAACAATTGGTGATTACCTGGTGAACCTAGATCTCTGGACTATTATTCCTTGAGTGATAGATTGTTTAAAAACAAACGAACCTATTGAATTCTTCCAGCTATCTAGATTTCTCAAATGGAAAATGTATGTACCTTTAATCATTGATGATAGTCCGATTTGGGAGAGTGGAAACTAGGATTTTCAAGTCAAGATAACTCTTTTGAGGCCGAAAGATGAATTTTCATTGTTACTTCTATCTTCAGGTGGCTTCCATCTTGGACACCATAGGATTGTAGCATATGGTAAACATAAATATTCATTTGTTCCTCATTCCCATGCCACTTTAGCCCTTTCGTGCTTTTGGACTTTTGTCCCTTTCATATGAGTCCTCCTACATGCCTTTCTTTCTGAATTTTAATTCAGGCTCCTCTATCCCAAGTGTCCTTTTGTGTGAGGGGTATATTCACGCTTCAGCTCATAGAAGGAGAGGAACTTTCGGTGATTTAGTACTTATATGGTTCAACATTTGTTTTGATATATAATGCTTTCATAGGAGTTTTTTGACTCTTATCTGCCTTTTGGCATTCATTTCTTGGCATGGGATCATTTGCATCTAATATATTGTTTACCGTACTTCTTTCCATGGGCCCTTTGCTGTCATTCCCTAGGACATTTAAATGTGACATGGATGGAGCCTCAAAATAGTATTCCAGACCCTTTGATTCTAGTTTATTTCACAAGGGTTAAGCAGGACTTCAATGCATACATAGCTATTTGAGAAAACTGCTAAAATGGAAGAAGTTCTTTTAGATAAATGTCAATATATAGTCTTACACCCAAGAGATTTAGTCATTCCAAACTTCTGATGTTCCCCATGCAACTGAGGATTTGCTTCCTTTATTGAAATCAGTGAAATTTAAACTAAAACAAGACTAAACTTTATGAATCAAAAGACGGCCAAGCCAGATTATTTATATACAAGATAGAAGAATACAAACAAAACTCAGGAAAAATAAGGCTTGGGAACTAAGCCATTCACTGGTAAGTTCTCTTCCCACCCTTGTAAATCTTGCAACCTATAAGTTGAAGGGCCAAGCTTTGCCACAATCTGGAAAGGACCTACCCACAACTACTGGAATTTTGTGTGTTTTCCTTTCTCATCATGGGGGTGGTCCCACTTGAGAACCAAATCTCCCACTTCAAAGTCTTTTGTTCCTTCCTTGTGTTTTTCGAACCATCTCTTTATTACCTCTTGTTGTTTCTTAAAGCACTCTCTGGCTTTAGATCGAGCCTCTTCTGCTTTTAGGAGATTATATATCCTCATTTGCAAGACTTCATTATCCGACCCTCTAGACTCTTGAGCTATTATGGAAGAGGGTAGCATGAAATTGGGGGGAAGAATGGCTTCTTTACCATACACAAGGGTATATGGAGACACTCCTATCGAATACTTGGGGGTGACTCTATCGGCCCAAAGGGCGTTTGGTAGCGCTGAGTGCTAGCTCCTCTGGTTTTCTATCACAGTCTTCTTTAAAATTCTAATCATATTTTTGTTAGTAGATTTAGCCAAGCCATTTCCTTGTGGATAGTAATTAGCATAATAATGCAACTTTATTTTTTTCTCATGAGCAAAAGCAGTTAATTTAATCGATGAAAAGTAAGTAGCATTATCAAAGACTAAAGAAACTGGAACTCCAAACCTAGTCATGATATGGTCCTGCAGGAAGTTGATGACATCGTCCTCATTTATTTTGCGCAGCGGGATGGCTTCGATCCAACGAGTGAAGTAATCGGTTGCAGTTAGAATATAATTGTGTTGTAGGGAAGAGTTTGGATTTATCTCCCCAATAATATCCAACCCCCATTGCTCGAACGGCTCCGTGATCATCACAGGATTCAGTGGTCCAGCTGCTCTAGATTGTCTTCCACTACACCTTTGACAAATGTCGCACTTCCTGACATGGGCATGTGCATCTTTGAAAAGCGTGGGCCAATAGTAACCGGCTCTGATAATTTTGTGAGCTGTAGTATCTCCTGAAAAATGTCCCCCAGCAGGCCCGTCATGCATATTTGTCATTACCTTCTTCGTATCTTCTTTCTCTAAGCATCTAAGAAGAACTCCGTCGTAATTTTTTCTGAATAATATTCCTTCAACAATTTGATAGGAGGCTGATTTAAGACACAACACTCTTCTTTGCTTAGAATTCCAATGTTCTGGAAACAATATTGTCTGAAGGTAATGCACGAGGTCTCTATACCAAGATTCGGGGGCTATGAACAGAGGACATACATCCATCAAATGTAACTCAGCCTCGTCTTCCCAGGCATGTTCTTCATTGTTTCCATTTTCAGTCATTAGTTTGCACAACCATTTCCATTTAACTATAGAAGCTGGCTTGAACTCGAGGTCATACTCTTGAAGAGCTGTTACCCAATTACCCCTTCTTTCTCCTAACTCCTTCTATACAAAAAGGGACCTCACAGCTAGATATGGGACGATCACCTTGGTTCGAATTTTTAATATGTAGGGCCTGAATTGTTTCACTGCTTTGAATACTGCATAAGCTTGTTTATCAATAGCCAGGTAATTTAATTCAGCCCCTTGCAGACCAGTGCTCATGAAAGATATGGGGAATTCATTCCCCCCATCTTCCTTTTGATTAAGCACAGCTACTAGCGAATCATCAGATGAAAAAGTATACAGGATAAAATATTTATCGAAATTTGGGCTTTTTAGGGAGGGTGCGTGTGCAACAGTAGTTTTAATCTTGCTGAATGTGTTCTTCTCAATATCAGTCCATTTTAATTATGCAATTTGATTCACCATTTGCTGCAGAGGTTTGACAATCTGAGCAAAATCTGGCACAAATCTTCGCACGAAGTTTATTGTTCCCATAAATGATTGCATCCCCTTTTTATTATGGGGCAAGGGGATCTGTTCAATGGCCTTGATCCTTTCCAGATCTATAGATATTTCCTTCTTTGAAACTACATGACCCAGCAACTTGCCCTCCGTAACAGTGAACACACACCTCTTAGGATTGAGTGAGATACCATATTTCCGACAGCATTCAAAAATCTTCCTTAGATGAAACATGTGTTCTTCTCTCCTCTTTGAGAATATCATAATATCATCGAGATACACTATAGCACTACAACCAATCAAACCATGGAAAGCTATGTCTATAGCCCTCTAGAACGTAGCTCCAGCATTTATAATCCCAAAGGGCATACTTTGGTAAGTGAAGGTTCCCCATCTGGTCCTGAATGTTGTCTTCAATCTGTCTTCTTCAGCTACTAATACTTAATTGTAGCCTGAGAACCCATCTAATAAATAAAATAGTTCAGAACCTGAGACCATTTGTAGTAGTTACTCCATGGGTGGAACAAGATAATTATCTTTATCTGAAGCACGGTTTAAATTCCTGAAATCCACACATAGCCTGATTTCTCCAGATTGTTTCCTCACTGGTACCAGATTTGAGACCCATTCAGAGTTTCTGACCTTAAAAATGATTCTAGCATCCAATAATTTCTTAACTTCACTTTGGATCAGAGGTTCCAATTTTGGGTGCATTTTCCTTAAAGGTTGCTGATAAGGTTTGACACCATATTTGATGGGGATAACATGCTGGATGATGCTGGTGTCATATGTCTTCAAATCCTCGTATGTCCAGGCGAAAACATCTTTATATTGATTAAAAAGACTGATGAAATTATCTCTTTCTCCTGGTGAACAACATTTGCCAAGATTCACATATTTAGGATTTGTCTCGGTTCTTAAATATATCAATTCGAACTGTAGAGATGAGCTGTGAGTATTCACATTTGTTGGTCTTCTAAAATTTTCATTTAAATCAAACATTCTTTCTAAGGTTCTGACTCCTTTAGGGATGAAATTATCATATTTCAGCTTGGCCTGATGTTCTTCATCATCTATAGTCGCCCCTTTAAATACCTCGTCATTTGCTGAGCATTCTATAATCTTCTGATCATCGTCGAACACTCATAGGTTGGTAATCATATCAGGGACCGAGGGCCTGAAAAACAATTCAATGGAGCATCGATTATTAGTAGGCACAAGCCTAGAAGCTGATGTGGCCAACAAGTCAGTTGCTGCATTTTTAAGTCTTGGAATTGATATAATATTAAATGCGTTAAAACATTTGAGTAGGTCCCACACCTCATTTTGATAAGCTTTTAAGTGAGGAGAAATACAATGTATTTGATTCCGAATCTGTTTTACAGTTATTTCAGAATCTCCAAAAACTTTTAGATTACTTACCTTTAATTCGATTACTTTCCTTAAACCTTGCACCAATGCTTCATACTCAGTTGTGTTATTTGTACATTCAAACTCTAATCTACATGAAAGAAAATTTTTATTCTTCTTGGGGTTGATCAGGACACAGCTGGCCCCTGACCCTTCTAACGTCTTAGAACCATCAAAAAACAATGTCCAGAAATCGCTAACTACTGCACAATAATCTACTCCTACCGCTAAGTTTACTATTTTACAGTCGATTTCATCAGCTTGTGAAAATTGAAGGAGATCAGGCTGAGCATTTGATGCAATGCTGGCTTCTTCTGCTTGGTAATTTCCTGGTTCTAACTCAATAAAGTAATTTCCCAACACAGAATCCACTGGCTCATTTTTTTCTTCAAGCTAAGTAACATTGTATTTCATATGGGGCTCCCTCAAAATTTTGATTTGATTCGGGATTCCTTTATACAGGAGCCACAGATCTGACCAGTCTGAGGAAAAATATATGTTTAGCTTCGTCAACCAGTCTCTGCTTAGAACAAGCCCATAAGCGTCTGGTATGTCAGCCACCACAATATCAATGACTTGGAACACCTTATCATTCGAAGATAGGCGGAGGAGAACATCCTCCATCTCACCAATTACCTTCACATTTGTCTTGTCCAACTGAAAAACCCTCCAAGTGGATGGCTTAGGCTGCCCATTTATCCTTTTGCATACTGATATTGGCATGATGTTAAACAACGCCCCTGAGTCTACGAGGAAATTATGTACGTTGTGATTAAAAATTTCAAAAGTGAGGAGGAAAGGTGGATTCTTGTTCTTAGACTTACCTCCAATGCTGGTTTCTCCAATTTCTTCTTCTTCCTTGGGTTTATTGTCAGTGGGAAGCCTCCCATCCGATGCTTCAAGTGCTTTCAATAGTCTTTTTTTCTATTGCGGCACTTTACACATTTCAAATAGTGAGATATTCACCTTTACCTTCTTTATATCTTCCACGATGTCATAATCCATCTGCGGTTCGGTGGGATGCGGTTTATTAAGATTCATATTTTCTTCATTGGGCTTGGCCAGCATATCATGCTATCTAGGATCTTGACTGGTGATGGTGAATTTGGGAATTTCATCAGAGGAATTTCTTTGAAATTTCTTAACATTTTTCTGAAGCCTTTTAATCCTCGGGAGCATGAGACTATTGTCTTTAGCCAACCCTTGTCTTCTTGTCGTTACATTCATTTCCATGACGTCCTCATATCCCCAATTCCTTTCTTCCTCGGCATCAAATAAAGAAACAGAGTCCCGTAGAACCATGGTCTCGTTCTCTTGTTCTTTCGTTGACGTATTACTGTCTTTTCTTTCTTCGTCTCCATCTTCTATCAATTTAGAATGCAACAGTTGATTCACAACTAACGTCATTGAGTTTATCCATTGAGGACAATTCTTTTCAGAGTGGGGTTGTTGGTGGAAAGTGCAAAAATTGTCCATTCCTACCTCGGTTAAATTCATGGATGCTAAATTTTGCGGAGGAGGTTGGGATTGATTGTTGTCCTCCTGTTTCTTGTAATAGGGCTTGTAGAACTTTTGGGCTTCCTTTTCCTTTTCCAAGTCTATGATTCAGTTAGAAAGCTTCTGCGTCATTTTTTCCATACTTTCAAAATCTGGTGATTTTTCTTCCTTAGGTTTATTAAACAACAAGGATTTCCTTCCCACATTTTTCTCTCCTGATCGTTCGGGGTAATATTTGATACTTTCCCTTTCAGCCTCTACTATTTCCGCCTCCTCATAGGTCTCCACTAGAGTAGGCTTGGCCTTTATTTTGGCAAACATGGCCAACTTGGGTCCTAAAGTTGAGGTATAATATTCAATTAGGACTTTGTCTGAGGGTCTGTCAGCTTCATAAAAATTCTTGAGATATGTTGCAAACCTTTGGGTGAAACTGTGCACCTTTTCCTTTCTCTCTTTCTTCAAGGCACATAGTCCTTTCATAAGAGCTGCATGAGTCTTCTGGATTGCATACTTACTTCTAAAAATGCTCCTGAAGGTATCCCAATCAGGGATAGAGTTCGCAGGAAAACCAAAGTACCACGATGCCACAGCTCCTTTAAGGGTGTGCGGGAAAAGTCTGCAAACTAAATCCTCATATTCCCCAGCCCTTAACCCTTCTATTTCCAAATAGAAACTTTTCAAGTGGTCGTCTACTTGTATCTTTTCACTTGGGTCAAATTTGGGCAGCATCTTTTCAAAGGATTGAGGTAAATCATGTAACGGAGGTGTTAGGTTTAAAGGTGATCTGGCTCTCCAGGCAGGTGGTGGATTCGGTGGGTTGGGTGGTTGATTTGCGTTTACGCCTACCATGAGTCTGGGTGGAGAGTGAGGAGGTGAGAAAATAGGAGTATGAATAGGAGTATCGAGGCCATCTTGATTCAAAGGCAGTACAACTTCCTGTAAGGCTGTTTCTACAAGTTCTTCCCTATCCCCAACCAACACTTAGCCTTCCAATATAGGACGATATTTCCTTCTATATTCTCTTCTGGGAAATTCATGGATGATCGACAATCCTCTGATCTTCTTCACATATGCCCTAGTGTGTCTTCTCAGATTATTAACAAATTCATTGTCGACAGAATACAAATGTTCTCTACCCCCTTCATCCGGAATTGAATTATGAAACACGCTGCTTTCTGAACTATTACCAGTGGAATAGTCTCGGGAAAATGGGTTTCCTCGGTCAGCCATGCACTGGCGGCCCTCCTTCTAGTGCCAAAAACTATTGAGGCCTAGAAATTCATAGGCTGCAACAGCAAGGGATTCTCTCCAGTCAACGTTCCCAATTAGCCCGTGGCTGTTTGGTGTAGGGAATCTGTCCGGTTTGCGGTCCGGCTACCATAGGTCAAGTAACAAACAAAGGTTTTATCGGTTGTGGCCCGGTCCACCGTGTATATTTTGTATTTTTTGACTTAAGGTATGATATGCACGTGCCTAATTAACAATGCAGGGTGATTAAAGGATGCAAGGAATATTCATGATGTGATGCGCAGGTTCT
The DNA here is from genome assembly GCA_001517045.1 of Pseudotsuga menziesii. Taxonomy (NCBI): domain Eukaryota; kingdom Viridiplantae; phylum Streptophyta; class Pinopsida; order Pinales; family Pinaceae; genus Pseudotsuga; species Pseudotsuga menziesii. The sequence continues at coordinate 1,616,620 of LPNX011218594.1, forward strand.
TACCTCTCATCTTAAACTCCCAAGCATCTAAATCACAGATATTGCAAGAAATTAAATACTAACTAAGCTATCTCTAGAGAGCTGGATATTAATTTATGCGTAATGCATTACTATCCATGTGTTATGGCAAATCACAGGTAGCTGTTCTTATAACTAAACATATAAACATGAATGAAAGTATACATGATAAGATAGCTCATCACTAGTTAAAAACCCCATTACTTATAGTGGAAAACATCACATAATATACTAGAGAACATTCAGACAAGAACATAGGTTCAGAAAGTTAGAACGCTCTCATGGTCCATGAAACACAGTCGAAAACAAAATAGTTCCCATTCAACATCGTTCATTAAATCACATTAAGACATTCCACATAGCACTTTCTCCAACAGGCAAAATTTGCAATTTCTGGTTGTAAAATGAAATAGTTCCTCTTACAAACAATAGTTTACAAGTTTCCCCCCCTAGAAAAAGCCCCTGTCAGTTCTAAATTTCAAATATTTAAACTAAAATAGTTGACCTCTTGGGCTGCCCCCAAATGTGTGACCTTTCGGTCCATCAAAACATTTCATATCCCTATTTTTTATCTTGTCTGTGTGCACTCATGATCCACTGAGTAACTGACAGACCTTCCAGGTCTGCGCCTTTGTGGCTATTGTTTTTTCCTTCTACTTTTCTTTCCCTCCTTGCGATCCTGTCGGTTTCGGTTCGACCTTTGCCAAAACTGCCCAGCTCCCTTCTGCCACCTATCTCCTAGCTATACCTTCGCGCCATGGTAGTCTAAACAGTCTCTTGATTCCACCTGCAATTAAATGACATCTATCATTCATTGGGACTGTATTTTCAATAAAAACAAACTACGTCTATAAAACGAGTAATCATCAAGAGAGGCTGTGCACTGCATTCCAGTTCTGGAAACCTTAACAGGTGTCATTGCCACTGTCTCGTCCACACATGGGCTTGAAAAACTCACCAACGGAAGGAAGAGGAAACTCATTGGTGGCTTGAAACACAAAAACATCGACTGGGTAGACTTATTTAAAGCCGCATAAGCGGGTGTCAACAAGCGAAGGGCACCCTGAAACCATTCAAGCCTATCGGAGTCGAAAGAGTTATGACCTAAAATGTGGGCGGGAAAGCTTCCAGACGGAAATCGGAAAGACATCGACATCGGATGACAAGTGATTGGCACAGTAGAAACGGTGGAAGAGAAAAGGCTACAGACATGCGACCAGAAATCGACACGCATCGGTGGGTGGAGCACTTACATTTCAGGTGCTTAGCTGCTTTGGGAGCTACAACAGTAGAAGATGAACAAACAATAGCCTCCGATCAATAAAAATGCTAAGTGTTTGAAAAAACTTTAAAATTTAGCAACGGTCGAAACTGTTTCACTTCCGAAACAACGGTTTTACAAAGGACAATTGGTCCGAATCATCTTTGACTAGCAAAATAAAATAGACTCCAAAATCCGCGACCCACAGTCATTACAAACATAAGCAACTTTTGAAAACAGGATGAGAGTTAATCTTCAAAATAATCTAAAATTAAAGCATGACCCAAAAATTCATGGATCCAAATGATTCAAAGCAACATTAAATCATGAGGGGGACAAAAATTTGAAAAATTTGGGGAAAACAGTTGCAGCTGCAACAAGTTCCCAAACCAGAAGGAAAGAGTGTGGTATATTCCAAGTGGATCTACAAGATAAAACATGTAGCTAATGGAATTATAGAGAAATACAAGGAAATATTTGTGGCTAGAGGTTTCTCTTAGAAAGAGGAAATTGATTATGAAGAAACATTTGCACCAGTATCGAGGTATACTTCAATTATGTTGATGTATTTGTAAATTCGGAATGTATTCACTTGTATATTTGTACCCCGATGTTTATTTCAGGAAGTATCTATAATGTAATTGAGTCATGTCATGCCCCAATGTTCCTGTCGAGAGATTCAATAATGTAAACAAGTCATGTAAAGTCATAGAGGGTAACCCTCCTTATTGATCAAGGGTTAAAGTCCCCACAGTTGTGAGGCCCTAGGGTTATTATACTCTCCTAGAGAATTTGACCCTAGTGAGTTATTTTCAAGTTGGAAATTAGTATAAATAGAGAGTGAGCCTCTCTATTTATCACACATTCACTCACATTCAGTTGTAGTGCATAACTGAGAGAGAAGAAGTTTCTCAGACAAGAGAGAGAGAGACTCATTAGAGAGAATTTGAGGTCAAAAATGGGCCTCAAAAGGACCAAAATGTACTATAAAAATCAACCAATTACATTCTAATAGATGACATCATCCCCCATGGTTGAGGTGGCATTGCATGAGTTAAGAATGCTTATTTGTCACATTTTATATGGTGGATGAAAACCCATAGTTAACCAAGGTAGTGGTACAAGTACTTTTAAGTCATAAAGTGAAGTACTCATAATAAAAGTCATTTCACACTTTCTCATAAAATAATATTATATTATTGTCGTTTTCAAGTAAAGTACTCATAATTCATAAAAATGTCTTTTCACATTTTTTTATAAAATAATATATTATCATTTTCATGTTTTTTAATTTTAAATTATATANCTCTCTAATGACTACTGTCGGGATATCATCTTACTATTTTTGGGTGTTGCTTTTGGTGTTGATTCTATCTCTGAGGAAGTTGCGGGGTTTTCTCCTTTATGGTTTCCATGAGGAAAATCTTTGTGTCTATTGCCTACTATGTTTGATTGTTGTGCTTGTTATTCTCTTAGTTAAAGATCCTAAGATAATGCTAGCTTGAATGACAAAAATCTAACATGGTATCAGAGATAACGTGACAAGAAGACACTGTGCAGCTGTGGAAACTAGGGCTTCCTACTTTTTGGATCTCTCTCCACAGATTTTCAGCAAAAGGAGGTTGGGCTGACTCTCCTCTATAGGGTGCATCTTTCTGTCAAAGCAGAATCTATTTTGACTCTGAGAAAACAATTGAAGAATGTAAAGATCCAGAATGTGGAGACCATATAGTCTTACTTTACAAGGGTATCTCAGATCAAGCAATAGATGGAAGAAGTAGATGAAGAAGTGGAGAATGCAGAAATTGTGATGACCAACTTGAATGGTCTACCTAAATCATGGGACTCCTTCATTCAAGTTATTTGTGCAAGAAAGAAGCTAGTCAATTTTAGTATGATGTGGGAAGAATGATCACAAGAAGAAGCTCGAATAATAGCCCGAGAAGAAAAGATGGGAAGTGAATACCAAGCTCTCATAGTACACTCCAAGAAAAGTAGAAGAAACTCTCATCACCCCAAAGGTAAGCGCTTCCACTAGAAAGATAACACTAGAAGAGATTTATCTAAAATCAGATGTTATACAAGAAGAAGGGAAACAAGAGAAGACATCATGTTGATGTTGTAGAGGATGATGAACCTTCCACAAAGAGATTCAGACAAGAAAGTGATGATTCTTTAAGTGATGAAGAATATGTTTTGATTTCCACTCTCACAGGAACTATCACACATGGAAGCAATGATTGGCTTATAGACAGTGGTGCTTCCAAACATATGATGGGATTCAAAGAATCCTTTGTGAAACTATTTGAACATAAGTCACCTCACAAGGTGAAACTTGGGGATGACTACTAGTATCCAATAAAAGGTAGTGGTGAATCCTCCTATAAGCTAGACTATGGAAATTCTATGAAGATTAAGGATGTATTGTTTGTACCAGGACTAAATAAGAACCTCCTCTCCATATCTGCATTGGATGAAAAATGCATGAGGGTTGCATTTGTAGATGGCCAAGTTCTTATGTGGCCAAAGGGAAAGACTATTGATGATGCAATAGTGATTGGGGAACAAGAAGGAGGTCTATACAAATTGAAGGGACAACTAGAAGAAGCTTTGGTTCATAACTCAGTGGAACCAAATGAACTTTGGCATAGAAGGCTTGCACATGTGCACTACAGAGCACTACCACTTGCAAGCAAAGATGTTGAAGGTCTTCCAGAAATACAGACGAAACATGTCGGTGTCTGCAAAGGATGTGTGAAAGGAAAGAACAAAAAGAAGACTTTTCCAAGTAGCGAGAGCAAGGAATAATGAATATTGAAAACCATTCACTCCGATGTATGCGGTCCGATGTCATCCAGTTCATTAAGCAGGTATGTATACTATGTTTCTTTTATTGATGATTTTTCTAGGAAGACATGGATATACTTCATGAAGAACAAAGATGAAGTATTCAGCAAGTTCAAGGAATTCAAATCCTTGATCGAGAACCACATAGAAAAGAAGATCAATACCTTTCGATCAAATAATGGCAGAGAACTCACATCAAATGAATTCAAAGAGTTATGAAAATATTCAGGGATTAAGAGGGAGTTATCCACTCCATATAATCCACAACAGAATGAGGTTGTAGAAAGGAAGAATAGAATGATCATGGAAGCTGCAAGGGCCATGCTTCATGATCAAGATCTTCCCATGCATCTATGGGCAGAAGCTACTAGAACAGCGGTGTATGTACATAACCGTACTCCACATAGAGTACTCAAGAACAAGACACTTGAAGAATTCTTTTCCAGCAAGAAACCAAAAGTCAGCGATCTCATAATATTCAATTGTCCTGTATACATACACATTTCAAAAGAAAAGAGGAAAAAGTTATATCCTTCTGGAAAGAAGCATATATTTGTGGGATATAGTGAAAGCTTGAAAGCTTACAGAATATAATTCCTAGGATTTAAGAATATCGACATAAGCAGAGATGTAACATTCGATGAAGATTCAACTTACAACAAATCCAGAAAGAGACCAGTTGAAGACTCTGAAGAAAAAAACGTACCCAGAATTCAAGATACAACTATGAACGATGCAAATCAGGATGAAGATCGAGAAATAGAAGAACCCCAGGAACTTGTAGATTCACCCCAAGAGAAGAATCCTCACAAGAGGAAACCTGCATGGGTACGAAAGGATATCCAAAGTGTAGAAAGATATGGGGCTCCAGAAAAAACACATAGAGAAAGAAAGAGAAATAGGTCTTTCTATGTGACATTATTGATAAAGAATCTTCCAACTATGAAGAAGCGGCAGAGAAGAAAGAATGGAAGGATGTTATGATCGAGGAGTACCAATCGATAATGAAGAATGATGTATGGGATGTTGTTCCTAGATGAGAAGGGAAGTCTTTCATGAATTCCAAATGGATCTACAATATCAAGCATGCTGCAGATGGAAACATAGAGAAATATAAAGCAAGATTTGTGGCTCGTGGCTTCTCCTCGAAAGAAGGAATAGATTATGAAGAAATTTTTTCACTTGTAGCTAGATACACTTCCATCATATTAGTACTTGCTCTGGCTGTAGTGATGAAATGGAAGATACAACAGATGGATGTCAAGAGTGCTTTCTTGAATGGTGTAGTGGAAGAGGAAGTGTATATGGAGCAGCCACTCGGTTTTGAGACACATGACAGGGAGACTCATGTGTGTAAATTGAAGAAAGCCATGTACGGTTTGAAACAGGCATCCAGGACATGGTACGACAAAATTGGTAGATTCCTATATAGTTTGGGCTTTACCAAGAGTAAAGCATATTCCAACCTTTACTACAAGGTTGAAGAAGGGAACCCAATGATACTCCTGCTGTATGTAGATGATCTATTTGTAACAGGTATGGATGGGTTGATTGCTGATACAAAGAGGAAGCTTGTTGCCGATTTCAAAATGAAGGACTTGGGTATGATGCATTATTTTCTAGGGATGGAGGTGTGGTAGAATGTAGATGGAATTTCCCTGGGACAAGAGAAGTATGCAGTAGATATCCTGAAGAGATCCGGGATGATGCATTGCAAGGCCATGAACACACCTATTGAATCGAACCTAAAGCTATTGAGTGTTGCTTCCTCAGAAATGGTTGATGCTAAAATGTATCGTCAGATGATTGGGTCCTTGATGTACCTGATGAATACAAGACCATATATTTGCTTTGCTGTGAACAAATTGAGCCAGTTCTTGAAAAATCCTAGACATGTTCACTTGATTGTTACAAAGCATATTTTGAGGTACCTAAAGGGCACAGTTGATTATGGGCTCAAGTATGAGGTGAATCAGAAGATTAACCTCGAAGGTTATGTTGATTTAGATTGGGTAGGGAGTGCCATTGATAGGATGAACACTTCAGGTTGTTGCTTCAGTATGGGATCAGGTGTGATCTCTTGGTTTAGCAGGAAGCGGTCATGTGTGGCACTAAGTACAACCAAAGCATAGTATGTCACAGCTTGTTTAGCTAGTTGTGAGGTAGTGTGGCTTAGAAAGCTACTATCGGATTTGTTTGATCTCTAGTTGGATGCTACTTGTATATATTACGACAACTAGAGTTGTGTGAATTTGTCTAAGAACCCGGTGTTCCATGACAAGTCGAAGAATATCGAGATAAAATATCACTATATCAGGGATATGGTGCAGAGAGGAGCAGTGAAGCTCCAGTATGTTGCAACGGACGAGCATATAGCTGATGTGTTAACCAAGCCATTGGCCAGAGTGAAGTTTGAGTACTTCATGGATAATCTTGGTGTTATCGAGATCAAGGTTTCTTCCAAGGGGAAGTGATGAGCTCGTGAGCCCTTATGACACGGTGAGAGGATTGGTTCCTTCCATGGACAGATGTAAGTGCAGATATGCTCTGATATGATTGTGGGTTATGTTACCACATGATCAGTGTAGAGAAATTATGATGTGATTGAGGGATGTGTTCCCACATGATCATATATAAGTGTTGAAGGCCATTCTCTGAGAGAATGGAGGCACATGGTCAGTTACCAGGCATAATCAGCCTAGAGCTGAGAGCCATTCTGATATGACTGTGGGATTGGCTCCCACATGATCAAATGTAAGCGCAGATCCTTTTTGATATGACTGTGGGATTAACTCCCACATGATCAGATGTAAGTGCAAAGTCATTCTGATATGATTGTGGGATTGGATCCCACATGATCAGATGTAAGTGCAGATCTATTATGATATGGATGTGGGATTGGCTCCCACATGATCAGATGTAAGTGTAGATCCTTTCTACAGATGATAGATGGTGTGTCCTATCATGCCTATGGATGTAAGTGCATAGCATTTCCCCGGATGATAGATGGTGTGTCCTATCATGCCGATGGATGTAAGTGTAGAGAATTTCTTTGGATGATAGATGGTGTGTCCTACCATGCTAGTAGATATAAGTGTTGAGCCCTTCCTTGGATAGTAGATGGTGTGTCTTGCTATGCCAGAGGATATAAGTGTTGTTCCTTTCTCTAGATAGTAGATGGTGTGTCCTACTATGATAGTAGATGTAAGTGTTGAGCCTTTCCTTGGATGATATATTGTGTGTCCTATCATGCCAGTGGATGTGAGTGCTGGGCCTTTCTGACATGGTGGTGGATGTGTTCCTCCCATGGTCAGATGTGAGTGTTGGGCATGCATTTTTGACATGGTGTTGGATGTGGTCCTCTCATGGTCAGATGTAAGTGTTGGGTGAGCCATTCTAACTGAGGGTCAGATATAAGTGCTGAAGAAGACCTACATGGAGGATAGGCCTACAACTAGCATGAAAAAGGGCTAGCTCTGTAGAACTTCCTATGACGAGAAGAATCGAGAGATGCCACCTTTGATGATGATCTAGCAGAGATGATCTAGATCCAGAGATGATCTAGATCTAGTGATGTTCCAGATCTAGTGATGATCCAGATCTAGTATGATGACCCATTGATGATCCAGTGATGATCCAATGATGATCCAGATCTAGTGATGATCCAGATACAGTAATGAAGATGACTTGAATATGAAGATGACTTGAAGATGAAGATAACTTGATGATGATCCATATGATGCAGAGAAGAATACCCGTGATGATAACCTGTGTCGAGAGAATACCTTCCTAGTTAAGAGGGAGTGTTGATGTATTTGTAACTTCAAAATGTATTCACTTGTATATTTGTACCCCGATGTTTATTCCAAGAATTATCTGTAATGTAATTGAGTCATCTCATGCCTTGATGTTCGTATCAAGAGATTCAATAATGTAAACAAGTCATGTAAAGTCATAGAGGGTAACCCTCCTTATTGATCAAGGGTTAAAGTCTCCACAATTGTGGGGCCCTAGGGTTATTAGACTCTCCTAGAGAAGTTGGCCCTAGTGAGTTATTGTCAAGTCGAGAATTAGTATAAATAGAGAGTGAGCCTCTCTATTCATCAGACATTCACTCACACTCAGTTGTAGTGCATAACTGAGAGAGAATAAGTTGTTGGGACAAGAGAGAGAGAGATTACTACTGTTGGGGGATCATCTTACTATTTTTCGGTGTTACTTTTGGTGTTGATTCTATCTCTAAGGAAGTTCCGGGGTTTTATCCTTTATGGTTTCCCCAAGGAAAATATTTGTGTCTATTGTTTACTGTGTTTGATTGTTGTGCTTGTTATTATCTGAGTTAAATATCCTAAGATAATGATAGCTTGAATGATAAAAATCTAACAGATTAGAGCCATCATGGCACTTGCATCCATGATGAAGTGGAACTTACACCAGATGGATGTAAAGACACCATTCCTAAATGGTGCTATTGAATAAGAAGTATACATAGAACAACCACAAGGATTTGAAGTTGAATATAGACAGACTCATGAATGCAAGTTGAAGAAGGCCCTGTATGGACTCAAACAAGATCCTAGAGCTTGGTATGGAAGGATAGATAGTTTCCCGACGAGCTTGGAATTTACCAAGAGTAAAGATGACCCTGACCTTTACTTCAAGGTTATAGAAGATGAACCTGTCATACTATTACTATATGTGGATGACCTATTTCTGACAGGGAATGAGAAACATATTATAGAATGCAAGAAGAAGCTCACTGAGGAATTTGAGATGAAAGACCTTGGTTTAATGCATTATTTTCTAGGTCTAGAGGTGTGGCAGAACTCAGAAGGAATCTTTCTCAATCAGGGAAAGTATTCAGTAGAAATTTTGAAAAGATTTGATATGTTGGAATGTAAAATCATGGCTACACCCATGGATACCAACCTGAAGTTGCTGGCTAATGAATCATCAGAATTAGTGGATGTGACTCAATACAGACAGATTATTGGGTCATTGATGTATCTAACAAATACCAGGCTAGACATTTGTTTTACTCTGAACACCTTGAGTCAGTATCTAGTTCAACCTAGACGTGCTCACCTGGTGGCTGCAAAACATGTGATGAGATATCTAAAAGGAACTATAGAATTTGATCTATACTATGATGGAAACCATGACTACAGATTGTATGGATATACAGATGTAGATTGGGCTAGAAATGTCTCAGACAGAAAAATCACATCAGTTGGATGTTATTGTCTGGGCTCTGCTATGATTTCATGGTTTAGCAGGAAATAGTCCAGTGTTGCTCTTAGCACGGCTGAAGTAGAATACATAGCAGATTTCTCTGCTAGTTGTGAAGCCATATGGCTTCAGAAGCTGATGTCAAGTCTATTTAACCTGGACTTGGATACCATAGTGATTCTATGTGTTAACCAGAGTTGTATAAAGATGACAAGGAACCCAGTGTTCCATGATAAATCAAACACATAGAAATCCAGTATTTCTACATTCAAGATATGATACAGAAGGGAACCATAAAGCTCCAGTATGTGAGTACCAATGAACAATTTGTTGATGTGTTGACAAAGCCTTTGTCTCAAATAAAGTTTGAATACTTTCAAGACAAGCTTGGTGTTTTTCGAAAATACCTTCCACAAAAGGGGGAGAAGTGATGTTGCAGTGGGATTGTATCATCCCTAGGCACTTGTCCTAAAATGATCCATAGACTTCTGTCTCTGAGAAAGAAGTGGGATTGTATCATCCCTGGACAATTTTCCTAAAGTTATCCATAGACTAATGTATCTGAGAAAGAAGCAGGATTGCATCATCCTTGGACCTAGGTCCTAAAGTGATAGGGAGTGATTATCCTATAATAGTATCCAAAGACTTCGGCCTTGGAGAATGTGGTAGGATTGCATCATCCTTGGACCTAAGTCCTAAGGTGATAGGGAGTGATTATCCCATAATAGTATCCAGAGACTTCAGTCTTCAAGAATGTGGTAGGATTGCATCATCCTTAGACCTAAGTCCTAAAGTGATAGCGAGTGATTATCTCGTAATAGTATCTGGAGACCTCGGTCTTCGATAATGTGGTAGGATTGTATCATCCTTGGACTTAAGTCCTAAAGTGATCTTTAGAATTTCTTTTTCATATTGTGGATTTTAGGTTGTTGCTGATCGAAAGATCAAAGTATTGTTGATGATGATGTTGCTGATTAAAAGGATTGAAATACTGATGATGATGTTGTCAACCAAATGATCAAAGTGTTGTTGCTGCTGAAATTTAAGGTGAAGACTATATAAAAAATATGATGAAAAGATTCCAATGATTTATATATGTATCACCCTGATGATGTTGAAGATGCTCTCTCTCCTTCTCCTACTATTGTTGTTGTTGTATAATACCCTTCTCATTAAGGGGGAGTGTTGAATTATTGTAACTTTGAAGAATATTCTAAATGCATTTTATTGATGGAACCTTTCGTAGATGTTATTATTCCTCCACCAGGATGATATTATTGTATTAGGTCAGTGTGGAGAACCTCCTACAATAAACAATGAGAATGCATGGTATAGCAGAAATTATGGATCACATAATATATTTTATTAATCGCAGGCCACTTCGAGGGGGAAACCTCCTTTGAGCAAGCTCAATGCAAAATAAATCTTCGATGATTTCATTGGCCTCAAAACTTAGTTATATACTAAGTCTAATATAAACAACTATTACTCCCCATGAATGTGGGATAATACAACATACTAACTAGATGACTTAACATCAACTATTAATCCCCATNGCATATGTGTCCAATAAAATATACTAACAAAATAAAGAGGAGGTTTGACATGAGTTATTAACATCCCCTCCCTCTTAGAAAAGATTTGTCCTCAAATATTAAGATGTGGAAACTATTGCTGAATATGAATGAGTTGTTCCCATGTAGCATCCTCTGGTTGCATGTTGTGCCACTGAATTGAAGACCTCTATGATGGACCGAGAGAGAAGCTGAAAAGTGCGCGTATTAAGGATGGCCTCTGACTCTGAAATGATGGATCCTTCATTATCCCATTTTGGTAAAAAAAATTGTGCGCTGATGTTGGTGCCAATCACTTGTTGAATGCGAGAAGGAGGAAGTGCCAATTTATAAGCAACATACCCAATCTTTTGAAGAGCTATATATGGGCTACAGATATTTGTATCGAGCATTTGATTCCCTTTGTTTTTCAAGGAGGATTGCTTGTAATGCTGCAGACAAAGATAACCATATCACCAACTTGAAAAGTGCGCTCAGAACGGTGTTTATTGACATATTATTTCATGCAAGTTCTTTCCATGTGAAGATTGTTCTACAGGAGGTGAAGAATCTGAAGTCGGTTTCGAAGAACCATGTCAACTTCCTGAACTGGTGAACTACTGGGGATGGATGGAAGGAGTACTAGAGGTGTGTGACCATAAACTGCTTCATATGGAGTCATTTTAGATGCACTATGGTAGGAATTATTGTACCACCATTCAACGAGAGAAAGCCACTTTTCCCACTGAAGTTGTTCTTCATAGTTGAAACAATGAAGATAAGTTTCCCAATATTTGTTGATGACTGCAGTCAGACCATATATTGGTGGGTGATGAACTGAAATCATATGCAGTTTGGTGTCAGTGAGGTGAAAATGACTTGTGAAAGTTGTGTTGCAGTCTGAGACAATGGAAGAAGAGATTCCATGAAGAAGGAATATCTGGTCCATGAAAATTTTTGTGATTGAAGAGGTGGTATATGGATGGATGAGAGCACAAAAATGACTATATTTGGAGAGTCGATCCACCATATCCAAGATTACGATCTTCCCACCATATTTATGGAGCCCTTGAATGAAATTCATCGAAATATATTTTCAAATCCATGTAGGGGTGGGAAAAGGTTTGAGCAATCCGGAAAGGAGTGTAGCTTGACCCTTGTGGTGCTGACAAGGAGCACATGCAGCAACCATATGTTGAATTTCTCCTTGCACCCCCTTTAAAAAGAAGTTATGTCACACCAACTCATATGTTTTGATGAACCCAGAGTGCCTTGCCGATGGAGAAGCATGGAGTTCATAAAAGACCACATGTTTAAGTTCTATGCTCTGGGGAAGCACCAGACGACCCGTGTAGATCAGAGAAAATCCATCCCAAGAGGAATATAGTACCACAGAAGGGTTATTGGCCAACTATTGGATGATTTCAGATAATGAGGAGTCATTGAAATAGCCTTTCTAAACAGAGTGTAACCAAGTTGGAATAGGCATAGAAATAACTTAAAGAGAAACATGGGCATCAAATGTGCGGAAAAGAGAATCCACCACAAGATTGTCCTTAGCCTTCTTGTAAGTGATCTCATAGTCATAGTCCTTGAGTTTGCTAACCCATTTTTTGTGTGTTGGGGATGAGACCCATTGTTCCAGGAAACATTTTAAACTCTGGTGATCAGTCTTGATGCCAAAAGGATTCTCTAAGAGGGATGGCCACCACTTCTGTATTGTGTGCAAAAAAGTCATCATTTCCTTCTCATATGTAGAGGTGAATAAATTCTTTCCAGAAAGGGATTTTTTGATGAATGCAATGGGATGTTCATCTTGAAAGAGGATAAGCTCATGTCCATTGTCATAAGCATCACTCTCAAGGGTGAAGAGCTTGGAATAATCAGGCATCTGAAGGGTGCATCCGAATGAAATATCCAAGGGAGTAGTTTAGACTGCTGAAGGTTGCATTTGAATAAAATGGAGCTGAGCGATGACACCATGGGAATTCATATTAAGGAGATTTTCCATGTGATGGGAACTAATGATGCTAAGAGAACCTATTTGTAAGCCATTGAATGTGTGTTTGTTCCCATTGACTAAAAATTACATCCATAGTTCAGAAAAATCCCATAAGATGGGTCCAAGTGTCCGTAACCATTGAGTTCCGAAAATCACATCACATCCTTCTAGAGGCATGGAAAACATGTTAGAGCACAATTTATAATCTCCAATAGAGATACACACATTGCGACACTTTCCTTTGCAAGGTAAGGTGCTCCCATTAGCAACCATGACTTTAAAGATGGAGCAAGGACGGACAAAACTATCATCTTGTTTGGAAATTTGAGGGTCAATGAAGTTATGGATGCTACTAGAATCAATGAGTATTGTAAGAGGAATCTTCTTGAAGAAACCCTTGACCTGCATGGTTTGTGGGGCGATGAATTCAGCTAATGCATGGAGAGATATCTCTAGGTGTTTGTCATGAGAATGAGGGTTAGCAGGCGACTGTTGAATGTCAACTTGATCGTCTACTAGATCCTGATCAGCTTCACAAATTTCAAGTGTAGGCGGAGAAACCACATCTAAGAGATAGAGCTTTTGTTCACTACATTGATGTCCCCAAGTGAATTTCCCATCACAATTATAACAAAGTCCTTTTTCCCTACGTTCCCGCATCTCAGCTTTAGACAAATTCTTGATAGGAGTGGGTCTAGGAGTTGGAGGGATTGGATTTCTTTGGGAAACCATATTTTTGAATGGAACAAAAGTGGATTTGGGGAATTGCTAAGCCTTGATATTGTCCTCTGCCAACTTAGCCAACCATAGGATTTCCATCATTTTGTTGGGATAGAACATGTTAGCCTCAGATTGGATTGTATCCTTCAGACCATTGATAAAACAACTCCGATAGAATGCACCAAACAATCGTTTTGTGTGATTGACCAATTTCTCAAATTCAGTCTGATACTCTCGAACAATGCCAGTCTGGCGAAGGTTGGCAAGTGCTCTTAGGAAGTCATCAAAACCATGAGGGCCAAATCAATGCAAAAGGAGTTGGTAGAAATCTATCCATTGTGGTGCATAATGAGCCTTGATGTACCAACATAACCATTGAAGGGCTTCATGTTCCAAATGAAAGGATGTGAGTAGACTTTATTGACATCAAGAGTGTTATGCAGATTGAAATATTGCTCGACCCTGTAAATATATCCAGTCAGATCATCACCATTGAAGCGAGGAAAATCAAGCTTTGGCCCATGAAAGTTGCTAGAGGAAGAGGACCCAGTGCCTACAGTAGACCTAGGTTGTCATTGGTTTTTCATGGGTGAATGCAAAGGATGGAGGCTGCGAATTTTTTGATCCAAAGCTTCGAGTTTGGTCTTGATGGCAGCAAGTTCTTCTTCAAATTTTTTTTTCAGGTAATGGGTAGAAAAAAAAAATGGAGAGGGTTTTAGAAAAGGTGATTTTTTATTTGGGAAAAAATTGGGGGGGTAATTGGGGTTTTACGAGGTTTTGGACACTTTCTTAGGGACAAGAAACTGAAAATGTGAATTTTAGAGGTGGGATGAAGGAATTGGAAATTTTTTTAGAGAGGGACAATGAAGCAGAAATGGAAATGAACACTATGGAAAAATTTGAAGGCGATTGGGTGAGAATCATAGAAGTTATGACAAACCCTAAAAATTGACAAATGTGGAATTTCATCCTTCAAGAAGTGAAATTGGGGATAGGGCCCTCAATGAAGGAATACGCAGAATGGTATTACAGGAATTATAGTGAAGTTTCAAGGGAAATAGAGATAACTCAAGGAGTATATGGCTAAAAAATTTGTGGCGGTGCTAGGTTTAAATGATCTGTGGAGGTGCTAGAAAGATGTGCTTTATCAACAAGAAATGGAGTAAATCATCTGTGACAATTCTGGAGTTCTGCACGTTATCAACTGTAAATAAATATGGACCACATGTATATTCGGCTTCCTAATGGTTCAAAGGTAGTCACTCAACCACCAAGGCTGTCTCAGGCTTGAGTATTGGGGTAGTACCCCTCACTTCACGGCGCAGGTAAAAATGCTAACCGCTTGGCCAAAAATGACAGCTCTTTGGTTTTCCTCGTAGATGGGAATCTATTCAATCTAGTGGGGGTCATTGCCCTTTTCACTTGGTAGGTCCTCTCAATGGCCATCTACTTTAGGGTTCCTGTGGTACTCCTCACAATGAGTCTTAGGGCTATGCCCAAGTACTTCCCATAGTTAAGAAGATAGGGTTTATTCCCTGATCCAAATGAATAATACCATTGTAAGATGAAGAACAACTGTAAGGATCACAATTCTAGGAAGCACAACAGAGAAAAAAAAATTCCCAAAAATTCCACCCAACTAACCCAAGAAAGTGCTATGATACCTCCTGCAATAAACAATGAGAATGCACGATATAGCATAAATTATGGATCACAGAAGATATTTTATTAATCGCATGCCACTTCGAGGGGGAAACCTCCTTTGAGAAAGCTCAATACAAAATAACTCTTCGATGATTTCATTAGCCTCGAGTCTTAGTTATATACTAAGTCTAATCTAAATAACTATTACTCCCCATGAATGTGGGATAATACAACATACTAACTGGAAGACTTAACATCAACTATTAATCCCCATGAATGTGGGATAATACAACATACTAACATGACAAATTACAAAGCATATGCATCCAATAAAATATACTAACAAAATAAATAGGAGGGTTGACACAGGTCTTAACAATCAGTAGAGAGCCATGAGGAAAACCCTCCATTGTAAGTTGGGTCATTAGCACCCTCCTAAATATAATATTATGTTTTTTTGAGTCCTCCTAGAGAAGTCAGCCCAATCAATTTTAGTAGGGCCTACTTATTTGACTGAAAAGTTAAGTGAGAGGAAGAATATAAATAGAGAGAGGCACTCCTCATTTGAAACACAGAGACACACACTTGTGTAACGCATGAGAGAGAGAGAGTTTTATCTGTAAGGAGGAGAAGGACCAGTTTGAGGCTTTATCTTTTGTCTTTTTGATCATCTATATTGAAGAAGATTTTCTTGTTGTGTTTTTCCCTTTAGGGTTTTCCCAGGGTAAATCTGTGTTGATCTTGTGATACTGTTTCTTGGTAGAGTTCAAATATAACAATGGGAAACAAGCATTGTTGAGCATGAGTCCATTTGAAGCTTTGTAAAGAAGAAAGTGGAGAAGACTGGTTACTTGGGATAATCCTATTAATAGAATTGTACTTGGGCCATAATTGATTAAGGAAATGGGACAAGATATTGAAAAGATTAGGCAAATTTTAAAGGCATCCCAAGATAGACAGAAAAACTATTCAGATAATAACATAGTGCATAGGAAATTCAATATTGGGAATCATGTTTATCTCAGTGTGAGGTTGAGGAAGAGTTTCTTAAATCTTGGAAGTTTTTCCAAGTTATAATCAATAAATTATGGGCCATTTTAAGCACTTTAAAGGATAGGTTCAGTTTCATATAGGGTTACATCGCCTGCTAACACTAGAGCTCTTAATGTTTTTTATGTTTCTTTATTTAAGAAATATGTACATGATCCTAACCATGTGATTGATTAGGATGTGATATAGGTGAAACATGAGAGCAATTTCCGAACCGAGATACTATCCATCCTACACAGTAAGGTAGCATTGCTCTAGAATCGATCCACTCGATAGGTAAATATGTGATGGGAGAACTTCGGTCCCGATGAGGCTACGTGGGAGTTGGAGGATGCCATGAAAGAGGCATATCCATTTTTTTTTGAGAAAAAATCGAGGATGGTGTTATTCCAAAGGGGGGAATTGTAATATCCTCAATTTTGATGTGGAATGTAATTAATCAAATTTTATGCAAATGATGTAAATATGCTAGTATGGATTCCTAGTATGGAGCTCAAGGCCAAGGACCAACTAGTGAATGGATAGGTATGTATGATGTATATATTTTCATTTGGACCATATGGTTGGTTTGTCATGCTAACTTGAAATATATGTAAATATTATGTGCATAAATAATAAAATGGTCCAATAATGGTTGTGTAAACAACACTAGAGAGGATATGATTCCACAAGAGGGGAAGAGGAAAAGGGTCCTATGGGATTCTAAATCCTTTTCTACCAAGTTTCAACCTTAGAACTCACCCAAATTATTCCATGTGCTTTGAATAACAAAATTACCTTCTTTTGACTATTGAACCAATCATTTAATGCATGTGTGAGGTTGGTGGGAAAAGTCACATCATGTAGTTATTGAAGTATGGGGTCTAACTGCACTTGTATGCTAGTTATGTCATATGTCAAAAGTTAGTCTACAGCTTCTAGGAGTCCTTTATTCTATGGTCATAACCCATGTAAATTATATTTTCACCATTTTATTATATTCATTGGAGTCAACCCTCATTCTCTCATTCTCTCCTACATATCTACACTACGCGGAGCTCTCCATTGATGTTCATGACCACTACCAAACAATGTAACCAAAAAAATTGAAATTAGAGACAACCATATAGATTTGGAAGGGAAAATAAATGGTTTTAGGTTAGTGCAGAGGTTCATAAAGATACGAACCCTTTCCCATTGAATTCTCTTTCTCACAAGTGCTTGGGAATCCATGAATTAAGACTACAGGTGATTTTCCAACAACATACACTAGATTGGACTCCTTCTATGCATACATTGGAATCACTTGGAAAAATGGATCACCCAAGAGAACTACAGATCAAAGAAGGGGATGGTTGAGCCCATAAGGATGTTTTTTGGTGCAGGTATTATGGGAGATAAGGTTGTGGTGGATGAGTGAGATCCATATATATCTTCGTATGAGAAATTGGCTAAGCATAGAGAGAAGAACAGGTTGTGGGATGAGAGAGGGAAGCATGTAGGTGTGCGGTAGGTGTTCCTTCATCCTGGTGACCTCAAACCTGTCGTGGAAGTGGACTCTCAATAGAAAGAGTATATGTTGGATAGAGTGCCTATAGTTGGGTGGAAAATCATTCTTACACGACCAATTGCTTGGATCTATGTTGCATAAAGATAAGTATTATTTTCTATTTCATTGTGCAATGTTTTTATTTGATGTTTGTGATGATTGAGTTTGAACATGCTTGGTAAATGTGTGTGGATAGGTTTTATTTCTATTGTGTATGTTATTTATACATATGCACATGTATTTCAATTGTTATGAATTTAGAATATGGATATGGGGTGAAATTTGGAAGCTTACGGTTTGTTATGTCCCCTACCATTGGTTGGATTGATGTAAGTGGACTTTACAAACATCCAAAACCCTAATACATTAACCCATATTAGATTTATACTCCAGTCCCTTAACCAAAATAAATTACAATTTTTTTTATCATAGGTGACACAATGACATGCAAAGAATATATAACTCATACCGTCCCAGCATTCTCCCACATGTTATTTTATTTACAAGATAGTGGGACACGTGCTGACAGGGTCACAAGTTTAGGGAAACAATTCCATAGACTCTCTACACCAAGAAAAATTCTCAATAGTTACAAACTTCGTCAATGAGATTACAACATTATTTAAAGTGTCAACTTTTTTCTAGCAACACCTTCTTATCTTCAACCACATCTCTCACAAAGTGGTACTGCACATCAATATGGTTTGTTTTAGCATGATAAATAGGGTTATTTTCCATAAATATTGCACTCTAACTATCACAATATTACCCTACAGATTTATTTACAAACTTAATACATGACGCAATATATGCAACCATATATATTCTTTACTTTCATATGTAGCTTCCACGTATTCATCTTTTGTAGTTGAGAGTGAAACTAGAACCTATCTCTTGCTCATCCAACTGATAGCTCCTCCAAATAGGTTAAACACATAACCACTTGTAGATATTCTATGATCAAGATATCTAACCCAATCTACATCAACAAATCCCTATATATTTATTACTCTATCCAATCAAAGTTTTCCTTGGTAGAAAATTGCATAATCTATAGTACCACATAAATATCTAAAGACCCTCTTTATAGTTTCCCAATGCCCATTTCCTAGTTTTGAAATATATCTACTCGAAACTCCCACTACATGAGTAAAGTTTGGTTTGGTACATACCATTGGATACATCAAACTACCAACAACATTAGGGAACTCATGACATGTCTTATTCATCTTCCCCTTCCTTGGGACACTAATATACATATAAGTTTTAAATCACATGAATAAGGACATTGACCAACTTACTTTCTTGTGTGCTAAATCTTTGAAGTATTGTCTCAACATAGTTTCTCTAAGTCAACCATAGTTTCTTGTTTTCATGATCTATTTTAATCTCCATTCCTAGTTTGAATTTTGCAACACCAATATCCTTTTGTTGCAGCTGCAACCTTTTTCCCAAATTTTAAAATTTGGGACCCTCCCTTTTTGATTTTATCTTGCCTAGGATTGTTTGGTTTCCTTAAATTTGTCATTCCTCTGCTATAAAGTTTGATTTTTTAAAGACTGTGGAGTTTGTTTATTTTTAGAGCTTAACATTTGCTCTCCCGATGATTTTGTTTTATCACTATCGGAAGTTTATTGAAGATTGCGTTAGGGCTTTAGTTCTCTATGTCACTGTTGTTTCGAAGGTTAAACAAACTAATTTTACCACCTCCCATCTGAAAGTGTTTTGAGCACTTAACGTTTTAATTTTTCAATGACTTGGTTTTTTTATCATTGTCGGAGGTGAATCGATGAAGGAATTGGGGCATTAGTCCTCTATGCCACCGATGGATAGTTTTTATCCTCGCCGATTCCATGGCCTTTATTGTTCAAACTTTTTTATTTTTCGATGACTATGTTTTTATTTTCATTATTGGAATATTTTTTGACTAGCGGTTGGAGTTTTAGTCTTTTTTCGAACATTCCAATCCCTCCATTCACCAATGTGGGCGCTGGCCCTAGTCAGACGTAGCATAATGACCCACTCGAAGAAAGAAAAGAACAAAGTGAGTCGCAACAGAGTGAAGGTGACCAGAGTGGAGATGGCAGAGATGATGAAGAAGAGGAAGAATTGGTCAAGACAATCTCAGACCCCAATCGCCCAGATAAGCGCAAAGTCGCCAGACGCAGAGGAATTTGCTAAGCCTCAGCCCAGGAAGAAAGCTAAGGCATCAAAGGATAAGAATGTCATCGAAGAGCCTGCTTTGAATATTGAGGAGCTTGATCAGGTGCTGACAAAATCTACAGAGGCATTAACTAGGAAATGGAAAGAGTTTGCAGCTATGCATCTTGATGCGCTCACTAGCGTAGCATAGCGAGTTGCAGAACTTAAGACGCTAGCAGAAAAATCAGCGACTGGCACTACAGCAAGCAGTGTCCCAGTAAGCGCGTAGCGAGACACAAGATAGTGGCCAACCAGAGATAATAGAGGACAAGTGCCAAGCGTAGCCCTCATAATAATTGATGCAGCATCTCGCTCGCAGATGGGTATGATAGTTGAGATAAACTACGCCAAGCTGTCTATGTCGGAGTTGCACCTTTGTGAACTGGAAATCATGAGGGAGATCCAAGAACACGATAGCTTCTTGCATAGGAAGTTGGAAAATACCATGAAGCAGAGTGAGAGCCTTGCTGCGCAGTTGAAGGAAGCGGAGTAGAGGAAGAGGGACGCAGAACGTAAGCAGACCACATTGGCGCAAGTATTGGATGAGGCATGTCGAAGTCTTCCTGACTTCAACATGGAGGCTGAGGAAGATCTGGAGCAAAGAATCGCCAAGCTGAAAGACTACACATAGCAGTCTCACAGTGAAATAGTGAAGCTCAAAGCAGAACATGAGGCTCATATTGCGGAGCTTCAACTTCGTATCATCCCGAAGAGCCCAGCAGAGGTCAGGGAGCAGCACCGCAGAGATATTAAGGCCTCAGCAATGAAGATCTCAGATCTTGGGAGCAGCGCAGCAAAACTGCTAGAGGAAACCGTTGATGCCTGGGCCAACCTGCAAGACAATCCAGAAGTAGAAAAGCTGCAAGAAACCATGAAGCAGCGACAGACAAAGCTGGATGCAGTGAAGGTGGAAATTAAGACTCTGCCTCCTATGCAGAAGGTGCTCAAGGTAAAGCAAAGCAAGGAACTCCAGCAAGAAATTGAGTCGTGTAGAATGAAAGCAACATTGCTGGAAAATTCTATGCAACCCCTTGTCAATGAGGCCTTGGAGTTTAGTACTGCTACGGACAGCCAACTCAAAGTTCTGAAGGAGTATGATGCATTTACATGAGAAAAGGCCAGCGACGCATCAGCAGCAGCATTACAGGAATTGGTGGAGAAGGAGCAAGAAGCTGATGATACCATGCACGGACTCAACAAGCAGTTTATTATCTTTGCCAACAAGATTCTCCCACCACACAAGCAGCAGAGTGTCCTGGGACGGGACACTGGTGAGTCTTAGGGGCCTATTGGGGTGCGCACCTTAATGGTCATTAATTTTGGTAACTTCATGGTTTTTGTGGAAGCTTGTAAGTAGAGTTGCACATCAAAATAGTCTTAGGGGTGTCAGGGTTGAGTCAAAGCCCTCCTTTTGTAATTGTCCATAATTTTCGGGTGTAAGCCCATGATTTTGTAATAGTGCACTTGTATAAATAGGCACTCATGTAAAGATGTCAAGATTATCTAATGAGATGAGGATCATGTGATGCAAAGCTAAGAGCTATTTTTGGGTTTTAAGGTCAAGTCCTAGCTGTGTGCGTGGACGACCTGTGCAGTTGAGTGCACAGAGGGTTTTTTAAGAAAGGTTTTGCAGCTAAGTGCGCAGTTTGGGTGATTAAGAGGATCTGCAGCTGAGTGCACAGATCAGAACTGTGATTTTGTAAAGAGTTGAATAAAGCACAGTTTTGTGGACGTAGCCCCTACCTTGGGGGTGAACCACGTTAAATCTCATGTTGTGGTGGTTCTTTTATGTGGTTTCTATTATGTTTTTATGCTTTTGATAAGTAGGTGGATGCTAACGTAAGATAACTATTAAATATTAACTTCGCTGTGAATTCCCAGTTAAGGGTTAAGCAAGTAACGTTCTTTTATATAAACTATGAAGCTACTTAAGTGAATGTCGAAGCTCTATTTTGTGTAAATATTTGTTGTTAAGGCTAAAGGTGCAGTAATATCCCTCTTCTGCTTGCAGAAATCTAGTTCTGCGGCACCCCATAGTTGTTTCGGGTGAGACTGCAACCTGTTCGCAGGTTGTTGCTGAAAGGGCCAACACTGTGGGTCTGTTTGTTGGTGCAAAGATCATAGTATAAAACCTGGGTCTTCCCTATAGCCCAACACTTCTATGACACTGTCGTTTCAAAGGCCTTGTCATTTGTCTCACCGATACTACGGAGTATTTTGTGTCTTGAGCTACCGATACATAGTTGTTAAGACTCCTGATCATTGATGATTTTTTGATTCATGGAACCTACAGTTAGTTTGTTCTCCACCTTTGCGGCTGTCGATCAGACTATCTCGCTGATAATTAGTGTTTTCAAGTTCTGACGCAGTATTGAATAGTGGTTCTGATTTTCGATACAACGATGTTTAGTGCTTTATATCATCGACCCTGTGGAGATGCTTAGTTTTAATGTCATCAATCCGTAGCATTTAGAGTCTATGATCGTCGATGGTTATGTTATCACAAGGTCCACAGTTGGTTTGTGGCCTGCCATTGTGGCTGCCAATGGAACTGTCCAACCGTAGCCTTAGAGCCTCCGATTGCTGAAGGTTTTTTTTGTCATGGAACCCGTAGTCTTTCAGCTACCTACCGTTGCATCTTTCTAATGAACTATCCTGTTGATGCATTAGTGCTTCGGCACGCTGATGAGAGTTTTTACCATCCAATGCTTAGTAGTTCCACTCACCGATAATGTTTTCCCTCCATTATCTTTACCGAGGGTTATTATATATAGTGGTGGAACATTGTTTATTATTATCCTGGTTGAAAAACACATCTGCTCTGTCCTTGTCAAATCAAACTGTACCACTGTACCTAGCTATCCGGTTTCCATTTGATTGGTTTGCTATCATGGAGGTTTTTGATCGTCCTGCCGACTGCACAGCATTTTTTCCAGGTAAGCTGACTACGGTTTATCCTTTTCTTGATTTTATTGGTAGTTTTGGGAACTAGGGTCATCCCCTGGTTAGGTTTTCTTGCAGTTGTGTGGTTAGCTATTTAGGATGAATGTTTATCCTCATGGCATGAAGCATATTAGTTAGTTTGACAGTGTTGGAGGTGGGGGTTTCTTGAACCTGTGTTTTGAGCAGTTATGGATGCTCTTTCCCGGTATGAAAGATTAGGTAGTTGGTGCATACAAGTGTTACGCTGTCTGCACAAACTATTTTGGGGTTTTTTATGGCCATCCGGGGGGCGTTTTCAATTTTTCGTAGGCGCTTACCATAGTTTCATGGAACGACGGGGGGTTTTCAATATTTTGGTCAAGTTGGGGATTCTCACATTTTCAATCACAGTATAGGGTCTCACAATTTGAGGATTAACCTCATTGATAGTGTGTTTCTTCTTATTGAAGAGTTAGAGTATTTCGATTGAAGTCCAGATTATATGATGAGCTTTCTATCAGGGTTGCGGGTTTTGTTGCAGACAGTGGACTAAGAAGATTTATTTTTCCTTGTCATTTTATTTTATGCATTAATACTCTTTATAGTTTATTTTTATGAATGCATATGGAAGAGGTAAATAGTTTGCTATGGTTTTTATTCATTCTTAAAACACTAACTAAAAAATCCAATGGTCTAAGAACATGCTTGGTTTATGACAGGGTAACTGTTGCAAAAGGAGAGATATCTAAAAGACAAAAGAAGAAGGCTCATGTTACCGAGGGAGAACCAGATGTTGAAATCATCACCAAGGTGGAATACATTTATGAAGATACCAAAGCTACCACCAAGGTAGAGCCAGATTATAAATGGGGTGAAATATATAGGATTATTGTAAATCAGAATGTACCTAATGTAGGATTTGAAGAGTTGACTATATATGCAAACATTGAGAAATTGACTCTTATGAAAGTATCCATGAGACCTGAGTTGTTCCCATTCTCAGAGGTGATCGATTGGATTCTTCCTAGGGAAGATGTGACCACGATGATCCTAGAAAATATTTCCAAATAGGGCTATGCTGCATACAGTCCTGCTTATGTCTCAATGGCATATCACTTGCCTCCTGCTCAAATCTACTTAACTGAAAGTTGGTTGAAAGAGACAAATTTGGACCCGGTTGAAACAGTTAAGAGAATGATGATACCAGGGAAGAACTTTCGAACCAGGCCATTAGGAGAATATGAAACAACCAATCTTTGAACCCCTTATAGATTTATAGCATTGATGCTGAATAGAATTTTTGGGAGAGCTCATGGAAAAAGTTTCAAATTGGAATGGATACCAATTATTTTCTATGTGGTCACTCGGGGGACCATATTCAATTGGGAGAATATAGTGTCCAATAGCCTCTTAGCATGCATATTTTCAACTTTGGGAGGGGTGTCACAAAAGAAGTCAAAGTTCTACATGAGCTCTATCTTAGTGGACTGTATATTATGTACCCAGTCATTTCTATCCTTAAGGTGTAATTGGGATAGGGACAAGACCCTTGTATACACTGCATACAAATTATTTTGGGCACACAAATACTATAGCCACTACAAAGAGAGATTTGAACACTTCATTATGCCTTTGTACACTCTAATTTTCCTGACAGAATGCAACTGCATGTACGAAGAGGCATTCAAAGTCATTGAAGAATATGGGAGTTATTATTTGAATGAAGAGGGAATGTATGTCAAAATGTATGGTGGCTCTAGGGAACCTTCTCTACTCCCTAAATATGCCACTAATTATGTGATACATAAAGAAGCAGTTAGGAAAGTATATATTGATGGTGTAGGAAGCTTCTTGTTTGAACATAAGAAGGCAACATATCCTGCCATACCTTTCTAGCTGGGGAGTTATAAGTTTACAAAGGTTAAACAGACTGCAAAATTTGTGTAGGAGATAGAGCACTTCCATTTTGGTGAGATGAACTTTCACAGGAATGACTCCCAAAATAAGGTTGTAGAGCATTGCAAGGAGGCAAATGGTCATTTTGAATACACAAATTTCTGGGACAAGGATGAATAAATATTCATAAATGCAAAGAAAATGACTGCATTAAAGAAGAGATTTAAATAGAAAATCATCGTTGTGGGAGGAAAGGGAAAAACCACATAGAAGAAAGCTGAAGAATAAGAAGCCAAAAAGAGGGAAGAAGATGCTAGAAGGCTAGCACAAGAGGCATAGAATTGGATAAAGAATGAAGAAGAAGAAAGAAAGAGAGTTGTAGAGGAAGCAACAAAGAAGGAAGAGGAGGAAATAAAGAGAAAGAAAGATGCAGAGATAAAGGAAAAATAAGAAGAAACTGGAGGTCTGAGATTGATAGGATCTAAAAAATATCAACAGACTACTGACCCGATAGATACATAGGGGGCACATGATCATACAAATCAAGGGCATGGACAAGATAATCCTCATCCTCAAGATCCTGCTGCAATTTCTGGAAACACTCAAGAACAAGTTGTGTTTTCTGGAATGAATTTGATACCTTTTATGCAGAAAGAAGGAGAAGAGGTTCTTGATTTTAGCACCATATTCTATGACAAGGAGAAGAAAAGGATTGTCAAAAGAACCAAGAAAAAGGTTGAAACATGAGGACAATCAGGTAAGATGATAACTGATAAGACTTTGGTGTATGGAACAGATGCAGATACGAGATTGACAACAAGAGTTGTGGTGGCGTTAACCCAAGCTACTGAAGATAATGTAGATAGGATGATGATGGATCTCTAGAAATCAAGAAAAAACACAGCTCAGTTGAAAGAAACATTGAAGAAAGAGAGAGATGAAGGACATAAGTTGAAAAGGAAATATGAGGACATGCAGAATGAAGTAAGGGTTTCAAAGATGGAACTCTAGACTCTGTAGGAAAATAAGATGACTTTAGAAGTTTCTTTAGAGAAAACAAAGAATGATGCTCAGAACAACTTGGCAGAATTACAGAAGCTGTAGCTAAAGCATCAAGTGCTAAAAACTGAGAAGATTGACCTTCAGGTATCCTACGAAACTCTAAGTGCAGAGAAGGTCCAGCTGCAAAATAAGGTCATTGAGTTAGAATTAGAGAAGGATGCCACTGAAGAAAGAGAGAAACGGTATCAAATGCAGGCAGAAGTTTTGGAGGGACATAATGATTCATTGACAGCATCACTAAAAGATGCCAGTGAACAGAAGACAGATGTCCAGCCTTTGACGGAACATGTTCTAGCTCAACGAAGAAGAATCCACCAACTCCAAATGTGTATTGAGGAAGAAAGATGTAAAATATTACAGATAGATATCAGATTAGAAGAAATCTTGGACACCACATCTTATTTTGTGGACATATATCAAGAGATTCTTACAGGAAGAATAGTGTGGATAGAGACAAATGAGGAAACCCCTATGGAGCTACCAGTCAAAGATCGGTAGATTTTAAAGTAGGATTATGATTTGTTGGAGTTTGCAATCAATACTGCAGAAGAATTCAAGAAAACGGTGAAGAAAATGAGAAGAGCATGTACAAAATACTGCAGAAGAGGGCTGGTCACATACAATAGATGCCAGGTTTCTGCAGAAAAAAGATTGGATATGATACTAGAGAATGAAATGTTCATAGAACATCTAAAAAATAGGTATCAGGAAGATGAGCAAGTGATCCAACAAGTCAAGGATGTAGATGAGCAAATTCTGAAGAATGCAGTAGCTCATGCAGCAGTAAGTATCCACTTACTAAAAGACTAGCTGCGCCTGAGTCCAGCGAGAATAGAAGTAGTTAAGAATCAAGTTGCTAAGTATGAGATAAATATCCATTTCCTTGAACCCTCTGATTTTGAAGGCATAGCAGTAGAGGCCCAGGTGTCGAAAAAGTTCATTAATGACCAAGCAGGGCCCTCTTCATAAAAGTGTTCTATTAATTTTTTTTTAAATGTAATATATTGTATAATTTATGAGCACTCACTACAAGACAAGATTTTGGGATTGAAACATTGGGGAAGCCCAAAGGTCATTTGGGGGCATCCCAAAGGTTTTGCTTTTTTGTATAAATATAGGAGAGTTGGATGTAGAAAGGACTTTTTCCCAGATAGATTTGTGAGGGTATGTTGTAAGAAGAACTATTTCCTTTTGCAATAAAGAATTACAAGTTTCCTGTTGGAGAATGATTGGTGGAATGTTTCAAATGCTTTGCTATGGATCAGTTGAATGTGAACTATTTCATTTTCAGCTTATGTCCATTAACTACGAGATCGTTCTAACTCTTTGAACCTATGTTCATGTTATGAATGCACTCTAGTCTATTCTATGAAATTTCCACTGTGAGTAATGAAGGTTCTCATAAACAATAAGCTATTTTGTTGTTCATATATCTATCAATGTTCATGTGTTCTGAAATAAGTAACAGCTATCTATGATTTTTCTTAATGCATGCACAAAAATACATTACTCATTGATAACTAATAATTTTTCTCCCTAGGGATAGGTTAGATAGTTAGTTTTAGTTTCTTGTTGTGTGTGATTTAGATGCGAGAGAGTTAATATGAGAGGTAAGAACATGCACATCACATTGTGACGCTCCTTGTTATCTCTATCAATTTGTATTTTTAGATAGGCACTTGCACATCATACTTAAATTGAAAAAACTAAAAATATACACGGTGGTCCGGGCCGTAACCAGTAAAACCTTTTATTTTGTTACTTGACCTACAGTAGCTGGACCATAAACCAGATAGATTCCCCATACAAAATAGTAGAGGGCTAGTTGGGAACGTTTACTGGGGAGAATCCCTAACTATTGTTACCTGCGATTTTCTAGGCCTCAACACCTTCACGACGGATTTGGAGGATAGTTGTGATTTCACCTCCCGTATGACATTCATATTGTCCCCAATCAACAATATGCCATTAACATACAATAATATATTAATGAAGTGATCACCAACCTGCTTGGAACATACACAATGATAATCCTTGCTTCTCACAAATCCCAAGCCAAGGATGTATGCATCAAAATTTTGGTACCACATCACTGGACATTGCTTTATACAATCAAGGGACTTATTTATCTTTCATACCATCTCTTTGCTTCCCATCACTATAAAACCTTATGGCTGTCTCATGTATATTTCTTCTTCAAATCCCCATGTAGGAATATTATCTTCACATCCATCTAATCTACTTCAAGATAAAAAGAAATAACAATAGAAAGAAGGAATATGATAAAATTTGATGTAGAAACTAGAGAAAAAATTTCACTGCAATCAATTCCCTCTACCTAGGAATATCCCTTTGTTATTAAGCAAGCTCTATACTTCTCCACTTTACCTTTTGCATTCAATTTATTCTTAAACAACAAGTTTCTACCAACGATGTTCCTTCTAGTTGATGACTCAAACAGATCCCTGTTGAGTGTGATTTTCATTGAAGTCAAAGGAGTACATTAATGACAAAGGAATGACAAAGGACATGATGGTAGGGAAAACTCAGTGAATGATAAAAGAGTAAACAAAGGAATAACAAAATAAGTGTTGACATGAATTGTATAATGATGTGGCATGTGCGATGAGGTTTCAAAGACCGATTATGATCTAGTTCTATCATGAATTCGTCGTTACAATTTGACATCATTATGTAAAAGTATGGCAATTTGGTGAAACTTTGAAATTGACTAAGTATTGGAAAACTAGTCCAAGTTGCCTCAGGAAAAATCCCGCCATATATCATAGGTTAATGATAAAATTTATCTGAGAGTTTCAAGATGTATATTTTTGAATTTTTTATATGAACATGGTATTAGTTTCTCTAAAGATTGCTTGAAGACAAAGTTATAGGTCTGCAAAAATGGAGTTTCAGGCTATTTTGTAGTTTTCAGTAAAAATGTCTGCCTAGGTCAAATCATGATGAGTATGAAGGTGAAACCAATTTTTTTGTGCTTAGTGAGATGTATTACATCATCTAATATCATTGGTTTAGTGTTTTGGTGAAATAAAAAAAATCCACCTAAGTGGCCTCTGTAAAATGAACGCCATTTTCTAGGTTTGATGGATTAAATTATTCTAAGGGTATAGAAATATAGAATTTTGACCTTTTCACCTATCCATATGATTATTTTATCCAAACAACATCTGAATATGAAGTTATTAGTCTGCCAAAACTACCATCTGACATGATTTACATTATTCTAGTAAAATGCATGTCAAGAAGAGAGGATGAGGTTTCACAGGATGAAATTGGCATGGATGGAATCATCATGTTTTCCCCCATGCTCTGGATGCTTAATATTTCTAAGATTGGTAAAATATCACCTTAGTAAAACTAGGTTTTGATAAAATTGTTCAAGTGTTAAAACCAGATTACAATTGGCCATCTGCAAATTCCCACCAAATGCTCTTCTTGTGCCAATAAATTTATTAAAAGGTATGAGTATGTTCTTTAGTGATATGGAAATCCATACATGGTCTCATATTTCTCTCTGGTGGTCACGCATGCTAAATATAAGCCTTCCAATTTGAGAAAAAAGTATGTTTTCTTGTCTAAATGTTAAACACAGGAGGTTTGTGAGGCTATTTGGAAATGCACACCAGAGGCTGTCCTTGTGCAAATAAATTCATACAATTGTATGAATCTATTCTTTGGTAACTTTTCCATCTATCCATGGTTTCAATTTTCCATCTAGTGATCACACGTGTGACATACAAACCTACCAAATTCGGTTGCAGAAAAGTATTACAGGGATAAGCTACATGAATAATTAATATGCCTATAGGAAGGTATTACGAGGATACGTTGTAGGAATAATTAAAGTGAACTAACGAAAACAAAATGTTTGTTATTAAACATGACTAAAAATAATAAATAAGAGTATTTTATTTATTAAAATATACATAAACCGAGATATAATAAATCAGAAGAAATTTTCAGTGAACAAACAACAAAGAAGTAATTAAAACAGAGGAAATTTATTATTTAAAGGTCATAATTATGAAAAGACACAAAATTTCAGAATGAAGAAGCACATTTGATGAAATTTTTTTCAAGAATGGACACGATGATGAAGAGACACAATGGTTCAATGAGAAGACATGCTAATAATTATTTATAAGAAGAATTTTGAGAGGAAGAAGATGTCTCTCTAGTCCATATCAATGAAGTAGAAAAAAAAATACATAGACCAAGGAAGCAAAGAAGAACCAGTGACAAAAGATATGGAAATATGATGAAATCAAATTAGGGTAGAAGGGTGGTGCTAGGGAAGGCTATAATTCGACGGGGGTTGTATTCTTCTTCTAGTAGTAGCTGGTAAATAGGGTGTTGATGCATCCTTGTCTATTGGACAAGGCAAAAAACAGGGTGCTGGTGCATCCTTCAGTTGGATCCAAGAAACTTGGGGATTGGTGTCTCCAGGAAGTTGTTGCTTGCAAAAATAATTTTGTAAAAGTCATTTTATTAATGAGTTTGATTTTGTTGTTTTCTCTTTGAGGTTTCCAGCATAAAATTATGTGTTTCCTTGTCTCATCCATTGTTTACTTTGTAATTGAATACTAATTGTTTTTAATAAATTGAAAATAAAGGAAATATTGATTCAGCCCCTCTCTCAATATTGTTGGAAAAACCAACAATTGGTATCATAGTGGGTTCCTTTACTATAGTCTAAACAACTAGAAGGACGATCTTAATTAAACCCACAATGGATCATCAATAAGGGTTAGATGCTAACAAATATCCATTGTTCACAGGAGATAACTATGCATTTTGGAGTGTAAGAATGAGATTCCATCTAACGTATCTTGGATGCAAAGTTTGGAGTTGTGTTGAAAAACGGTATAAAATACCAAACAACCTACCTACATTTAGATATGAACTAGATCAATACAAATCCAATACAAAATATTTGAATGAAATTTTGAATGGATTAACAAAGTTAGTGTTTGTTAAAGTCATGCAATGTAAGACAACCAAACATGCTTGGGAAAAATAAAAATAAAAAATTGTTTTTGAAGGAGCTACCAAAGTTAAACAATCCAAAATTCAAACATACAAAGGGTGGCTTGAAAGTCTAAAAATGAAAGAAGAAGAAAATATTGCAGAATATCTTCTAAGAGTATATGAAATTGTCAATGCTATTAGAATCCCGGGAGGAAAAATAAAGGAGAAGGAAGTTGTTGAAAAAGAACTAAGAACCCTACCAATGAGGTATGAATCAAAGGCATCTACTCTAGAAGAACGAGATGATCTTGAAATTATGACAATAGATGAACTACTGTAGAAATTCTGACCAGCAATAGATTAATTTCACTCACAACAAATTACAATTGATCATGTAAAATTGTCAACAATGGAGACTGAAAATGGAGCTGTAACACAAAATTATATTAACTCAGTGTACAATAGCCAACCCTGTAATATCATAGGTTGCTGAATATATAGAATACATCAATATGTCGAATGCGTAAGGAGGCATCCAAAACTAGCATAAAGCAGGCTTACCCAAAATAGGCAAATCCCCCATAGGTGTAAAAAGCTGATCCCAAATCTGTCATGAGGCTCACNTGATTGCATAACAAATATCAAGTCGATTATGTTGCAAATACAATAAACATTTAATCAACTGTCTATACAAAGTGTTGTTTACCATCGGTGGAGAATCATCTTCCTCCAGCTTCACTCCTAAAAGGAAAGGAGTTTTACTTGCTTTGCAATCTTGCATTCTGAATTTGATCAGAAAATCCAAGGCATATTTGGACTGGTGCACCTTGATTCTAGCTTTGGNTGGAGTATGAAAGGGCAAGAAAACAAGTTCACCTCACCTAGTCTTGCTTTCCTATGTTCCTTAAAACACTGAAAAAGCAGTCAATAAAGCAGAAAAAGCAGAAGGGCACCTA
>LPNX011218594.1:1648716-1672122 GCA_001517045.1 Pseudotsuga menziesii
AATTTTACATCCATATGATGTACCTCCCATTGCCTTGATGCTACAATGGCTAGAGCTAGCCTGATTGAATCCATCTTTGCCACTGGGGCAAAAGTCTCATTGTAATAAATTCCATGAACCTGTGAGTAGCCTTTAGCTACCAATATATC
This sequence comes from Pseudotsuga menziesii, assembly GCA_001517045.1. Lineage (NCBI taxonomy): Eukaryota > Viridiplantae > Streptophyta > Pinopsida > Pinales > Pinaceae > Pseudotsuga > Pseudotsuga menziesii. The sequence goes on from LPNX011218594.1 coordinate 1,648,866, forward strand.
CTTGTACTTCAGTGGTGAACCATCAGCAGAAAATTTGGTCTTATAGACCCACTTACACTGTACTAGTTTTCTCCCTGGAGGAAGATCCACTAGCTCCCATGTGTTGCTCTTCTGTAGTGAGTTGAACTCCTCATTCATGGAAGCTTTCCATCTTGGATCTCCTGCTGCTTCTTCATATGTTTGACGATCATACTCCACCATCAAATAGCATTTTTCAGCAAACTCAGGATCTTTCATGCACAGGCTACTCTCAAATTGAGATCTAGTCCTCCTTGGGTCATTGGGATCCCCAGCTAACTGTCCTGCTGCATGTAGTGTATTGGCTGCCCATTTAGGCCTTGTGGGTCTGTTTGGGTCTGAAATAAACTCATCTCCATCAAACAAATCAGAATCAGCATGTTCAACAAACTCTTTACTTACTTCTTGAGGTTTAAGTGGTGAAGAGGCTTCACCAATTTCCACTTCTGCAAGGGGTTCTTATTCAAACTGAACACACCTTTCAATGAAGGCTTTGTTTGTGCTCAAGTTTATCAAATTGTACCCTTTTGAATCTTCAGAGTATCCCACAAAAAGACACTCTTGGATTTGGGGCTGCAAAGCCTTCCTCTTCTCTGTAGGGATTCTAGCCCATGCCTTTGAGCCAAAAATCCTGAAATGGGTCACATCTGGCTTGTGCCCACTCCATGCTTCGAAGGAAGTCATGCAATCCAAATATTTGTGAGGCATCCTATTCTGAATATAGGCTGCACAGTTGATAGCTTCGGCCCAGTAATTTGGTGGCAAATTTTTGGCCTCCATCATGCATGTTGCCATCTCCTTCAGTGATCTATTCTTCCTCTTTGCAACACCATTCTGTTGTGGTGTGTAGGGGATAGAATGCTGCATCTGAATACCTGCATCTGCACAATAGTTAATAAACTCAGTCTTGACATACTCACCACCATTGTCAGACCTGAGTACCTTGAGTTTTCTTCCACACTGGTTTTCAACCAAATCCTTGAAGACTTTGAATAGGCCAAAAACTTCTGACTTGTGTTTCATGAAGTGAACCCAACAATAACTGGAAAAATCATCAATAAAGGTCAATGCATATTTGGCCTGACTCATGGACATATGAGGGAATGGGCCAGCAACATCACTGTGAATCAGCTCGAGGGGTGCAGAGGTTCTCTCATGGATGGCTTTCTCAAATTTGTGCTCTGGGTGTTTTCCTAGGATACAGCCTTGGCAGACTCCTTTGGAAAATTTTATCTTGGGAAACCCTATGACCATATCTTTCTCACTAATATCAGACAAATACTTGTAATTTAAATGGCCAAATCTTTCATGCCAAATCTTGCTAGCTTCATTAGCATGGATAAGAAGAGCAGAGGGGTTTGAGTAAGGCAGGAAGTGTGAAAACATGTATACCTTTTGAGCATGATTCGCTACTCCTTTTGCAATGATTCTTCCACTTGAGATTTCTGTGATCTCAACTTCATCTGGTGAGGATATGAATTTCTTAGGACACCCGGTGTGGGTCATCTGGTACACTGATAGAAGGTTGGAGGCGAGACCAAGGACATACAACACATTGTTGAAGTTACCATGATCAAGTTCTATCCTTCCTTTGCCTTTACTTTCAGTGAGAGAGTCATCTCCCAGTACAATAGATGGTCCTTTCGACATATCCAGTGAGGAGAAGGCCTCCTTAGTCGAAACCATGTGTCTTGAAGCTCCAGAATCTATGATAAAACTGGGTGAGCTTGATGTGCCAGCAACTAGAGCATGAACTCTCTCTCTGTCATCGGAACTTGATCCTCCTTCTCTCTTCTTTGAGTTTTCTGGAAGGGAGATGCCATTCTTCTCCAGGAGATTGGTCAGCATATCAATCTGCTTTTTCATACAAGAGCTTTCGGTGTGATTGCCCTTCGAACAGTATGAGAACTTGTTCATTTCACCTTTGTTTTTCTTCTTCTGGGTATTTTTCTTGGGACCTTGTTGATCCTTTGGAGACTGCTTCTTATCTCTCCTTTGTTTAGGTGGATTTTTAGCTTTCTTTTTGCTTTTATCCACCTTCGAATCTCCAGCAATCAAAGCTTGATCTTTGGAAGGTTTGATGGTGCCCATCATCACCAGCATGTCTTGTTCCTGTGTGAGAGATTCCATGAAATCTGCGAGGCTAGGCATCTTCCAGGTTCAAGCTGTGAATTTTGTGGCATAGAAGGTCAAAACAAAGACTGAGTAGTTAGGTCCTAGCTTCGAGAGGATGGCCAACACGAGCTGATCATCTTTCTTTTCGATACCACACTGCTTTAGCTGCAAAACTAGTGCTTTGAACTTGGAGAAATATAGCTGCAGGGATTCAAAGCTACTAGGACTCAGAGAAATCAGCTCATTTTTGATCTGATGTCCCCTCATCTCATATGTCTTTCCAAAAAGATCAGAAAGCTTCTCCCATAATTGATCCGGTGAAGTTAATCCATCGAGATGGAAAAGGAGGTCTCGGGAAATACTGAGACATAGGAGGCCATAGGCCTCATCTCTCCGATTGTGCCATTTGATCTTCTCTACAGTTGCATTGGGCTCTGCTTCTATAGCCATAGTCACCCTGTAGAGGCCTTTCTCTCTCAAGAATATCTCCATCTCTGCTTTCCATTCAAAAAAATGGAAGGGAGTCAAGATAGTTTTCTGTGAATCCATAACTTTAGAAAATCTGTCCCGGCTGTCAATAGAAGGCTCCTAGTCTTGATGTTGAACCTGAAAAACAATTTTTGAAGGAGAGTAACAACCTACAATGGCTCTGATACCATGTATAAATTATGACCATCAATAGATTAATTTCACTCACAACAAATTACAATTGATCATGCAAAATTGTCAACAATGGAGACTGAAAATGGAGCTGTAACACAAAATTATATTAACTCAGTGTACAATAGCCAACCCTGTAATATCATATGTTTCTGAATATATAGAATACATCAATAGGTAGAATGCATAAGGAGGCATCCAAAACTAGCATAAAGCAGGCTTACCCAAAATAGGCAAATCCCCCATAGGTGTAAAAAGTTGATCCCAAATCTGTCATGAGGCTCACGAATTGGCAAGGGCGCATGGGAAAGCTAATGAGTGGTGGAATGGAAGCTCATACATGCTTTTTCATGGAGGAAAGAGTGGAGGATGAAAGGGCAAGAAAACAAGTTCACCTCACCTAGTCTTGCTTTCCTATGTGCCTTAAAACATTGAAAAAGCAGTCAATAAAGCAGAAAAAGCAGAAGGGTGCCTAGGAGGCCAGGAATAAAGTAGATTTGATTCCTAAGGATTTCCCAAGTTCTACATGATTCAAAGATGGCAAGTTTTACCTCTATGGATAGGCAATTAGCAACTTGCACATGGTGGGACTCATGGACTAGGCAAATAAGACAAAAATAAATGAATTAATGTCTAAGTGGGTAATACTATGGGTTTGATTATTCTAACAACTACATGGGATATTCACTTCCTATGAGATTAGAATAGGACAAAATGGACCATCATGAAAATAAGCAGCATTTAAAGACTCAAAAGAGCCAAAGAAGTTTGAAACCTTATCCAAGAACCACTTTGATAAATCAAATGATGAAGAATCTATTTTCATCAAGAAACTTGAGAGAGGTATTGACAAGTACGAAGGAAATATACCTCTGAAGTGATTTAACTATGTAATAATTGGACACTTCCATAGTTAAAGAGGCTAAGAAGATTGAAGAGAACCTAGAATTGCAACTCAAGAAGAGAATACAAGACTCTAAAAGGAATGAAGTAGAGATTATTCATCTTAAAAAGAAGTTTGATGAAAAATATATTAAAACAAAGTTTGTGAACAACTCAAAGACTGTAGATGACATCCTAAATGACCAAATGCCATCAAGTGACCAAACTGGATTAGGACAAAAAAAAGAGAGTTATGTTTCTACACTTATGAGTCCAATTGAAAAGAAGGATAGCCATAAATATGCTCCTCTCTTGCATAAGACAAATATGGTCCCTAGAATATCAATGACAAGCAGGTATCAGTAGATATTTTTTGGCCATTGTTTCTCTTGTAATAATTTTGTACATAAATCCCTGAATTGAAAATCATATGAAAAGATTCATTTCTATAAGAAGAATACACCTAGTAACAATCCAAAAGAAAGAAAAAGAAACCATAACTCCTTTACACCTCTACAAAGCTGTGATATAGAATGTTACAAATTCAATAACCATGGACATATAGCTAGAGAATGTAAATTGATGACTCCTACATAAAAGAATACTGCATAAAATTCTCAAGACAGAGAACAGATAAATGACTCGAAGAAAAAGGAATTGGTGGAAAGGACAGAATCCATGATATCTCTATGTGTAACATAAAAGAAAAATATATGGCATGTTGATAGTGGATGTTCAAAACACATGCCATGAGACCCAAACAAGTTTATAAGCCTAGGAAGGGATAAAAATTTAAAAGTCACTTTGGAGATAATATATCCTCCAAGATAATTGGAAAAGGTACAGTTGCTATCAGAAATAACAAAATCAAAGTTGAAAATGTGTTTCTAGTAGAATATTTAAAGCCTAATCTCCTCAGTGTGAGTCAAACATGTGATCAAGGGCACATCTGCATATTGGATTATGAGAAATGTGAAATCTGAAGAAAAGACTCAGGAAAAACTGTTGGGACTACTGTAAGAAATTCAAGCAATGCATACATCCTAGAAAACGAGAACAATGCTACATGATTTTGATTGATGAAAGTTGGTTATGGCATAGAAGGATGGGTTGCTTTAAATTTGACAATATTATGAAAGTAAGTAAGAAGGAATTTGTAAGAGGATTTCCAAATATCATGAAGCCTCTAAATTAAATTTGTAAACAGTGTCAACATGGGAAGCAGAATAAATCCAGCTTCAAAGTCAAAGTACATACAACCTCACCACCATTGGAAATAGTTCACACAGATATTTGTAGACCAACCAGAACTAAAAGTTTGCAAGGAGAGTACTATTTCATTTTTTTTCATTGATGATTATACAAGAGTGACTTGGGTTACATTTCTCAAAGAGAAATTAGAATCTTTTGAGAATTTTAAAATTTTTAAAGCAATGGTTGAGAATGAGACAAATCTGAAAATCAAATTTCTAAGGTCAGATAATGGAGGAGAGTTCACTTCAAACGAATTCAATAAGTTTTGTAAAACTCATGGAGTTAAAAGACAATTTTCAGCTCCAAAGACTCCTCAGCAAAATGGCATTGTGGAAAGAAAAAATAGGATAGTCCAAGAAGCTGCCAGAACTATGCATAATGAAGCAAGACTTTCAAATGTGTATTGGAGGGAAGTATACTTAATAGAGGACAACTCAGAGTAAATAATGACAAGAATCCTTATGAAGTATGGTATGGATGACCTGTCTCAGTCAAATATTTCATATTTTTTGGTAGCAATTGCTACATAAAGAGAAATGAGGATGATATTCGTACGTTTTATTCGAGAATCAATGAGAGAATATTTATAGGATATTCATCCACCAAGAAATCATATAGATGTTACAATCAAAGGCTACACAAAATCATAGAAAATGCAAATGTAAAAGTATATGACATGAAACCAAGAAGAAGAAGACAAGATGATGATGTAAGAAATGATGAAGCAGAAAAGGAAGTCTTGCAAATAATGAAGGCGTTCATGATGAAGAAGAAGAATAAGAGGAAAGAGAAGAATCCCAAGAAAATGAAGATGGATAATCATCAAGACTTGATACAAGAGATCCATCTAGAAGGATACAAAAGAATCATCTAAAAACACAAATAATAAGTGACAAAAACGTTGGAGTCAGTACAAGAAGGAAATTAATGTTTCATGAACAAGCCTTACTTTCAATGGAAGAACCTAAGAACTTTGTAGAAGGCAAAAAAGATGATGATTGGATCAAATACATGAATGAAGAATTGGATCAAATTGAGAAGAACCAAACTTGGGAACTTTTCGCAAGACCTAAAGACAAGAATGTTGTAGGGACCAAATGGATCTTCTTAAGCAAGTTCAATCATGATGGTCAAGTGATAAGAAACAAAGAAATACTAGTGTGTAAGGGATATGCTCAAGTGGAAGGTATTGAATTTGAAAAAAAAATTTCCCATGTAGCAAGACTTTAAGCAATCAGAATGTTTTTAGCACTTTCATGCCATAGAAGCTTCAAGGTATATCAAATGGATGTCAAAATTGCATTTCTGAATGGGAAGCTAGAAGAAGAAGTTTATATTGAACAACCCGAAGGTTTCCTTTTATTAGAAAATAGAGACTATGTTTGTAAACTAAAAAAGACACTCTATGGTATCAAACAAGCTCCAAGAGCATGGTTTCCAAGGTTGGACAATTATTTGAAGCAACAAGGATATAAAAGAGGGGCCACTTAAAGTAATCTCTACTTAAATTTTGAAGATAAGAATATGATCATTGTTGATTTTTATTTGGATGATATCATATTTGGAAGAAATATACAAATGTTAAGTGTAAATTTTACTTCTGAAATAAAGAAGGAGTTTGAAATGTCAGTGTTTGGTGAATTAAAATTTTTCTTGGGATTACAAGTTTCTCAACCAAACAAAGGGATCTTCATTTCTCAAACCAAGTACAATAAAGACATGCTTAAGAAGTTTAAGATGGAAGAATCCAAACCTATTAGTACCCTTATGATCATTGGTTGTAAGTTAATTAAGGATGATGAGTCTTTGGAAGTGTATCAACCATGTATAGATCTATGATAGGTAGCTTGCTATATGTAACAACTACAAGACCAGATGCGATGAAAGTTGTAGGATTCATCGCTAGATTCCAATCAGCTCCCAAAGAAATGCATGTGACAACAACAAAAAGAATCTTTAGATATTTCAAAGGTACTATGGAGTCACGGTTTATGGTATTCGAAGGGTCAAGACTTCATTCTAAGATAATTCACTGATGTAGGCTAGGCAGGAAGTGTTGATGGATGAAAGAGTACCAGTGGACAAACATTCTTCTTGGGAGATTGTTATAAATGATTTTACCACACATGGTTGATCACATATTTATGGCCTTCCCTATCCCTCTGCAAACTCTTTAGACCCCATGGACTTATATTATACTTTGATGTCCCAATATTATCCCTAAAAAACACCTATTTATTGTTGTACATGACTTTTAAACTCATACTCACATGTACACACAACTTTTGACCTCAAACCCGTGTACATCAGGTAGCGTGCATAAATCCAAATATTTTTGGAGTTTTCCTCATATGAGTCCAAATATCCTGACTCTTGGCCTTCCATATGCCTTGATATCGCTCGGATTCAACCCTCCATTACCCTTTTGGAGTGCTATATAAGGAACCCCTTGGATACATTGAAGAGGAGGAATTGAAGAGAAAAGAAACTATAGTCCATTGTTGCCTCAGTTTGCTTATAATTGAGTCTACATCCCTTTGTCCCTTTGGAGTAATTTTTGTTCTTCCCAAGCCTACCTTTGATTTGTGAGCTTGCTATCGAGAGATGGAAAATTGATGTGGTGGAGGCTTAGGTGGAGGAATCAGTTTCTCCGGTTCGTAGACGAGCCGACAGAGGTTGTCACTATTGTAATCTTTGATTTTATTAATAAAAATATATTTTCCTGTCCAATTATGTGCATTTGAATATGAATGTTGAATCCATGGACGTATTTAATTTCTTATATATTGTTGAATATATATGCTAGAGTAGTTCTAACACATTATTATAGAGCATGCTTGTCTTGTTTGTTGTTGTTGAGAGAAAATTGCTAATGCAAGCATGAATTAGAAAAGCTCAACGGGGATCTACTTCAACCATATGGAACAAGGTATGATTCGGTATCCCTTAGTGTTAGATGTTTGGTTTCATTTGCATATTGGGAAAGATTGATTTCTGGTGTCAAGCTATCTATTGTCGTACCCCCAAGCACTAGCAAGTTTCTCTCTGTAACAGAATTGGCGACCATACTAGGGAGGTTCCTAGTTGTTTCTTTTTGAGGTTTTGGTATTCAATGTACTTGAATTGCTCTTGATTTATCTATTTTTGTGTCAGGTCTAGGGGCATGTTTTCCCAGTAGGGTCCTGAAGAAGTAAATTTGAACTTGGCTTTTATGTTTTCCCTATTTTTCTTCCTGTACATGGGTTTTGTACTCATAGTTGCATATACACATGGGTTTTCATTGAACAGTCATGTATGTATGCTGGTTTACTAAGAATAGTTGCGTATGGCATGATTTTGAGCCTTAGTTGGAGGATTAAGTGTTGCTGGGTGAGTTTTGATGATTTTTTAGTCTTCTTGGATTCTTCTGGTGTCTGTATACACCCTTTGTTTCTGACCAGAGACTTCTTTTAGTTTATTTTTTAAGATTTGTTCTTGTCATTCATTTATTCATTTTTTGTTTTGGGATTAGTGAATTAGGTCTCTTTTACCTTGGTTCCTTGCTTGGTTGCTATTTGTGAGTGGTTGCGGGGTCTGAGGGTTGTAGACTCGTTTATTGCTTTCATATCTCATTTACTTCAAAAACAAAATATAAAAATATTTTTTCTTTTGCATACTTATGCATCTCTTGCATTTTGCATTGGTACGGTACTTGCATTAGGTTTGCTTGTTGGATTATAGTCAGATTTTCATTTAGGAATGATTTCACTTACATTTGAAGGAAAAATATTGCATCTCATGTAGTGGCATACCCTATTCTTCATTCTACACAATTGCACTTGGCATTGTTTGTTAGGTGTGCATATTTACTTCACTACTGAGTGATAAATTCATTAGTTGCACAACCATTTCCCTTTGAGTAATCACAACCAATTAAAATCAACGCTTAATAAAATGAATTACACTATTTTCGCTCATAGGGTGCATCAACAAGATTAGCTTTTAGGGTCTTGGAATAGTTCATTGTGAGTCAATTCTCCAAGACCACTAAAAAAAAAAGCAGGTGTCTGTCTAGGTGAGAGTGTGAAACCCTTGGTATAATTAGTGTTTCTTAGGATGCTCCTCTTACATGGGAGTTAACCACGAGGCAATGCAGTCGATTTTATTCGGATGACCCCTGGTCACTTTCTGTGAGCACTAGAGATATTTCTAGGATTGTATTCATATCTAGGGGCCTTTGAGGTACAATTGGTGCACCCTTGGGGTACTAGTTTGTGCTTTTAGGATCCGGGCTTTGCTACCCTTCCCATTGGGTCGATCCCTCCTACGATTGTCTACCTAAGCATTGGTTATATTGAGGTGACCTTAGTTTCCTTACCTAGGTATCGAAGGGGTATTTGCAGAGGTTATTTTACAGGAGTCCCGGCTATGTAGGGGATGAAAAACAAATTTGAAATATGCATTGAAGTTGATGGCCACTATAATTGGTTACGAACCTCCGCTTGTTGTGTATGGGAGTCTCAAGCCCTCCTAGGAGAAACATACTTGCTTCATTCAGGAGATCACATATCCTACCCTTGGTTTTCTTGTCTTTTGGCTTTATGTTTTATTAGGTGTATGCTTTGTGCATGCTAGATTTCTCAAGGTTGTGTAGTAAGATCGAGTCTTTTATTTTTGTTGAGTCATTATGGATCCAGGTGCAGCACTTCGTCATTCTTGTCGTTTAGCAAGTCTTTTGCCTTCTACGTTTCCTCCTCCTTTGGGAGAGAGAACCAGACAGTATAGGTGTACTCATTCTCACTTTGATTCACACACCATGGGTGACCATGAGCCTGAGATCCCGGAGATCCCTGATCCTTTAAGCACATATGGGACTCCATTGGGATCCAACCATTCTATAGTTGGGAAATCTCCTGATGATCCTTCACAATTTTTGGGCTACATGCATGCACGTCATCGGTATTGGTTGCGTAGTCTGAACAATGAGACTCACCATTCATCCAATAGCACTAGCACTATTAGGTATGAAATGCCTGATATTCCTGAGACCGTTCTGACACCCCATGTAAGATCGGGTGTTGACACTATTGTTGTGCCTTAGGGGAATTCCATCCCTTTCTATCCAAAGAGGTTTGGTAGCACTAGTCACATTACAGCTTCCATCCCTGCGATGGAAGTTTCTTCACACACACATCCTAGGCCTAGCACTAGTTTTCCCATTCGGGAACTAGCACCTAGACATGTGAATATTGGGTGCACAAGTTATATTCCTTCACATATTCCATTGTCTTCAACACCACTTCCTTCAAATGATTTTTTGATGACGCATCCTCTTCCTAACTCTAGTGGGCCTTCAGGCCGGAGTTCTACTATTAGCCATGTCTATTCTAGTTCTTCTCACACCATATTGTCATAAGTCTATGTTCCTCCTTATGTGTCAGCACGACATGTACCTTCCTATGGACCTTCCTGTGGACCATCTCATGGTCCAGCTTATGGAACCTCTTATGGACCTTCTTATGGACCATCTTACGGACAAACCTATCCACCTTCTGTTGGAAATATGTCAATGGCAGAGGGTGTAGATTGTCATTGATGGCAATAAAATATGACAGTGGCAACGAGCTATAACAAGAGCAGCAAAAGAAGAGCAACACAAATATGAGAGAGCAAAACAATGAAGAGAAAGGGAAATCAAATGTCTACTTGTTTACTTGTCCAATGCATTATGAAGAGAGGGAAATGAATAATATGGTAGTCTAGTCATGGCAATCTGATGAGATAAGGAAGTCCTGGTGGCATTGTAGAACAAATGACTTTGATTCAGGTGCTTGTACCTCATGCCATGGAACTAAGGCCATGTTTCATGGTTTCATTGAAGAGTGGCCAAGTTCATCAAGTATCTAGAATGGGTCAAGAGGATGAAGAGATAGTGAAAGGCATGGCTCACCTATTTTTAGAAATGGGAGATGCATATTCTGAAATGATTTCTACTAGATCTACAGAGTCAATGATGATTGTAAAATCTATTTTAGTCATGAGATTTCTATGCCTAAGTGTGTTTACCAGCAATTGTTGAAGCTTTCAACAACCCATCTCTACATCGTGTCTCCACACTCAACAAATTCTACCTTTTGCACAGAGTGGATTCCATAGAGGCTCATCTTGGTGTGTACTATGCGAAACTATGTATGGAACCTACATGATAGAGACCCGTCTATGTCCATGACCCTATAGTATCCATTCTCCATTGAATTTATGACTTTAGCAGTGGTTCAGTTGTGGGAGAGATAGTAATGTAAGAATTGAGGCAAATTACACTCTTCCGATGTCATTTTAGAATAGAGCATATTCGCCAAACATATTCAAGAATACACAGTGGGATACCTCACTCCAATGACTAAGCATGCTCTATCTCCAAGCCTTTCGAGGAAACCCTATTTTTTTGAAGAATACGAACCCCATTTTTGTTGAGCATTGCTAAATAATTATTGGTGAAATCTCATGGTAAAGTGCTTCCATTAGTGAATAAAGAGCCATGTTCCAATTCTGTGTTGAAATTTTTTAGCTGGTGCTATCGTGGATCTATATTGTTGTGATTCTCACTAATATTGATGTTTGAAGACTATTTCCTTATTTGGAGTTATGGAAATGTTGATACAACTACCTTGAACCTGGAGCTACTCTAATGCAAATCAGCAAGTTATAGAACAACAAGAGCAATCATCAGAGAAATTGAATGAAAATCAGTACATTGTACCCATAGATTGTCTTTCTAATATTTTCAGATATGTTAATCACCCTGAAGCTTTTATTGATACACTTCAAAATCTATGGTCAATTTTGAAAGCATTATTTGGCCAATGAGCTTGGGATTCAGCAACAATGGAGAGGTTGTGCAGGGAATGCAAATTTGCGGTTAGAACCTGTCAAAAATCAATGGCAATTATAGTGGGGAATCTTCTTCACAAAGTCCAAATGCAATACAAAATACACAATCAATATTGTTTCATTTATCTTGAAAGTGAAGTAATAAAGGTATTTTGTAGTGACCCATCCTATGCAAATTATCTCGGAGGCTTGATTACAGAGCATTTTGGGCACACCATAAGCCTACTGGAGACAATTCATGGAGTTTTTCCATGATAGATCAAACCCGCACTTCCAAAAGAGATGAATCCCATAAGCTTGGGCTTAGAGTTGTCCATGAACCTGAGAGAATCTCATGAAGCTTGTAGCCTTAACAAACGATGAAGCTTGTAGGAGGCATGCGAGAAATTCATGGATATTTAGGCTGAGAACAATGTGGGATCATGCTGCAATAAACATGGATGATGATCTTTCATATGTGGCAGACGTGGTAGAGGAGTAAAATTCTGAAGCATTAGTGCTAAAAGAACATGAAGGCATAATCACAAAGGCCTAAAGCTCTAGGCTTGAAAATAAACATGAATAAAGGATTCTAATAAAATAGTGTTAATATATTTTTTTTCTAATGGACTAAAAAGTTAAATAAAATATTTAGTTAAAAGGTGATGTTAATATAGAGTCACTTTTTAAAGGTCACATCATTTTAAAATGTTGTGTTATTTCAAAAATTACACATGACTATTAGAAGAGATATATATTTGGAAAAACAAAGTCATTCGTTGTGTGTCTTGGTGGATCATTATTAATATCCTGGTGGATATTCTACCATTGATATGAACCTTGTGTTCATACAAACAAATTCGTGTCTATAATCAGGTTGGAGCCTGAATGAGGATTGGATTCCTCTCTACATGCTGGGTCATGTATGCAAACTAGGTTTTGCAGGAAAGTTGGGTCTCTCCATCTAGTTGGGTCTAGATAAAATTATAATTTGTAAACAAGAATTTTATTCAATAAAAGAAATTGATATTGATAGTTATTCTTCGTATGTATCTTTATGCTCATAATATAAATTATTGATTATATTAAGTGATTTGTCAGGATATTTTTAAAGTTTTAAATAGACACTGATTCACCCCCTCTCTCAGTGTCTGAGACCTGTTTCATCAATTGGTATCAGAGCGGGTTGTCTTTGAATGGCTCACTGCTAGAAGGCTGATCCAAAAGGAAAATAGGTCCACTTTTTAGAGCCAAGCACTTAATATAAAGATGGCTGGAAATGAAGATGATAAAATCCCCTTGTTTAATGGAGATGACTATGCCAATTGGAGGGATTCCATGGAGTTTTAGTTGAAGTCCAAAGGAGAACATGTGTGGGATGCAATAGCAAGAAAGAAATGGTACTTGAAGAACAAAACCAAAATTTCAAAAGATGATCAAAAATTCAATTCTATCGCTTTGCAAACTATTAAGAGAGCCTTATCAAATGACGTTAAGATGAGACTAGGGAACTGTACCTCTGCAAGAAAGCTATGGCTAAAGATTGAAGACACATATCAAGCCCAGTATCAAAGTGAAAGAGAAGATACAAGTCAAAAATATGATGAAGAACTAAGTAAAGATATGTTGAGCAGTGAAGAGAACAATACCTCATTTGTCTCATCACAAAGCAAAGAAAACATTGGGCTAGATGAAATTTCAAATGACAGTTGTTATGATGATGAAGTACTCTCTAAGGAAAAAGAAGAAGACCTATTAATTCTCAAAGATAAAATCCTGATTACTAAGTATGAAGACTTGAAGAAATTGAAGGAATACTTTCTTATTGCAATTGAAAATACCAAGAAAAAGATAAGTTTTTATCCTATAAATTTTTTTGATAAGATTGAAAACATGTTTATGGTCACTCTAAGTGATCTTGAAACTGTTTTCAAGATCAATGAGTTACTACATGGATTGTGGATGGAATCCAAAAATTATAGAAGAACATGCAAGAGTCTAGTAGATACAAAAAATGACTTAAAGATCCCAAAGGATAAGTTCTGTGCACTAACCAAGAAACATGAGGCTGCTGAGATGATATTGAATGAGCAAAGGATCCAGCTAGATGACAAGGAAAAAGAATTGAAGAATTCTTTATCTAGTTTTAATTTACAATTGGAAAACAAAATTAATGAAATAAAAGAGGAAAAGTTTGAAGTATTTAACCTTAGAAGACAAATTGAAGCTAATGAAAGAAGGCTTCCTAACCAAGAGAACCAAATGAAAGGAAGGGAGCCTATAGAGAGGAAGAATTTACTGGATTGGGAGAAGAAACTACAAGAAAGACAATAAAGGATTATAGAAGGACAAAGGTCACTAAATCAAAGAGAAGAATATTTGAATATCTCCATGAAACAGATTGAGAAGGAACTGCAGGATGACAAGAAGAAGATTGAAAAAGATCATGCAGCCTTAAAGGAGAAAGAGGCTAGGTATCAAAGGATGGTTGACTTAGTATTTAGAAAAGAGGATGCTACTAAATAAAAATCTATTATTAACAAAGAAGAGGAAGAATATACATGTCTCACAGGAAGTGAGATAAAGAAAAGTTACGCTATTACATTCACAAAAGGTTGAGAAAGGAAAGCAATGGATTATCTTCAATCCAAATATATTTCTCCATACAAGGGAAATGAGAAGAGAAATATATATAATAGCTCAACCATTATAGATGAAATTTGGAGTAGGCAAATACCAGCCCATGACAGAACTAGTCTTGGATACAAAAAGGATAAAGAAGTTGAGAATGAGACTCCCCTGCCCATGTTTGAGGAAGGTTCTTCCTCTTCAGAAAAATAGAGTGCAATTACAAATCAGATACCAGATCAAAACTTTGTGTGCTCTATCTCCAAGCGTTTCGTGGAAACCCTATTTTTGTGAAGACTGTGAACCCTATTTTTGTTGAGCGTTGTTGAAGAATTATTGGTGAAATCTCATGGTAAAGTGCTTCCATTAGTGAATAAAGAGTCGCGTTCCAATTCTGTGTTGAAATTTGTTAGCTGGTGCTATCGTGGATTTATATTGTTGCATTTCTCACTAAGATTGATGTTTGAATACTATTGCCTTATTTGGAGTTCTATAAATGTTGATACAACTACCTTGAATGTGGAGCTACTCTAATGCAAATCAGCAAGTTATAGAACAACAAGCGCAATCATCAGAGAAATTGAATGCAAATCAATACATTGTACCCATAGATTGTCTTGCTAATATTTTTAGATATGTTAATCACCCTTAAGTTGTTATTGATACACTTCAAAATCTATGGTCAATTTTGAAAGAACTATTTGGCTAACGAGCTTGGGATTCAACAACAGTGGAGAGGTTGTGCAGGGCATGCAAATTTACGATTAGAACATGTCAAAAATCAATGGCAGTCATAATGGGGCATCTACTTCACGAAGTCCAAATGAAATACAAAATACACAATCAGTGAAGTAATAAAGGTATTTGGTAGTGACCCATCCTATGCAAATTATCTCGGGGGCTTGATTACAGATCTTTTCGGGCACACCATAAGCCTACTAAAGACAATTCATGGAGTTTGGCCATGACAGATCAAACCCACACTTCCTAAAGAGATGAATCCCATAAGCTTGGGCTTAGAGTTTTCCACGAACTTGAGAGAAGCTCATGAATCTCGCAGCCTTAACAAACGATGAAGATCGTAGGAGGCATGAGATAAATTCATGGAGCTTCAAGCTGAGAACAATGTGGCATGAGAATGCAACAAACGTGGATGACGATCTTTCATATGTGGTAGACATGGTAGAGGAGTAAAATACTGAAGCATTAGTGTTAAAATAACATGAAGACGTAATCACAAAGGCCTAAAGTGCTAGGCTTGAAAATAAACGTGAATAAAGGATTCTAATAAAATAGTGTTAATATTTTTTTTAACTAATGGACTAAAAAGTTAAATAAAATATTTAGTTAAAAGGTGATGTTAATATAGAGTCATTTTTTATAGGTCACGTCATTTTAAAACATTGTGTTATTTCAAAAATTACACTTGACTATTGGAAGAGATATATATTTGGAAAAACAAAGTCATTCGTTGTGTGTCTCGGTGGATCATTATTAATATATTGTTGGATATTCTACCATTGATATGGACCTTGTGTTCATACAAATAGATTGGTGTCTGTAATTAGGTTGGATCCTGAATGAGGATTGGATTTCTCTCTACATGATGGGTGATGTAAGAAAACTGGGTTTTGCAAAAAAATTTGAATCTTTCCAGGAAAATTGGACCTCTTCATCTAGCTGGGTCTAGATAAAATTATAATTTGTAAACAATAATTTTATTCAATAAAAGAAATTGATATTGATATTTATTCTTCATATGTATATTTATGCTCATAATATATATGACTGATTAGATTAAGTGATTTGGCAAGATATTTTTAAATTTTTAAATAGACACTAATTCACCCACCCCCCTCTTAGTTTCTGAGACTTGTTTCATCATCTTATGGGTCCGAGTATCAACCCACGTGCTAGTCTCCTAATTATGGCTTTGTAGCACCCCATCCTCAAGGTACTCCAAATTACAATGCTTAAATGCAACCCTATATGGGTCAAATGGGAGGAGGTTACTATCCCATTGGCCAAGGCCATGGTGTATATAGCAATCAACCTTATGCAAACTAGTCCTATCTAGGAGCGTGGAACCAACTGGATCAACCTAGGCTCCCTTTCCTTGTGACTTTGAATCTACCTGACTTGTCAAGATTGACAAATGATCATGTATCTCATGACCTGACATGGCCGACATTTCATACTAAAGTTCCTTAGAACATTCCAAAGTTCGAAGGTAAGTCCGGTGAAGATCCTGGTGAGCACATCATGACCTTCCATCTTTGGTGCTCTTCGAACTCCTTGAACAATGATTCTATTCGTTTGAGACTATTTCAACACACCCTCATGGGTCCTGCTGTGAAATGGTATATAGAGTTACCTGGGGAGACTTATACTTGGTTCAATGACCTAGCTATGACTTTTCTTGATCACTTCCAGCTACCCATGCATTACGACGCTGGTACCAAACTTGTGTCGACATTTTGGCAAGACAAAGCCACCCACATTTTGGATCACATTCAAGAGTGGTGTAAATGGAAGAGATTGATTAAAACCTTTATACCACTAGATTTTATTCTAGAGTGGTTCCTCAAGTTGTTGTTACCCTATATCATGAAGGATGTTTCCACATCCAGAGTGCAAAATGAGGACCAAGATATTTTTAGGGCCCAACAGTCGGACTTGATTTATGCTCAGTTTGGGATCCTTTATGAGATCATACCAAATGCTCCACAATCCAATTTCGACCCCAAGTTTAAACCTAGGCCACATGTCGATGGTATTTTTGGCTCTGTAAGTACCAAACCTGTAGACTCGGTTACAAAACAAGTGAGCTAGTTTTCGCTTAACCAGTCTGCATCGGGACAAGCTACGACTTTGTCTCATCCTACCCAAATAGTAGATGTACTTTCAGTGCAATTGTTGAACTCGAAAGGTAAACAACAACCTGGAAGAAATAAAAGGAAAGGAAAAAATAATCAAAAGGGTGGGAATAAGAATGATAATGATAATAATGACAAGAACATGAATAATGTTGGGGGGGACAATAAGCCTAAGTGGAAGGTAAAATTTCCTTGCAAGTTGTGTAAGGATGATCACCTCACTCACTTGTGCCCTTGAATGGAATATTCCTCAAAGTTCATAGCACAGGGCCCAACTGTGTTCACAAATCCTTGACCAAATAATCAAAATATGAAATCGAGGACCGTGGATCCTGGTAGTGGTTCTAGTGGAACTCAAAACCCACTCGACACCGCTAGTGGCCATAGTTGCATCAATATGGTGAAAGCTACGAATGTTGTGACGTGTGTGAAAGATATGGCACATCACAACCAGACCTTGGGAAAGAACCTTCTCCACCCGAGAGCTATTTGCGAATTGAAAAGCCTACATATAAGTTTGAATCTCTGTCTTGCATTCCTAAGGGATTCTTAAAGTGCTCAGGGAACAATCCTAATGCTCGAGCCACCTAGAACTATTCAATTGTCAAGGATTTGGGCCAGACTCCTTGTGTGATGTCTGCATTAGAAGTGCTTCAAACTTTTCCTCCACAAAGGAAGTCCTTGTTATCTACTCTTGGGGTGTGTGATGATAGCTCTTCTTCCGTGATCAAATTTGAAACTCATGGAATCCTTGCTTGCCTTACTATGTTTCTCTTCTTATTCATGTAGATTGTCTAAACCAAACCATCAAGTGCACTATGATTAATCATAAGGTGCTTCCAATTCTGTGATGCCTTTGGCCTGTTGGAAGGGCTTAGGTTCTCCCATATTGTCTAAATCTGCAAATATGTTGACTTATTTTGATGGAATATTGTTTCAGCCGCATGGTATACTTCCTTCCCTAGAGGTCCAATTGGGGGGGGACACTGTTGCGATCGAGGTTGAGGTGGTTGATGTGCCCCTCGAATACAATATTTTACTAGATAGGAACTGGATGTACAATATACAAGATGTATCCTCTTCCCTATTTCGAGTGGTTTGTTTTCATTTGGATGGGAAGATCATTACTATTGATAAAAATATTTCAAGAATCTGAGTTTAAAAGCATCATCGAGAGCTTCTATCCCGATTATCAATCATTCTTAGCAAGAAACCGAGATTGTATGTGTGAGCATGTATCCTTCTTTCATGGGAACCTTTAGCTTCCCTGCGTCCATCCTTATGATTGGGTCTAGTCTTGGTAAGGCTTTGACCTCATTGAATTCAGTCTCTTTTCACACCTCTCATATGGAGGATCCTTGGATTCTTCCTTCACTAAGTACTTCAAGTGATAATTCTATACCTACCGAGACAGACATGCCATTGCCTGCAACATTGGTGGCGTATCAAGATAATATTGATCATGTTCTAGAGCCTAGTCCTTCCTCTTCGTGGATAGAGGAGGAGGAACCTTATGTGCTTCCTGCTTGGGTAGTAGAGTCATCTCACTCTCAAGACTACCTTGATGATTTTTTTTCCATCGGATGAAGCTATTCTTGAGGCTATGTCTAGGATAGAACAACCTTGGGGAGAGTTGAACCATAGATCATATTTCCTTCCTAAGATTGATCCTTTAGAGTGTGATGAATTTAGGGAATTTCTAAGTGAGAAAGTTGGTAGGCCCGTGGTCCCATTAATCTCTCCTAGTTAGATTGCTGAAGGGAACATGGATAAATTGTCACCAATGATACCTATCAATATTTCTCATGTTCCTGGCAATATTGAGAACATTTACATTGGGAAGAATTGTTCCCTCAATGAGATTAAAGAGTACACTGATTTGTTCAAGGAATTTTGAGATGTGTTTGCTTGGTCGTATGATGGATTGCCAGGAATTGTCCCTCGCATGGTTGAATGTGGCATTAGGGCTTATTCGGATGTTAGACCAGTTATATTAGTTGATCATGTGGGAATATCCTTGGCGGAGCCCAGAAATGGGCCCTGTCTTAAGAAATACTATGCATGATCTTCAGCCAGGGCTGATTTTTTGTATATTATTGTACATTTTGCATAGCGTAGTTTGGTCTTCTTATGTGATCGGGTTTGTTGATTATCTTTCATTTTTTATGACAGATGTCGATGGAGTCTTTGATTTACATAGGAATCACTGATGGTGATATCTGCCACACTCAAAACTCAGCTTCGGCTGCTTGGGTGATTTATACTCCTGCGAGTAAAGTGTTGTCTTCAGGAGGCGTATGTTTATGACCTTCATCAAACAATGTTATTGAATATAGTGTCGTGATTGAGTTATTGCATGATTCCATTTCACATGGTGTTCTTTCTCTTGAGGTATGTCTTGATTCTCAGTTAGTGGTATCACAAATGAATGGCTTATATCATGTTAGAGATCCAACATTGTTACAAATATTCTTGCATGTAATATTGCTAGAATGACAATTTGAGAGCATAACATACATTCACACTACAAGAAATTTTAATCAAGTTGTTGATTCATATGCTAACTATGAACTAGATTGGAATTTGTTTCACAGACAATAAAAGCATTTCAAAAACACATTTCACACATGTAAATAGAATAATAATTGATCATCATAATTTTTTTTCATTAAGTCCAAAAAATGTGATATCATAATACATAAGTGTCATATACAAAATTGGGGCTTTTGAGCCACCAAAATATACTACACGGTCATACAAAAAATATACACCTAGGTCTCTCAGCCTGAGGTGGAGGAGGGTGTTGATCATGGTAGAACACCATGGCTCTAGCTAGTTGGTGAAATAAATGAACCCATGCTCATGGTACTCCAACCACCTAGCAATACATGGCCTCATCCAAGTCCTCGACTTGCACCATGGGAACCCTATGTGTTAAGCAAACGAAGTTTGTGTGGATGCTCTGGAGCATCCACTCCACATCCACACCCATGATCGCATCGCCTCTTCCCCTCCGTCGATGATGAGGAAAGCCATATGGCTGTCATGGTCCCACATCTGCATGTACATGACAAAGTGTCATTATATGTCGTCACACTGAAAACATATCTTTTGATTTCATATATCAAAAAACACACAAAAAAAAATTATAATTCAAAAAACAAAAGTGAGTTGGGATTCATTACCTATTTCTCCATATGCTGCCCCTAGTGGTAGGGGCATGTCTGGATCTCCATGGAAGTCTATCCCTGCATAGGGATAGTCATCTATGGTGATGATATGTCTCTACCACCAGAGAAAGATGTCTGCTAGATAGGGGTTATCCACCCTTCCCCCTCCAAGTCTCTGCATGACATTAGCCCAGTGTAGCTGAGCCAGATCCCTAACTCCATGTGGAGCAATGTCAACTCTAGGGCTAATCCCTGGTACCCGCATGGAAAAGAATGCACTTAGGATGCTTCCGAACCCAAATTTTTGTACCCTACCCATCTTGTAGTCACTGAGTTACTACTTCATTTTGCTCAACAGCGAGGTGCTCCTATCATATATCATAGGTCATGTGCACTCTGTGGCATAGAACATCCTTGGCCTTGATTCTTGCTAGAGCGATGCTAAACCTACGATCCTTCCCAACGCCAATAGTATGGCCTTCGGCCCTAGTTTCTAGACTGAGTTTTTTGGGATTTGACTCCCAAACTTCTCTATATCAGGAAGGAAATACAAAGCTATGTACTCCTCTATAGTCAACCCACCTCCTAGCCTGCAGGATTGGAGGTTCACCACCTCCCCTTGATGGGAAAAACTTGTGATAAAGTATATGTACTCAACCTTGAGGCTAAGTGACATGCCATCTAAGTGAAAGGTCTCAAAGTTTGGATCCCAGTAATCCACTAGCAGCTGGAGTAGCCTTCACTTTTCCATCAAGATTCCAAGGCACCAAAAATTGTATAACCCATAAGCCCTTGGTGCTTGTTGATCCATGAGATCAACTTGCACAGCCTCTTCAACATAACCATGTTCTCTCTCTCTCCATTCTAGCACCATCCTACATAAACATTGCCAAGTTTCATGAGTGTTTTCCCTTGAAAATCATGTTTGCGGCCATTTACATGAATGTTTGCAAAAAAAACGTGTGTGTACATGAGTATCGTGGTATTTTCCACGTATACCGAGCCTTATATGCGAAAAAAGACCTGATTTCCGTATGGGATGAAATGCACTATTTGGGATGGCTTAAGTAAAAAAATTGACCATTAAAATTAAAAATTGATGCATGAAATTGAAAGAGGAGGGCATGAGTAATTACCTGGACCAAACATGGAGTGATTTCGTCAGAGGATGCTCTCAGAATCATCTCTTGAAGTTCTGGATACAAAATCACTATGGTGGGTGAATTTTTGAAATGGTATGAAATTTTTTATTTTTTCACTATGTTATAGAAAATTTTTGAATATTTTACCCACTTCCTATAGTTTTTTATCGTTTCTGACCGATTTGGATCATTTGGACTAATATGACGTTGTAGGAGCCCATTTTGAGCATGGTTTGACCGAGTCTTCGATCCGTTCGTGCCTATTACAGGTATCATGTATAAACTGGAATATAGGTTAGTATTTCATATCGCTTGCATTTTGCATTTCCTTATGATCATTTCATCTTAACCTTAGGTATGAACCCATTCCATGATATCAGAGAACTTTCATGCTGCAGTTAGAAGTGGCATTATGTGAATGGTAGATCTTTCCTATACATGGGTGCCCTAGTTAGATCCTCTTTTTCATTTGGTGCCCATACTGATATTTCACCTTTAGGTTGTGGGAGTCCCTTTTTAGTCCCACCATGTCTTTGAGCAAGAGATTCATACTCCTCTTGAACTTTATGTTTGCCATTCCCCCAGGACTCCCTTGTATATATCAAGTTGTAATTGCATTTTCATGAGTTTTCCTTGCCTTATTGAGATTTATGTCAGCTCCCTGACTTTGAGTTATCAGCCTGTTGGTAGCCAGCAACAACCTCTTCATTTCTTGACAAAATGAAGAGAGATAAGCTCTTTATGTGATTTATCAGTTTAAAAATTATGAAAGAGCACCTTCAGAATCTTTGATTCTGAAGGTACTATCAATCAAAGGAAAGTGATTTAATGATTTTAGAGCTGAAAGAAACTTGATCATAAAACTTGGCTTTTAACTATCAGATAAGTTTCGTAAATTTTCATTAAGTTATTGAAATCATCAAAATGAATTTATGTGACTTAAGGGATTTGTGCCAAGAGAAATTTCATAAAACACATTATATGTTAAATAGGGTATTATTAGTCCTAAGACTAAGATAATTTTGAAAGTTAACATCATATGTAATACCTTATTATGAACTTTGTAAATATCATAGTTAATGGATAAATGATGTTTGTATAAGAAACTTTTTATGATAAATATCCTATATGATGGTATATATATGTCGATAGGATGTTTAAAGGGTTTAAACTTAGTATTGTACATATATAGTATAGACATTAATCTAACCATCTTATCAATGCATCATTAACATTAGAGTGCGATTTATTGCTCTTCATACCATTTACGTAACATGATAAAATAGGGATGATTGTTTGGATTAGTTGGCCATGCAATAAACCAATTGTCAAATTGATAAACGATCAATCATTTGGATCGATGAGCTGGTATGAAAACGTGGCTTTCACCCCTTGACAGAATCGACAGTTGTATGCATATGGTAATATCGTGTTGATAGTGTTAAATGCCAACAGTCATTTCAAATTACGTTGTTGTACCTATTAGTTATGAACCACTGTCAATAATCAATGGTTGCAATGATGATTCTATCAGTCTCTGTATCGCTGGTTCACCAAGTTAAGTGGTTATCCCTAACAGGCATGGTCAAACATAGATAAACTGGCATAAATCATGGTGTAGTGTGAAGTTGTAACATTTATCACTGCTTGAAATCCCGCTAAA
>LPNX011218594.1:1679274-1750044 GCA_001517045.1 Pseudotsuga menziesii
GGGTATAGATATAGTAGGTCCAATAAAACCTCCCTCATCAATGCAACACAAGTATATAATAACTGCAACTGATTATTTCACTCGTTGGGCTGAGGCTGCACCGTTAAAAGTTGTGAATACTAATCAAGTTATATTATTTTTGGAATTCTTTATCATAACAAGATTTGGTGTTCCTGATTCTTTGGTTTTCGATAATGCATCATATTTTTCATCAGTTGAATTGACTCAGTTTGCATTAGAAAAAGGAATAAGAATCAGATATTCAGCTAATTACCATCCTCATGGGAATGGTCTAGCTGAATCAACAAACAAAAACTTATTAAAAATTCTTAAAAGAACTGTTTCAGTTCATCATCAAAATTGGCATACAGAATTGGTCAATGCTCTTAGGGCAGACATAGTAACTCCAAAAGCTGCAATAGGTAACTCACCATTTTTTTTAGTATATGGAACTGAAGCCATTCTTCCAACAAATTTGTTCCTACCTTCGTTACAGTTAGCTCAGTCTGTCCAGGAAGAAGAATGCCCAGCAATGGAAAAAAGAATTAATGCATTGTTAAAATTAGAAGAAGACAGGGAGAAGTCAAAACAACACTTTAACAAACACCAATAGATTGTAAAGTCATGGTTTGACCAATCTTTCAGTTCTAGTCGAGAATTTCAGGTAGGAGAGCTAGTCTTAAAATGGGATAAAGCTCATGAAGATAAGGGTGATCATACTAAGTTTCAGAAACTGTGGTTAGGTCCCTTTGTTATTTCTGAAAAAATAGGTCCAAGTACCTTTCGATTGCAAACACTTGAAGGACAGTCCGAGACATTCCCTGTGAATGGACTGATTCTTAAAAAATATTTCTGTTGATAGTTTGTTGTCTAAAAATGTATATACTTACTTGTTGTTTGTAAATAATTTGTATTCCTGTATATAAACTAGCAAACTGTATATGAATCAAATTTCTGTCAAAGTCAAATATTTCAGATTGTTAAAATTTATGTATATAACCAGTCTTTAGACAGAAATATGTAATTAACAATTGTAATTAATGTAAATGAATAAGATCAGTTTACTCATCAGTCTTTAAAATTTTGATTTTAGACTGAAATCTTTTAAAATTTGTTCAGATTGATCAAAATTTCTATTTATAAGTGTTTCTCAGATTTTTCTTCATCTTGTTATTTTCTTAAATAGGGATAATTTATTATATATCTTTTTCGAAGCTTGTACTTTTGAAAAATCTTTATAGATCTCTATCATCAGTCTTAGAAAACTTTTATCATTTGAGAACTGTCTAGCACCTGTTCCAGTCAAAAAGAAGCTAAAGTGAGAGACGGAAGGTCTCAGTAATGAGCCGGTCCGATCAGAATCACAAATATCACTGGTATGACATTATTAGGAAACTAGTAATGGCTTTTGGTTTTGAAACCAAAAGATAAGGGGTCTCATCACGAGCCAGCTGATTCATTTTCTGGTGATATTAATGACTGACATTACCATTTGGTTACCATGCTGGGTAATGATCTCTCATTTTGTAACAAAAAAAAAAGAAAAAAAGAAAAATAATGAAAATTGCAATAAAAAACATAACTTTTGTCTGAAGAATAGGAGGTCTCAGTAATGAGCCGGCCTAATCATGATCATCATTATTGCCTGGAATAACTTCATTTCTGATCACCAGGGTGATGGCTTTTTTATTTTAAAGAAATTAAAAGACAGGAGATCTCATCACGAGTCGGCCTGCTTATTTCAGACAACTCTCGTGAATGATACTATCACATTGGGATACCAAACCCAGATAGTAGTATTCAGACAGAATTATTGTTTTAAAAAGAAAAATTATCATGCTATGGAACAGGTTCTAGAAAGTTTTCAGAAGAGCAATATTCTATGCTGATGGTAAGATCATCTTTACTAAGAAGTACTTGTTTCGATTAAGATATTTGTAAGTCTATCTCTGATCAAATTTTTATTTCAAAAGATGAAATATTTCCGAGTTATACTTATGAATTTGAATAAATAAAGGTTTGACATGAATAAAGGATTTTGATTATTTTTAACAGATTTATAAGATTTCGCTTTGATCATCTTCTTTAAGCAGAGACAACGGGTTCACCCAGGTCGTCGCCATTTGTTGGCAGCCAGCAACAAGCTCTTCATTTCTTGACAAAATGAAGAGAGATCAGCTCTTCATGTGATTTATCAGCTTAAAAATTATGAAAGAGCACCTTCATAATCTTTGATTCTGAAGGTACTCTCAATCAAAGGAAAGTGATTTAATGATTTTAGAGCTGAAAGAAACTTGATCATAAAACTTGGCTTTTAACTGTCAGATAAGTTTCATAAATTTTCATTAAGTTATTGAAATCATCAAAATGAATTTATGTGACTTAAGGGATTTGTGCCAAGAGAAATTTCATAAAACACATTATATGTTAAATAGGGTATTATTAGTCCTAAGACTAAGAGAATTTTGAAAGTTAACATCATATGTAATACCTTATTATGAACTTTGTAAATATCATAGTTAATGGATAAATGATGTTTGTATAAGAAACTTTTTATGATAAATATCCTATATGATGGTATATATATGTCGATATGATGTTTAAAGGGTTTAAACTTAGTATTGTACATATATAGTATAGACATTAATCTAACCATCTTATCAATGCATCATTAACATTAGAGTGCGATTTATTGCTCTTCATACCATTTACGTAACATGATAAAATAGGGATGATTGTTTGGATTAGCTGGCCATGCAATAAACCAATTGTCAAATTGATAAACGATCAATCATTTGGATCGATGAGCTGGTATGAAAACGTGGCTTTCACCCCTTGACAGAATCGACAGTTGTATGCATATGGTAATATCGTGTTGACAGTGTTAAATGCCAACAGTCATTTCAAATTACGTTGTTGTAACTATTAGTTATGAACCACTATCAATAATCAATGGTTGCAATGATGATTCTACCAGTCTCCGTATCGCTGGTTCGCCAAGTTAAGTGGTTATCCTTAACAGGCATGGTCAAACATAGATAAACTGGCATAAATCATGGTGTAGTGTGAAGTTGTAACATTTATCACTGCTTGAAATCCCGCTAAAATGGCAGGTTCAGAGATTAGATCTCCGATTAGATTTGAAGCATGTGAAGATTATCCATCATGTCGTGTGTATGGATACCTATTCCCTCTGTTTTCACTTCCCCTTTCATTTCGCGTCGAAGCCCAGAAAGTGCTGGAGAAACCATGTCTCCTCTGAATCGTTTTGAGATTTCAGGGTTTGAACTTATTGAAGCTAACCAGGAAGCTGCCAAGAGATTCGAGAAAATGGCATGGGTAAATTTCTTTAGGTGTTTTGATGGTCACCATGTGGAAATTACTAAGATGTTCGCAATGAGTTTTCAATATGACAGGGTGCAAATTGGGGGTTTTGAATTTGTTATCAACGAAGATAAAATTGCTGAAGCCACGAAACTCCCACAAATGGGAGAACGCTGGTTTAAGGGCACTATGGTCAACAAGAAGAAGTGTTTGGCTTTGTTAATGCCATTACCAGATAAAACAAAGCTAAGGATAGGCGTACCTATAAAATTTCTAAATCCCGAATGGAGAGTTTACTATGAAATCTTAGTAAGGTACGTAACCTATTGTGGACGCTATTCCCATTTGCACTTGTATAATTTACGGTTAATTTGCCCTTCTATATTTGGCAAAGCCTTAAGAAAATGTCACAGTCTGTAAGGAATTTCAATAAGCCTGATAGTAGTCTTTGTCACCATGGGTTGATAAAAATATTACTGCAACTCCAATTATCTGCTAAAGGTGTGTCATGGGATAATTTTCTAGTTGATTGTCAATTGGGACTGACACAGTACTGGCCCAATCCATCTCCACGAACTCGTAGAAGATGAAAGGTCACAAATCCTGAGGTTAATAGCTCAGAGGTTAAAGAACCAGAGGTCATAAACACGCCCATAGATAATGAGATTAATGAAAATGCTGATAGGGTTTTAGTTCCTTGCGATTCTAGGGAAATATTGGATAAACCCGAACCTGGTAAGAATGATGGCAACCCTGCAAAACTAAAAGAAGGATTAGCCGAAGGTGAAATTAATAAACCTGATGAATGCAATAAATATTCTATGCATAAGTTAGATCATTTGGCTCAGGTTTGTTGTGACAAAGAAGGGTTGAGTTTTGAAAACTTATCGTTTTCACGAAGAGTCACAAGGAGCATGCATAATCTTCATTCGATTCCAGGATATAGGGCTGATCAACAGACTTCCAAATCTACAGCTACTAAACCTACAGTTGTAAATATTGAGGATGATATTCCACTATCTGTCCCTAACACAATGGATGTAGGGAATTCTGCTACTGCGCAGGGAAGTGATGTACAATCAGATGATGTCGAAGGCATCCAATCAAAAACAAATGCAAACATTGTAGATTTTGAACCATTACATAGTCAGCATAGGGACAGTCCTCATTCTCCTCAGGTAAATAAAGAAGATGAAACTCTGCAAAAGGTGTTAGGCAATGTCTATCAAGATAAAATCACAGAGTTCAGAGGAAAGCTCAAACAGTGTCTATCAAGTACAGCCTTATTGGAAGAAGAAAACAAAAATTTTAGAAAAGAATTTTTAGAATGGATTGATAGGTGGAAAAAGGTGAACATTAAGAAGAATCAATACAAAAAGTCCAAGAAATCAATTTTAAGTACAAATCAGCTGCTACTAGACCGAATTGAAAAACAAAATATTAAAATTATCAGGTTGAAGGCTAAACTAGCCGAAGCTAGAAGAGTAGTCGCTCTTCATAATGAAAATTGAATGGTTTTCTCATCTCATATGTCACAGCATAACAGGTAATGGTCATTTCAATTTTGCATGCCCTTAAAATCGGAGATTTAACAGGCGTGCATTTATAATTCTAAGTTATTTCTATTAGCTGTGTTAAATTGATTTTAATATGATGCATTGATTGAATTTAATGCAGGAAGTTTTATCATCACCCTTTCCAGAAATACAGGACGTGGTTATACGATGGCATGGAGATGTGGCTGATTTGTTACAAGATGAAGTTTATCAATGGTCCAGAAATTTCTGAGATACCTCGACTCAGGCCAGTCGATTTCTATTTTTAGTAGTAGGTGTAGTTAGATGCCCTTTTTTGTTAAAAAAATCCCTATAATGTTGCATACAACATTTATAGAGGAAAACTGAATCTTGATAGTATATAAGGGAAGAGTTTTGATGAACTCGTGTGGATGGAGTGTGCAGAGAAAACCTATTTTGAAATATATGTTGTTACTAGTACCATATCATACTTGGAGTTGAAGCTTTAATGTGAATGATACTGGACATCTGCAAACAAATACTGTGACTGGTATTTTGTTTTTTGGATTATATATATATATGTTTCAGTTTGTTGTTTTCTGCTTATATATTAACTCAGTATTGCTATGACATACTGATGTTCAATCATCTATTTCACTTTATCAATTCAAGTTAGTATTTTTGAATAAATATTTCATTATGGTTTTGTTTATTAGTGTGTTTACTATAAACATAAGTTTTAATGATATACTGTTCTGTTTATTTAAAATCTCATTTGTATGTTAACAGTGACTTTAAATAAGCATTATCTCAAATTCAAATGACTATCTTGATCATTAATTATTAATCAATTTTGGGAAATTGAAATTAACTGTGTGTTTACAGGTTAGATTTCATTTCTATTATAGCAGAGTGGCTCTTTGTTGTGATTTAAATATGTTTGTTTTGATCACACTCCAGTTTTTCTGTTATTGATTAATAATTAATATAAGTCTTAAATTTGCTCTCAGCTGAGATAGGGTTAAATAGGATAGATAGATTAATTAGTTTTAAATTTTATTTTTAAAGTTTAATTAGCACTGTTAAATCATTCTGCATACTTTACATAAGTTTTCATATTTAGAAAACTTCCCAAAAATCGAAGTCTTTCCTTAAGAAAGCAACCTTAGGATATTTTAGGTAATTAGGTAGGATAAATATTGGAATAGGTTAGATTTTGCTGGTTTTAAGTTCTCCTTAAGAGACAAACTAGCTGGTAGCAGGACCATAACCTGCGAGGTTTTGTTAATCCAAACACACCGGACGCTGCTTCAAGCTGATTGCGTGGACAAAACCTCCTTATTGGCTCTGATTCATAAATTCAGGCCAACACAGCTGTATAACCCGAGCTTATCTTATGTCTAGCCAAGCGTAGCCTTTTTACATATCTTTTGCAGCTTAATCACCCCTTTTATTGAGAGGAGACCTTCCCCCGAGTGTCGTTATCGTGCACATATCTCCTTGCATTGAGCATAGTTATATTCCACTGCTTGGAACTAGTTTGCTTGTCCCCTATCACTCATCTCCTCCTAGATTTGTACTATAAATCACTTTTATTCTTTTTCAAGATTTTCAAAATATCTAAAAAAGTCCGAAAAAAAACATAAAAAATCAGACAAGAAAAGATGTTATCTTTGGCAGCAGTCGAGTCATGTCATTTTTGAATAGAGCACTGTATATCACATTCATTGGTTGGGTTATTATTTTGACTTTAGGAGATGTACTCATTACTCTGAGTTTATCTCCACCGATTGGTTAAGCTTCCAGTCCCTATGGAGCCTCTGTTGATGCCTCTTGTGTCACAAAGATGACCCCAGTTGCATATCAAGTCCATGCTCCCTACCTTTAGTCACCATTCACCTTATGCTCTTTTTTGAAGGAATTTGAAGCCTGAGTCAGCCATTCCTCAGCTATCTTGTCTTTACATGTCGACCATTCCTAGTACAGCTACTGCTTCATGCACATCTTGTTCGAGTTCTTCCACATTATACATCATTGTTGAGTACCACGTGTTGGTTGATGGGGGATGCATTAATGAACTCCTTCCAATGTATTCCATTCCATCAACTTCAGATCATTTATTCTGGAATAGGAGTCTAGAGTCATTTGAGTTCCTTGATACTTACAGTCATCAGTGGTAGGTTCTCTCGCCATCGATATTTTTGGGAATACATCAATGTCCCCTAGTTGATGGATTCTTCCAAGTGTTTGACCTCAACACATATATTCACACTTGTTAGATTGCACTCTGTATCTTGATTCCCATTTTCATTATTGGTGGGTGATCTCACGTCTTTTAATGGTATACATCAATGACCAGTAATCAAATGATGGACTACTATGTTCGACCATGACACATCTATTTACATAGTAGGACATGTACTTGTAGTGGTTCATGTAGAAGGCCTTCCATATTGGTGGCATTACATGTATGCTACCTCCTTGATCGTGCCAGTTTTCATGAAATATTAGCTCTCATGAATTGATTCTAGTGTATATTAGATATCTTCATCCGCTATGGAGATCTTGATTTGTTGTATATCTTTAGCCATTATGAAGATCTTGATCTATTGTATGAGTCTTCATTCAATTTGGAGATTTTGATCTATTGTATATTGTATGTGGCGATGACCACACATGTCACATTTTGTATATCATGCCTATTCATGGCCATTGTACTCTTATGCATCTGGGACTTCTATATGTATTTGAAGTCACATATAGAGACTAGTCATTGTACGGTACTGATGAGTCGCTAGTTCTTCCACCTGTGTCTTCATTACTCAACTTCTGGGATGGATTTTATAATGTATTTCAGCCATCATGTTACCCTCTAACGTCACACATTAGGGGGCATCTGTTATAGATGATTTTACCACACATGGTTGATCACATATTTATGGCCTTCTCTATCCCTCTGCAGACTCTTCACACCCCATGGAATTATATTATACTTTGATGTCCTAAGATCATCTCTAAAAAACACATGTTTATTGATGTATGTAAATTTTAAACTCATACTTGTGTGTACACACAAATTTTGACCTCAAACCCGTGTACATCGAGATGTGTGCATAAATCCAAATAGTTTTGGAGTTTTCCTCATATGAGCCCAAATATATTGACTCTTGGCCTTCCATATGCCTTGATATCACTCTAATTCGAACCTCCATTACCATTTTAAAGCGCTATATAAGTAACCCCTTGGATACATTGAAGAGGAGGAATTGAAGAGCAAAGAAAC
Organism: Pseudotsuga menziesii; assembly: GCA_001517045.1. Lineage (NCBI taxonomy): Eukaryota > Viridiplantae > Streptophyta > Pinopsida > Pinales > Pinaceae > Pseudotsuga > Pseudotsuga menziesii. Next base: position 1,687,399 of record LPNX011218594.1, read on the forward strand.
TATAGTCCATTGTTGCCTCAGTTTGCTTATACTTGAGTCTGCATCCCTTTGTCCCTTTGGAGCACTTTTTTTTCTTCCCAAGATTTCCTTTTCTTTGTGATATTGCTATCACGAGATGGAGGATTGAGGTGGTGGAGGACTCGGTTTCTTCGGTTCGTATACATGTCAACAGAGGTTGTCACTATTGTAATATCTGATTTTATTAATAGAAATATCTTATCATGTCCAATTATGTGCATTTGAATATGAATGTTGAATCCATAGATGTATTTAATTTCTTATATATTGTTGAATATATATGCTAGAGTAGGTCTAACACATTATTATAGAGCATGCTTTTCTTGTTTTCTGTTGTTGAGAGCAAATTGCTAATGCAAGCGTGAATTGGAAAAGCTCAACGGGGATCTACTTCAACAGTCTGAAACAAGGTACAATTTGGTATCCCTTAGTGTTATATGTTTGGTTTCTCTTGCATATTGGGAAATATTAATTTCTGGTGTCAAGTTGTCTGTTGTGGTACCCCCAAGCCATAGGAAGTTTCTCTCTGTAACAGAGATTGTTTGTCTAATAGGTCATTTCTTCACCCGGGATATTTTTGCACAGTGGTAGAAGCTTCCAATCCTCATAAAGGATGATCCATGTGTTGGGATGGAATATCGAGGATATCCAAATATGCCTCGACCTCTAGGATGGGTCTAGGGACCTGATGGCACGTATACATGATGCTTTGTGGTTTCAATCATATATATTTTACTAACATAGTGGTAGCTAGATCATGTGTGTGATAGATACTAATGACATACGATGTGCATGTGCAGACATGGGACTGCACCCTCCAACGGGGTACCAACAACATAGGGGCGGGGTGGAGGGGTTACATCCACCTGCTCACATGAAAAGGAGGTGGTGGAGTGCGATAATAGACTCAATGCAACTAGGTGTGGAGAGGTTGCTAGAGGGGGTTTCCAATGATGGGTGGAAGTACCTTGACAACGATCTGATCATCGCATGCTACAGGGCTCCTTCGGAGTGGATATATCTCATGAGGAGGATCACATTTGTTGCTGAGTATGTCAGAGTGGCAGCATAGGGTGATGTGCCGATGGAAGAGGAGAGCTCTAATGAGGAGGAGGACTCAAACGAGGACACAGAGTTAGATGAGGATGACTCAGACTAACAGCTTGTGATGTTGTCCCCAATGCATTTGAGCATGGGGATTTTTGTATGATATGTATGATCAGATGAAAAATCCTATGGAGCTTCTCATTTTGTCTGAAACATGAAGATGTTTATGATATATATGCACGTGGATGCACCTTTTTATTTTTTTATGGGTTTTTAAGAGTCTCTTTGTGTGATGATGCCTATATGATGTATATGACATATGTATGCATGACTATATGATGATGCATGATGTAGTTTATTTCCTATATGTGATGATTGATGTGCCATTCTAGAATTTCATTATCCATTTGGTCCACTACACTATTGAGACTTCTTGGAACATACATGAATGAAATGGATTTGAAATGTCTAACCAGGTGTCTAGTGTGCAGGAACTTTCTAAAGAGGAAATGATCAAGTACCCGGTAGAAGTTATTCAACTAGGAGACAAGCAGTTGGGAGTATAAGAAGACATCAAGGTGACGAATACCCAAGTGAAGGGTGGTGATCAAGAGACTAGTGACACCATTGTACTCAACCTGGTTATTGGTGGCAATACCAACACACATTCCATTGATATGGATCAACTCATGTGACAAGGAATAAATGACCCATGCAGTTGAGTAAAGATTAGGAGACCATCTACTTGCTCCATCAGCGAAACCAGCATAGAAAGGTGAGGTAGGATCCATTTGGAGAAACCAAGGAAACAAACTGTGATACTCATGGAAAAAACAATGTAAAACAAGAAAGAAAAACTAAGATACAAGGGTACTCATGGTGAGAGACTTCAGGCATAGAACCTCTTGATGTAGATCCCATCATGGAATTTATTCAAGAGTTGGCCATTAGATTCATCAAGGAGATACGCCCCCTTGCTAAAACATTGATGGATGACATAAGGGCCATACCACATGGAGTCAAACTTCACTTTCCCAATCTTATCATTGGCTTGGTCATAGACGAGGACTAAGTCCCCCTCGCTAAAGGTGTGTGGGTGGAAGTGGGAGTCATAGGGGGACTTTGACAGAGTCTTAGCCACTTAGATCATTTGGAGAGAAGAACAATGATCCTCATTGGTATGTTCAAGCATAAGTAGATGTTTTTCTAATGGTGAAGTATCAGGTATAAGTTCGATGGCAAGGCAAAGCGATGGAATATGGCATTCAATGGGAAGAATCGATTCCATGCCATGGACTAAGTGAAATGGAGTAAAATCAGAGGCAGTTTTAGTCGATGTATGGTAGGCCCAGAGGGAGGAAAAGAGAAAGTGGTGCCAGTTGTATTTTTTTTTTCCACCATTCATTAGAGCATGATTTTGAGGATATTGTTGACAGCCTCAACTTGGCCATTGACATGAGGGTAATAAGCAGAGGAATATTGATGTTCAAACTTCAACATGGAGGAAATCTATGTCGAAACAATGTCCTCAAAATGAGAACCGTGGTCTGAGACTAACTATTGGGGGACACTAAAACACGTGATAACGTGGTTAAAAAAAAACATGCCACAATATGAGCCTTATAGTTAAAAGTAGGCATGACCTCGGCCCATTTAGTTAAATAATAAATGACCACAATGATGTATTTGTGGTCATTGACCGAAGGAGGGTTACAAGTCATGAATTTAATCACCCATTTGCAAAAGGGACCTACTATGACAATAGGATGTAGCAGCATGAGAGGTGTCCTTGCTTTTGGAGCAAAGAGCTAACAATTGCGGCAGTGTTTAACTGCATGGATGCAATTGAAAAAGAAGGTGGGACAAAAAATATTTGGCGTCAAGTATATTTTGAGGGATGGCCAAACCGGAGAGGTGGCCACCACATGCTCCACTATGACAACCATTTAGGAATTGTTAGGCTTCATCATGTCTGAGGAAATGACACAATTTGGTATCACATCGCGACAGTACAAGACATCACCAATAAGGAGATATCGAGCAACTTGTTTCCAGATGCGGCGACGATCTTCATGACTTAAATGGGGCCTGAATATTTTTGTGCACAAGTACAGGAGAATGCCCCCATACCATGAGTCTTCTGTAGATATGAAAAATAAGAATCCAGAAGGAAAATATTGATTGTGATAGGTGGTGAGGTAGATGACAAAGGGAAGTTTTTCATTAAGTAATTTAATGCCAAATATTTGGTGATTTTTGGTGTGACAAATTCCAAGTTGTACTCTTTTATAACAACAATTCATTTGGTAGCATGACCTTAGACAAGGAGGAGGCTCTAGAGATAGCGCATGGGGTTGGAATTGACCACGACTCGAGTTCATCTCAAGAGAATATAGTGGCATAGATTCTATACTGAAAAGATGACAACGATGGCCATCTTCTCTTCATGGGGGTAACGTAAAGGTGGTCCGAAAATTTTCTGAATTACATAATAAATCATGTGCTCTTGACGGGCATCGTCTTCTTGAACCTAGACTCTAGCGATAACATTTTGAGATGTCGACACATAGAGGATAAACTCCTTGGTGAAGTTAGGAGGAGACAACAATGGATCAGAAGTAAGATATTGTTCCAATGCATCAAAAGCACATTATGCATTCTCATCCCATACAAAAGGAATGTTGGTATGGAGTAAGCATATGAACCCATGGAATTTCGTTGCATAGTCTGGAATAAATTGGTGAAGGAAATTGGCCTTGCCTTGGAGGCTCTGCAATTGGCATAGAGTATGTGGGGGAGGAAGATTTAGGATGGATTGAACCTTCAGAGGATCCACATCAATCCCTTTGTGAGACATGATGAATCCTAGTAAGCAACTATCTAGGACACCTAAGACACACTTGTGGGGGTTCAAGCGGATGTTATATTTACTACAACATAGGAAGAATTATCGTAAGTCGTCCAAATGTTGAGAACGCTTCTGAGATCAAGCTATGAGGTCATCTAAATACACCAAGATAATGTGAATGAGTTCATTGAAGAAAAAGGTTACGGCCCACTGAAAAGTGTCTCCAACATTTTTAAGGAAAAATGACATAACATGATACACAAATGTGCCCCAGGGGGTAGTGAAAGTGGTTTTGTACTGATCCTCTTTGTGGATCTGGATTTGGTTATAACTAGAAAAACCATCCATGAAGGAAAAGACTTCATGGTCGGTGCAAGCATCAATGGTCTAGTCAATGAATGGAGTGGGGAAGTTGTCTTTGGGACATGCCAAACAGGGATGATTTTAAGGAACCATACTTATTTAAAAGTGTATAAATGTTGGCGAATATTACCAATTCTTAAAATGCCAACTATAAAATGATTGGCGATANTATTTTATATCGTTTATATAGTAATTTGGCAATTTTTAGGGTGAAAATTTTTTACCCCATCAAAATTGGGCGAAACAGGGCTTCAAAAAATGCAAAATGGCAAATCATTTTTGGGAGAAAAACATGGAAAATAGCCCACTGTGCTAAAATTATCGCCTAAAATTATCCCTGATGCCAAATTCAAGTCTCGAAAGTCAGTACAGACGTGGATGGTACCCTATTTTTTGTTGACATGAACAATATTGGAAACCCAAGTGGTATACGCGATGGGGTATATGAAACCTGCTTTACACAGTTTCTCAATGTCAGCTTTGACGACGGGTTCCTTTGACGGGTGAATGGGTCGTTTCTTTTGGTGAATGGCAGAAACATCAATCTAGGTGTCAATATGGTGTTCAGTGATAGATGGTTAAATCCCAGGCATCTTAGTATATGACCAACCAAAAATATCATGAAACTCTTGAAAATGTGTTTTGTATGAAGTGACTTCTTTAGGGGACAAATACATTCCAAATGTAATATCTTCAACTACCCCAAGTGTGTTTGATATATTGGCCTTCATGGTTGGTGAAATGTTAGCCATGTTACCCTATTCAAAGGCATAAGATGTTAGAATCAGGTTTTTAAACCAATCGACACTTCCATAGATGAAGTATTTCTCTTCGATAGAGTATTGGTCTGACAAGGATCATCAAGGATAAAAAAGGAGTGATGGTGGATATCATCCCAAGGATACTCAATATTCAAAAGAGCTTCAAGAATCTACTCATCATTGTGAAAGTAACACACTGATAGATCTAATGGATCTTCCGTGACCAAGGAGGGGGAAGGACTACTAGAGCTAGAGCTCGTGTATATGGTGTTGGTCATGTCCAAGGAAGAAACCAGAGGGTGGATCTCCTCAAGGATGGTAATGTTGGACTCACGAGAGTGCATTCAATGGTTAGTAAGGAGCAACTGATACTCAGGAAAGTTTGGGAAATGGTGTGAATAATGACCATATAGGACACAAATTGCACATGGGTGGTTGGTTCAGAGTGATTTGTTCTTAACCGCAGGTATGGTTGGTACATTGGAAACTAAAGCATCGTCATTCTCGACTATAGTGCTTATGTGGGTGCAAAGGTTAGGAAAATCGAGAAAATTATGTGTTGTATGGCATTGGACATCACATAAATCACATGTAGGAGGAGGATGTGGTTTTGTTTTCCCTTTAGATATCTTAACCCCATTATTCATGAAAGGAGGGGGAGCAGTGGTAGAGACAGAAACAACCATTTTTGTACCAGGAGGTGGGTGCGACATTGTCTCATTAGGTTGGATGGGATTCAACATGATTTGGGGAATTAGGGGAGGGGTAGGTGGATCCAGGTACCACACAGGAATACCCAAAATGAAACCAGGAAGGTTGAGAGTAGCCATGACGATCTTACTCATGATGTTGGATGGTGGAAAGAGGAAGGCAATCATGTGGACAGAGAACAAACCCCAATAATTCCATGATTTCTGCGGTTGAGGTTGCAACTGAGGTTGGAATGCAATTAGATGTGATAGTGCACAAATTAGATATATCAATCAATGAAGGACGAGGTGGTAAGGAGAAAAAGGTGTCTATCATAGGTGCACTGGAAAATAATCCTAGGCCAGCAGCAGACAGGGAAGGTATGGATATGCTATCTATGGTAGTATCGATAGTAGGGAGGATGTGTTCTGATGTGGCCGGTCTCTTTGGTCATAGTATGTCCGTTGTTCAATGGTCACGATATTCCCATCATGAGGGAACATCAAGATTCAAAAGATGGTAGAGGCAATGGCTCACATTGAATACATATAACTACATCCTAGGAGGATGTTGTAATCGAGTTGGGAATTGACAATCTCAATGTCAATCAACATTGTTTTTCTAGCTAACTCAATAGGGACATTCATGAGTAATCCTCGATGTTGAGCAGCATGACCATAATAGACGCGAAGAGCGATGGAAGAAGGTTGAAGCATTGGGGATCCATGTTTCTTCCAAACAAAATTTAACATAGCATGGGAGGACGCCCCCTCATCAATGATGCATCGATGAATAACCTTATGAATCATGATCAGAACTTGGAAGGAAATGGATGATGCCATATGGGGTTCTCCTTGATCCAGGTTGAAAGTGATCAACCTAGAGTCAGAGCGATCAATGAAACCTAACAAAGATAACAATGAATTATGTTACAAAGTAAAATTTTTAAGAACTTCCAGAGAAGACATGACTGAAGGAGATTGGGCCAGGTCATCGACAGTACTGTAGTTGAGCGCAGCTCTTCTAGTGGCATTATTCATGATGCAACACAAAGGGAACCATGGGAGTTTGTGGTCCTTTCCGTGGGGGATCTCGGCAAATGAAAAGACATATGTGGAACACTGGAGGTAGATTTCACAGAGGTGTAATGGTTTTTGTGGTGGAGCCATACTAGTTTTGTCGAATCTGTAAGTTGACATCAGATGATAACATCATGAGGTGATGGACACCAAGATCAATGGGTTGACCCACATAGGTGGTTGCGGGGTTTTGTGGTACCAAGGGATGATTTGCAACCATTGCTTGATTTGGTAGGGGGTTTTGGAGTAGCATAGGTGGAGGACCCGGTTGTTTTGGGTTTGGTTGAGTCGGAGCAGCCCCATTGGGGTCACATTGATTATTAGTTTGGAGTAAATGGTGAATGTGGTTAATATGAGGAAATTGATGTGTGTAAAGTTCATAAGTGTTACAAATTGTCCATGGATGGTTAGTACGCAATTGTGGGTCCTTCCTAGGTCTAGGGTAATGTTAGGGATTATGTGCAGGGGGGTTGGATCCGTTATTGTTTAGAAAGTTGGGTTGTTGGCCACCTCCTTGAGGCTAGTTGTTACCCTGATTCCTACCTCACCGTCATCTTCCTTGCCCTTGTTGGTTATTGGGGGTGAGTTGATTAGGGAGGTTCTACTATGCATAGAAATATCCTGGAGGAGGAGGAATCGGGGCCGGAGCTGGAGTAGGTTGCACAGGTGGTGGATAATAGGAAAAATTAGTTGGTGGGGGTGAAAATATGACTATCTAGTCATTACAAGAGTGTGCTAAACAATTTAGTTTGTGAACAAGAAGATCTGGTGCAGGAGGATGATAGGAAGGTGTGGCTCCAAACTGAATCATTATGCATGAAACATCAGAGGTGTAACCTGATTGGGAAACACTAGGGGTGTTACTATAATGGGGCGGCATCAAAGGAGAGGTTGGGTAAAAATGAGGATGTTGAGTAATAGAGCCAATGACTCCATCAGTAGCATGGGATGCCCCCAGTGTATCTCGATGTGAGGAGCCAGTATGGGGAGCATTGGGCATAATGGTATACAGATAACCCAATTGGGAATAGATGAGATCAAACTGTTGTTCCTTTAGGATGGATTCCTCCTCAGTTTATGGGCACTAATATGTAACATCTTTGGCGATGGAGGGGAGTAAGGTTTTAAGAAATAAATCTAGGAAAATCCTATCATATAAATAGATATTACACAAGCTATGATGATGTCTCCATTCATGGATATGATCTGTGATATGGGTAGTTGTGTTTTGTCTACAGGATAATAGAATTTCCACACCCTCATCATATCAAACGGGTAACTGGAAGTACTAGAGAAACATCGATGCTAATGAGGAAAAGTATAGGTACATGGCATGAGGCAGTTCGATGTACCATTTGTCTGCAACACTTGTGAGTGTGCACTAGAATAACCTCAATCAGAAAGAATCATCCAATATGTTGTTAGATGAACACCATAAGTGGAATGACATAATATGGTTTTGGGGGTCTTCTCCTTCCTTTCCCTCAAACTTAGGGATTTCTAATGGGATTTTGGTATGCATAGGAGGCCAAAGTGGGTTATGATGAATAGGTTCACTGGTCAACTATTTCAAATCAAGTAGGTTGATACTAGCCATGAAAGGTAGACTAGAACCAAGAGTGAATCGGCAAGGCCCATCAATGTTGATGGCACCAACAAGAATGTGGTTCCCATGGATGACTGGGTGTGGTTAAGGTATACTTTTGACAATAGGAGTACTCACTGGGATGGTAGGAATAGTCAAAATGGAAGTGGAATGACCACTTCCCCCATGCATGAATGGTGGCATGGTAGGAACCACGATGGTTGGAGTGGGGCCACCACTAGTGGGTAGCGGACTAGCAGTAGTGTGTGGGGGGGAAAAGGGCTCACTAGGACATGTCAGTTTAGTGGAAGGGATACTTGTAATGATAGGTGGAACATACATCATCCCACTACCAACCTCCCCCCCTAAAAGGGACCAGGATGTGCACCAGCCATGGGGATAGATGGGGAAGTGAACAAGGTAGGTTTAAATTGATAGGAATATGAATCAGAATCAGAGGAAGTATATGGGTCTGAAGGCAGTGAATGGTGTCGAATGTGAATCCAACAGTGACAGTTCAAGGAACCAAACTGAGTGGTATCCCCCCTAAGCCTATGTGAGTACCATGGTGGAGAAATGGTGACGTGGTGGTGTGTTGAATAATAAATATAGGCACAGGATAAAAAACCAACTACAACTGAGTGTGCATAAGGAGAGCATACAAATGGTGGCTCACAGACCAAAAAACAAGCTCTAAAACCAAATTGCAACATCATTTTATAGCAGGTGAGTCTACAACAAAGTAGCCAGAAATCCAAAAAGCAACACTACCTAGAAATAAAAATGACTCACTAACCTATGGGGTATGACTGCAAGCAAACTCCTAGGTACAAGTTGGAAGCCCCTCACAAATCGTATCTTGTACAAGGTGATGAAATCCCAGTTGAACAATATGAAATGGAATAACAATAGGCTAAGAGAATCCCACTACCAAGAGGGACCTCGAGTAAAATATCCCTAGATAGAATGACAACTAGGCTACCTCTTTCATGACACGTCTAGAATGGTTTATTGGCACTTCATCCCTTTGTCCCTCGACACCCTATATACTTCGACATGCATAAGGAGGAATATAAAGGGTTAGCCTTCAATGGAGAATGGAGTGCATTATTCCACGCTGACTTCCAGAACCCCTTCATTGTGGATTACTCCCATAGAGTGGGGGGGCCTCCAATAGAATGGCCGTGACCGTTTCAACAAGTATAAGAGGATTTTGGTCCCCTAATGGACATCAACTATATCTTAAATGTAAGTGACAAAGGAGTGTTATTTGGATGTCTCTCCCTAATTTCCTAACTTAGCTACAAAATTGTTCTGGTCCTCAAATGAGGTTACAATGTTGTTTGTATTAAGTTAATTTTTAGGCTAGCTTGGGTTCATGAACCAAGTGTTTTTTCTTTAGGGTTTGATATGTGTGCAAATGATGTGTATAAACCCCATTAATCTCACAACTGAGACACAAAAGTGAAAATAAATGACAGTAAATATTATGCAAAATCACAATTAATTCTTCCAGAACATAAAATAAACACAATTAAATGAGCGCAGAAGGAATCGACCAGGGTGTGGGAAACAAACAGGGGTTGCAACTACAAAATTCAACTCAAGGGACTCACATATAAGGAAAAGAGGACCACAAAACGAACCAAGGGGCTATAATGGATCATATCTAGAGAAAACCAGGTCGAGGAGGGGTAAAGCACAACCAAGGGGTCTGGATCAAGGATATCAAACATCGAAAAGGACTGAAAAACTGCAAATCACACCTGTCGGTGGAACAGACACGATCGGGGTCACACATGACTATGAAATAGTCATGATCAGGGAATAAAAATGGTCGAAATACTTACATCACACAAAATAGTTTTATGCATGACAGGTCGCATAAAATGGGGTTGCTTCGAGAGTTGGGACAAGCACGATCTAGATTTCTAGTCTAGATCGGACTTATCTCAACAAAAGGCCTGACCTAGTCTGTATTTATTGGGAAAAAAGGTGTGACTGGGTCACAACTTTCAACTGAATAAGTATGATCCGATCATAACTAAATTTTTTTTAGAAAAATACTATCAGCTTGGGTCAAGGGGCAAGTATTGAGGCAAGTCTGGTTTGGATCTACCACGAGGGGGCCAGATACGTGACAACTAAAGGTACCCAAAAAGAATAAACCAGTAGACACACCTACAAAAACAAAGATCCGAAGGGATTGACCGAGTGGAGTCACCAAAACTGTAGTGGGGATTTCTCCCCTACTACGTGCAAAAGCACCTACCCTAGGTCATCCAAATCATAGGGTAGAGTTCAATGGTGAAAAGGATTACTCAAATTTGACTGACAACAATAAACTATGAAAAATTTTATTTTTAAATATATTCTACTAAGTAATGCAAAACAAGAACAAAAAAAATCTTTCTTTTGAAGTTGGGCTATTGTAGTCGTCTGAGAAGTGGTCCTGCAACTCCACGATTTGGGTCTCCAGTCTACTCCACTAGTGGTTGTCAAATAGGGGGAATGGATCCAAATGGGTATGGAGAAAGCTCAATATACACCGTGGTAAATGATATGGCCAAATATGGGGATAATGGTGAAAGGTAATGATATATGATGTAGGAATGTTTTTGGAATGGACAAAAAGTGTTTTTGGTGAGATCTTCGCAATGTATTTATAGAATGGTATAAGGGTTTTTGAACCATGGTATTTTATTGTGCATGGTATTTATCTATGGTTTTTTACCCATTCTCATTTTTAGGGTTTTTGGGTCCTTTTTGGACAGAGTTTGGATAAATCACAATAAATGCTCAACTTCCCTTCATTTATGGGGAAGGATTAATAATGTTTTGGACCGTGTTTGGTGGATTTTTAACTGTGAAGGTAAAAATGGAGGAAATAATGGTGGGAATATAATGTATGAATATGGTTTATACCATCGAGAGATAGGTGAACATTTTTTCATGTTAACAAAGCAAGAAACAACCTTTCATGGCATTATCTATAATTGAAGCTGAATATTTTGTTGTTGCATCATGTTGTACTCAAGTCATTTGGATGAAGCATACATTAGAAGACTTACTTGTGAAGTATGAGCATCCAATAGTGATAAAATGTGACAATACCAGTGCCATAAACATATTAAAAAAATCTTATCACGCAATCCAAGACAAAGCACATACCAATAAAATATCACTTTCTAAGAGATCAAGGGTCACCAAATGTTGTCAAAATAGAGTATGTTGATACAAAAGAACAAGTTGCAGACATTTTTACTAAACCACTACCTAGAGAGTCATTTTACAATATTAGGAAGAATTTGGGGGTTATTCCTCATCCTTAAGGTATATTGCATATTGTGCCCTGTCACAAAAAGAAGGATATAGTTGATAGGTGTGAAATGGTGTCAGGGGGGGTTCTTGAGATCCTTTGTCATTAATGTCAAAGGGGGGTAAATTTGAAGATTTGCTTCCATAAATACCAAAGGGAGAGACTCTTGAGTTTTATTTTCATTAATTCCAAAGTATTTCATTAATGACAAAGGAATAACAAAGGACATGATGGCAGGGAAAACTCAGTGAATGATAAAAGAGTAAAAATCAAATAATAAAAGAAGTATTGACATGCAATGTATGATGATGTGGCATGTGTGATGAGGTTTCAAATACATATGATGACTTTATAGCGCTATCATGAAGTCATTGTTACAATCTGATATCATTATGTAAAAGTATGGCAATTTGGTGAAACTCTGAAATTAACTAAATATAGGAAAACTAGTCCAAGTTTCCTCAAGAAAATTCCTATGATATCTCATAGGTTAATGATAAAAATTATATGATAGTGGGAGGATATATATTATTGAAGTTTTTATCTTACCCTTGCCTCAATTTCTATAAAGAGTGCTTGAAAACAAACTTATAGGTCTGTCAAAATGGAGTTTCAGGCTATTTTATCGTTTTTAGTAAAAATGCTCGCCTAGGTCAAATGATGAGGTGTGTGAAGGTGAAAATAGTTTTTTTGTTCTTAGTGAGATGTATTACATTGTTTGGTATCATTTTTTCATTGTTTTGGTGAAATGAAAAATCCACCTTGGAGATGGCACAATTTGACCAAGTATAAAATCTACTCGGAAAATTGCCTAAGTGGCCTCTGTAAAACGCATGCCATTTTATGTTTTTAATGGATTAAATTTTTCTGAAGATATAGGAATTTTGAATTTTGAATTCTGCACCTATACATATGATTATTTTTTCCAAATACTCTTTGAAGGTAAAGTTATTATTCTTCCAAAAGTTCCTTCTGACAGGATTTGCATTGTTCCAATAAAATGCCTGCTAAGAAGAGAGGATGAGGTTTCAGAGGGTGAAATTGGAATGGATGGAATCAAAATGTTTTCCCCCATGCTCTGTATGCCTCATAATTCCAATATTGGTAAAATAAAAAATCACCTTACTAAACCTAGGTTTTGATAAAATTGTCTATGTTAAAACCAGATTACAAAAGGCCATTTGTAAATGCCCGCCAAATGCTCTCCTTGTGGCAATAAATTTATTAAAATCTAGGAGTATATTCTTTGGTGATATAGCCATCCATACATGGTCTCATGTTTCTATCTGGTGGTCACACGTGTGAAATATAAGCTTGTCAAGTTGAGAAAAAAGTATGTTTTCTTGTCTAAATGTTAAACACATGAAGTTTGTGAGGCTACTTGGAAATGCACGCCAGAGGCTATCCTTGTGCAAATAAATTCATCCAATTGTATGAATTTGTTCTTTGGTAAATTTTCCATCTATCCATGGTTTTATTTTTCCATCTAGTGATCACACATGTGAGATATAAACCTTCCAAATTTAGAAAAAAATTAATATGCTTGCAAAAACATATTACAGGGATAAGCTACATGAATAATTAATATGCCTGTGGAAAGGTATTATAAGGATAAGCTACATGAATAATTAATATGCCTGTGGAAAGGTATTACAGGGATAAGCTATAATAATAATTAAAGTTAACTAACGTAAACAAAATGTTTATTATTAAATAGGATTAAAAACAATAAGCAAGAGTATGTTATTTATTAACCTATAAATAAATAAAGATATAATAAATCAGAAGCGATTTTTAGTGAACAAATAACAGAGAAGTGATTTCCAGTGAACATAGAAGTAATTAAAAAGATAAAATTAATTATTGAAAGGTCATAATTGTGAAAAGGAACAAGTTTCCAGAATGAAGATATGCATTTGATGAAAAGGTTTTGAACAATGGAGAGGATGAGGAGGAGACACAATAGTTCAATGAGAAGACATGCTAATAAGTATTTATAAGAAAATTTTCTAGAGGAAGAAGATGTCTCTCCAGTCCAGATCAATGAAGTAGAAAAAAACAAATAGAGACCAAGGAAATAAACAAGAAAAAGTGACAAAATATCTGGAAATATGATGAAATCAAATTAGGGTGTAAGGGTGGTGTTAGGGAGGCTATAAGCCTACAAGGGGTTGTATTCTCCTTCCAGTAGTAGCTAGTAAATAGGGTGTTGATGCATCCTTGTCTGTTGGAGTAGGGATAAAATAGGATGTCGATGCATCCTTCAATTGGAGCTGAGAAATTTGGGGATTGGTGTCTCCAGCAAGTTGTTGCTTGCAAAAACAATTTTGTAAAAGTCATGTTATTAATGAGTTTGATTTTGTGGTTTGATATTTGAGTTTTGAACAATAAAATTTTGTATTTACTTGTCTGGTCCATTATTTACTTTGTGAATAAATACAAATTGTTTTTAATAAAGTGAAAATAAAATCAATACTCATTCACCCCCCCCCCCCTCTTAGTATTGTTGGACAAACCAACAATCCCAAGCTTCANCCAAGGCATCCATTTTTTCAACTATGGATTTCTTCCAAACATCACTATCATTTCAATAAATTTAGTTTCCTTCACATTTATAATATCATCATCAATAATAGATAAAGTAAAAAAATATTGAAAACCATGAGGTGAATACGTGTATGGTTTCCTTCTTTCTTGAGATGATCTCCTCCAAATTGGGGTGTGAGGTTCTTCTTATTTTGGCCCAGCTTATCCTATTGAGTGAGATTATTCATCCTCCAACTAAAGCACTATTCTCTTTGGTTCCTTTTTTATTGGAGTTACTTTCTATTTGGGATCATCTTTAACCTCTCTAAAAATAACATCTATACTATAAAGAATCTTCTTAGTTATTGGGTTCCAAAGTTTAAAATGTTTCACGCCATTTTTATAACCAATAAAGATACATTTTCTAGCTTTATTATCCAACTTACTCATTTTTTTCCTTTGGAACATGTACATAAGCATCACACCCAAAATATCCAAGTGTTTAATATAGGGTTTTGTTGTGGGAAATAATTCACAAGAGTGCTTCCCACTTTTGGTTGTGGGGATAAGCCTTGTAGTCTGTAGAAAGGCCTCAGTATAAATCCCATTTTTCGGGGGACAGTTAGGGGGGTTAAGGCAAGGTTGGATGAACCTAAGTGATCCTGCAAGAGATTATTAGAAGCAAGCAATAACAAAACAAATAGAAATAATAAAACTTGAATGAAATAAAAAATAAGGGGAGAGTATTTTTCACAGTTAGTTGTTATTATTAGAGCATGTAATGACTGGTGGGTGGGTGTCATGAGGACCAAATTTTCTGGGAGATCATCATAGCGGGTTTGGAGATGCTGCATCTGAGGAGTGAGAGGAAATTTTGTCATGGAAGTTTCCTAGCGGCTCTATTTCTGGAGAGGTTTCCTGAATTGTATCATGTGGTTTTGATACCACCTCAAGGGACTCGGGAGCCTTGGATAGTCTGCTATGGGAGTGGTGTGATACCCCATATTTGAGGGGGTGAAGTGGGAGCATACTTGTAGTACACCAAATAGAATAATATTTAAATAAAATAATAAATTAGATTAAATAATTAATTAATTAATAATATATATTCTAAATGTAACAAAGACATGAGCAGAGTCATAACTCTTCACTATTATGTGCTATATATATGTCGAGAGACTATGTATTCATATCATCAATTATATATAAAAATACATTATACAACATGTAAGAATTATTTTCTTACAAGTGGTATCAGAGCTACCAGCATTTTTGACATCTCATCTCCTCCATTCTCCTTCCCTCATATTTTCATTTCATTAAACCCCCATTTCCATTTTCATTCCACCGATCCCCCATCAAAACCAAAAACAAGTAGTGGGTTTCTAAAACCACACTTGATTTTATTAAACTAAACCCCTTCTTGAACTCATCTATTATCCTTCCCTCTTCTTTTCATTCCACTAGTCTTCCATTTCCATTTTCATTCCACTAATCCCCCATCAAAGCCAAAAACAAGACATGGGTTTATAAAACCACAAGTATTTCCCACAAAATAATATAATAATGATAAATTATTATTATTATTATTATTAACAATAATTATTATATATATTTTATTTTTTCCAAAAAATATTAATTATTTTATAATAATAGTATTATTATTTTAAATAATAAATAATCACATGAATGGTCCAGTCTACACAACTACAAAATTGTTAAAAATGGCTAGCGAAACTCTAGAAATGGGACAAATCGGAGGTTATTCCAAGGATCCAAACCAAAACCAAGGACATAATCAAGAAGAGGATAGAAATGGTGAAGAAAAGAAAGATAAAATGGACATGCATGGAATTTGGAATGTGGAAGACCAAAATTAATCTACAAAAGAGGTTGTTGTGAATGATAATAAAGAAAACAAACATATAGTTCAACATATTAACAAAACTGAAGTAGTACTAGTTAAGAATAACAATAACAAAGACAAAGAGTTAGATACACCAGACATGAAGAAACATGATGTCGATAATGATTGTAAAGAGGATAAAGATATTCAACATTATAATGATGAATATAAATATGATACTAGTAACAATTGTGAAAAATAAAAAAAAGTAGAGTATCATCATGGAAATAAAGAAAGTGGAAGTGTTCCTAATCACAAGGTTAGTCATAGATCTTTCCTTCCCAGTTGAAAGTGTTATTTCTGGTAGTGATATATCTGAATGCTGTAATGAGGAGCTTGGACTAACCTTCCATAGAACTACATCTGAATCCAGCCTCTTTGACTTGGTTTTTGATTCCTCTGGATTTGATTTTCCCCGCATTTCTTGGTCACCCCCGACCTCAGAGCCTCTAGGTGAGGAATTCCAACACCTACCTAACCCAGAGTTCCCTGCACCTACTACTGATTCAAATATTCTAAGTTCTCCTATCATAAGTCAATCTATTGCCACCTTTTTTTCTCCCACTGCTCCATATGTAAATCAACCTTCATCTTCCAGTTTCTCATCTCTCTATGTCCCCCATAATTTACCAATTTTTTATACACCAGTATTAATCCCCCTATAAACCCTGTTGTACCACCAATAATGGATAGATTTTCTCCCTTACAAATCCTCGTTGTGCTTCATGACCTTCCCCTAGTTTATTCCCAAAGGATTATACAATTTAATGGGGACAAGGGATACTCAACTGAAGAACACTGAGAGTGGTTTTTAGACTAGACCAATTTAGAAGAAGTGGACCATGATGATGTGAAGTTTAGGATTTTTTCCCAATGCCTTGCTAGAGAGGAAAAAATATGGTTCACAAACCTTGCAGTTGGCTCCATCCAAAACTAAAGATTCTTTGAATATTCCTTCAGGGATAAATGGGTAGACCAGAAGAATGCTAAGATGTACCTGTCCCAATATCACTCCATGAGGAGAAAGGAGAGTAAATCTGTCCAAGAATTCTTTGACAGGTTTATGAAGGTATACAATTCCATCCTTGCCCAATTTAAACCTTCGATTGTTTCTTTCTCGGCTCCAATATGCTGAAGCATTTGATAGTGAGTTTACTTTGTGGCTAAGTGAAAGAATATCATCCTCCTGGGTATCCTTGATGAAAGATGCCATAGAGGTGGAGGTAAATCTGGTCACTACAAGAAAGAAGAAGAGAGATGAGGGAGAAGGGAGAATGGAGGAAGGAGAAAGGAGAAGGGAGGATGGAGAGTGGAGAAGAGATGAGGGAGAGAGAAGGAAAGACAAGGAACCTAAACAGCCCTCTACCTCTATCTCACAATAGGACAGAATAGACACAATGTTGAGAACCATGCAAATAATGATGGAGAGGCTCTCTATAGATGGAATACCACCTCCTAGGTAAAATCAGGAATAGAAAAATAGGAATCAGAATACCCAGAGTCCCCAAGTTATCCAGAACGAGCAGAGGAACCCTCTAGACCCACTTGTCAGGCCTCCATTTGAGGAAAATTTCATGGATCATGAGGGGGAAAATCAAGCCTAAGATGAATTCCATCAGCTGGATATTGACTCGCCTACAACCTTCCTCACCAAAGAAGAACATGGAAATTCTTGGATCGAGAGGGGAGAGGTTCCCCCAGACGAAACATATGACTTTAGTAAAGGATGTCAACTCGATGTCTTGGATGCACTGAGATAAATTAACCTAAGGAATCGAGATGTCCCTGTCATAAGGAATAATGATGTAGGAAACAAGGATTCTACTATCAAGCCTAAAAACAATACACCCCCTAGGGACAACTCCAAAAATATACCAAAACCCAAAGGGAAGGATAGAAGAAAGGAAAATCCCAAGAGCACTGATCAAGGAAAGACTTCTTTTAGTCTTAAGGCTGAAATTTCAAAGATAAAAATATCTGTCCCCCTCATAGAACTGCCAAAAAATTCAGAATATCATTCTAAAATTGCCACGGTTTTAAATCCCCCTAGAGAAATCTCTACCATATCTGATAGCTTGAAACTGCAAGATGATAGGCGTGGCCACTATCCTTTTTGGACCCCATGTAGATGAACCCTCTTATGAAGAAGTCCCCCCTTTCTATGTTAGCCTAAACATACATAATTCCATCTTGTATAATGCCATGCTTGATTTAGGATCCTCTCATAATCTGATGCCTAGGAAAATCATGGATGTACTGGGACTAGAAGTAACTAGGCCCTACAAAGACCCTTTTTCCTTTGATTCTAACAAAGTCAAATTCTTGGGTTTAATCAAAGACTTGGCCATCTCTTTAGCCTAGATCCCTGCCAAAACCTTGGTCATCGATCTGGTGGTGGTTGACATCGCTCATAAGTTTGGAATGTTGCTATCAAGATCTTGGGGAGCCAAGCTCAAAGGTGCCCTCCATATGGACATGCCATATGCCACCATCTTTGTCTTTGAGATACAAAGAAGGATTTTCAGAGAATTTAAAGTTGGAGTATATGGTAACCAGTACTGAGAGGCCACAAAATCACCCCATATATTCAGTGGAAATAGAGATGGGATCTATTATATTCTTCACTAAAGGGGGTGAATACAGTTCATGTTCTAAAATGTTTCCTTCATGCCTACTCAGAAGGAGCAAGAGGGGGTGTGGGATGTGATTTTCGATGGGTCAACATGCAGAGAAGGGGCAAGAGCTGGGGTATGGGTGAGACCCCCAGGAGTGCGATATTTGACTTATTATTACAAGATTGCTTTGTTAGTTTTTCAACATTTAATCTAGCATTATATGGATCTTTAACTGAGAGAACAACAAGCATAGCAATCAAACACAAGAGATAATGAACACAGTGTTTTTCCTCAGGGAAACCATAAATGGAGAAAACCCTGCAACTTCCTCAGAGATAGAATCAGCACAAAAGGTAAAACCCCAAAATAGTAAGATGCACTCCCGACAGCAGTAACTTCTCTAGCCCCAGTGTCTTCTCCTTCCTCAACTATGCGCTACACTTGAGTGTGTATGTGATGTGTACTAAATAGAGAGTCCAACTCTCTATTTATATTAATCCTGACATGACTAAAACCCTACTAGGGATGACCTCTACAAGGAGAGTCTAATAACCCTAATGCCTCGAAACTGCGGGGACTTTAACCCTTAGACAATTGGAGGGTTACCCACAATGACTTGACATGACTTGTTTGCATTATTGATTCTCCTAATCAGAACATCGAGGCATGACATGACATGATAACATCCTGGAATAAACATCGGGTTACAATAGATAAGAAATACAAGTGAATACATTTTGAAGTTATAATTACATCAACACTCCCTCTTAACTAGGAAGGTATTCTCTCTACACAATTTTCATCACTGGTCTTCTTCTTTGGATCTTCTCGTCATTTGCATCTCCAAGTCATCTTGTCTTCAAGTCATATTTATCTTCATGCCATATTCATCTGGATTTGGATCATCACTCGACATGGATCATCATCACTGGATCATACTCGATCTGAAACATCACTGGATCATACTCGATCTGGAACATCACTGGATCATACTCAATCTGGAACATCTCTAGATCATACTCGATATGGGACATCACTGGATCATACTAGATCTGGAACATCATCACTGTATCTGGATCATTACTTGATCTGGATCATCATCACTGGATCTGGATCATTATCACTGGATCTGGATCATCACTCGATCTAGATTATCACTGCTGGATTTGGATCATCACTCGATATGGATCTCTCGGAGTCATCATAACTGGATCTGGATCATATCTTGATCTAGATATCCTCTGGTCACCATCATATGTGCTATCTCATGATTCTTCTCGTCACAGGAAGTTCTACAGAGTCAGCCTTCTTTCATGCTGGGTGTATGCCTACCTCCTCGTAGGTCTTTGGTAGCCCTTACATCTGACCTACTCATCAGAATGGCTAGCACTCACATCTGACCTGCTTGTTAGAAAGGTGATATCCCTTACATCTGACCTACTCGTCAGAATGGCTAGCACTCACATCTGACCTACTCGATAGAAAGGCGGTAGCCCTTATATCTGATCATATAGGACCTAATCCTACAGTCACATAAGAATGGACAGCACTCACATCTGACCTACTCATTAGAAAGGCAGTAGCCCTTACATCTATGTAGGAGCTCATCCTACATCAGAATGGCCAGCACTCACATCTGACCTACTCGTCATAATGGTGGTAGCCCTTACATCTGAACTACTCGTCAGAATGGCGGTAGCTCTTACATCTGACCTGCTCATCAGAATGCCCAGCACTCACATCTGACATGGGAGGAACCTAATCCTTTAGCCATGATAGAATGGCACAACCCTTACATCTAACCTACTTGTCAAAATGGTGGTAGCCCTTACATATGACCTACTCGTCAGAATGGCGAGCACTGACATCTGACATGGGAGGAACTTAATCCTTTAGCCATGATAGAATGGATCAGCCCTTACATCTGAACTACTCATTAGAATGGCTATGGATCTCAACACTCATATCTGACATGGAAGGAACCAATCCTCTCACCATTGCAAAATGGCTCAGCCCTTGCATCTGACCTGCTCGTCAGAATGGATTTTGGACTCGTCACTTCCCCTTGGAAGGGACCTCGATCTAGAGAACACCAAGCTTCTCCCTGAAGTGCTTGAACTTCACTCTGGCTAGTGGCTTCTTTAATAAATCAGCTATCTGATCATCTGTCGCAACATACTGAAGCTTCACTGCTCCCCTCTATGCCATATCCCTGATATAGTGATACTTGATCTTGATATGCTTCGACATGTCATGGAACACTGGATTCTCTAACAACTTCATGCAACATTGGTTGTCACAATGTATAGCATCAATATAGAGATCAAATAAATCAGACAGTAACTTCCTTAGCCATACTGTCTCACAACTAGCTGAACAGGCTGCGACATACTCTACTTCAGCTGTACTCAGTGCCACACATGATTTCTTTCTGCTAAACCAAGAGATCACACCTGATCCCATACTAAAGCAACACCTTGAAGTGCTCTTCCTATCGATTACACTGCCTACCCAATCTAAATCAACATAACCCTCCAAGTTAATCTTCTGATTCGCATCATACTTGAGCCCATAATCAATTGTACCCCTCGGGTACCTCAAAACATGCTTTGCAGCAATCAAGTGAACATTTCTCGGATCTGTCAAGAACTAGCTCAAGGTGTTCACAGCAAAGTAAATGTCTGGTCTTATGTTCGTCAGGTACATCATGGACCTAATCATTTGACGATACATCGTAGCATCAATTGACTCTGATGAAGCATTACTCAATAGCTTCAAGTTCGATGCCATAGGTGTGGCCATAGCCTTGCAGTCCATCATCCCAAACCTCTTTAGGATCTCTACTGCATACTTCCCTTATCCAAGAAAGATTCCATTCACACTATGCCACACCTCCATACCTAGAAAATAATGCATCATTCCCAATTCCTTCATCTCAAACTCAGCAGCAAGCTTTCTCTTCGTATTAGCAATAAACCCATCCATACCTATCACAAATAGATCATCTACATACAGTAGAAGCATCACTGGGTTGCCATCTTCAACCTTGTAGTAAAGGTTGGAATCTTCTTTACTTTTGGTAAAGCCCAAACTAGATAGAAAGTTGTAAATTCTGACGTACCATGTCCTGGGTGCATGTTTCAAACTGTATAGGGCTTTCTTCAATCTGCACACATGAGACTCCTTGTCATGTGTCTCAAAACCAAGTGGTTGTTCTATGAACACTTCCTCTTCCACTACACCATTCAAGAAAATAGTCTTGACATCCATCTAGTGTATCTTCCATTTCACCACTACAGCTAGAGCAAGTACTGATCTGATGGAAGTTTACCTGGCTATAGGTGCAAAGGTTTCTTCATAATTTATTCCTTCTTTCAGAGAGAAACCTTGAGCCACAAATCTTGCCTTATATTTTTCTATGCTACCGTCTGCAACATGTTTGATCTTGTAGATCCATTTGGAAGTTACAACTGACTTCCCTTTTGGTCTTGGGAAAACATCCCAAACATCATTCTTCATGATCGATTGGTATTCTTTGATCATAGCATCCTCCCATTCTTTCCATTCTACCGCTTCTTCATAACTGGAAGGTTCTTTATCAATGAAATCACATAGTAATGCTACATACCTGGAGCAGGATCTGGTCCTCTTTCTTTCTCTATGATTCTCTTCTGGAGCCCCATATCTTTCCACACCTTGGATAAGTTCTCATACCCAAGCAGGTTTCCTATTATGAGGATTCTTCTCCAAAAGTGGATCTACAGGTCTTTGTGGTTCTTCAAATTCTCGATCTTCTTCTTGAGCTTCTTCGTTCATGGTTGTATCATGAACTTTGGGTGCTTCTGCTTCTTCAGATTCTTCAGTAGGTTTCTTTTTGGATTTTTTGTAAGCTCTGTCTTCATCAAATGTCACATCCCTGCTAATGTCAATCTTCTTGAATCCTGGGAAATATATTCTGTAAGCCTTCGATCTTTCAGAGTATCCCACAAATATACCCTTCTTTCCTGAAGGATCTAATTTAGTCCTCTTCTCTTTTGGAATGTGTATGTAAACAGGACAGTCGAATATTCTAAGATGACTGACTTCTGGTTTCTTACCAGAGAAGACTTCTTCAGGAGTCTTGTTCTCAAGTACTCTATGTGGAGTACGATTTTGTACATACACCGATGTTCTAGCAGCTTCCACCCAAAGATGCATAGGAAGGTCTTGATCATGAAGCATTGCTTTTGTGGTTTCCATGATAGTTCTATTCTTAATTCCATAATCTCATTATGTTGTAGATTATAAGGGGTGGACAACTCCCTCTTAATCCTTTATTCTTTGCATAGCTCTTTGAATTCATTTGAAGTGAATTCTCCACCATTATTTGATCGAAAAGTCTTGATCTTCTTTTCAGTGTGATTCTCGATCAAGGCTTTGAATTCCTTGAACTTGCTGAATACTTCATCTTTGTTCTTCTTGAAATAAACCCATGTCTTTTTAGAAATATCATCAATAAGAGAAACATAAAATGCATACCCGCTTAGTCATTTTGATGACATAGGACCACATACATTGGAGTGGATGATTTCCAAGATTCCTTTTGCTTTCGCTACTTGGAAATGTCTTCTTTGTTTTCTTTCCTTTCGCACATCCTTTGCAGACCCCATCATGTTTTTCTTGGATTTTTGGAAGACCTTCAATAGCTTTGCTTGCAATAGGTAGTGCTCTATAATGCACATGTGCAAGCCTTCTATGCCAAATTGCACTTGGCTCCAAGGCTTGTTTTGTATGACCCTTCTTGTTCCCCAATCACCACCGCATCATCAATAGTCTTTCCTTTTGGCCACATGATGACTTGACCATCTATGAATGCAACCCTCATTCCTTTTGCATATAATGCCAATATGGAGAGGAAGTTCTTCTTGAGTCCTGGAACAAACAATACTTATTTCATTGTTAGAGAATTTCTATAGTTTAGCTTATAGGAAGATTCCCCACTACCTTTTATTGGGTATTGGTAGTCATCTCCTAGCTTCACCTTGTGAGGTGATTCATGTTCTGACAGTATCACAAAGGATTCCTTGAATCCTGTCATATGTTTGGAGGCCCCACTGTCTATAAGCCAATCATCACTTCCATGAGTAATGTTACCTATGAGAGTGGAAATCAAAACATATTCATCCTTGCTTGAAGAATCTTCACTTTCATATCTGGTTCTCTTCTTGGATGGTTCATCATCCTCTGCAGCATGAGCATGATGTCTTCTTTTTCTGCTCCTCTTTGAGAGCTTTGGTTTCTTAGGAAAATTCTTTGCATAATGTCCTACTTCATCACATGTATAACATGTGACCCTAGACAAATATTTTCTAGTGTTATCTTTGTGAAAGTTCTTACCTCTAGGGTGACGAGATCTTCTTTTGGTTGACTTGGAGTGTACCGTGAGAGCTTGATCTTCACTTCCCATATTTTCTTCTCGAGCTGCTATCCATGCTTCTTCTTGAGATCACTCTTCCCATTGTCTACTAAACTTGATTAACTTCTTTCTAGCATAGATTCCTTGGATGAAAGAATCCCATGACCTAGGAAGGCCATTCAAGGTAGTCATCACAATCTCTGCATTTTCCACTTCTTCATCTACTGCTTCTAGTTGTTCCTTGATCTGAGAGACTCTTGTGAAGTAAAACTAGATTTTTTCTACATTCTGAATCTTCACATTCTTCAGTTGGCTTCTCAGAGTCATCTTCTAGTTTATGTTCTTCCCTTCAAACAATTTGGTTAGGGCATCAAACATAGTTTTAGGTGTCTTGAGAGAGGACACCTGAGGGATAAGGTGATCCTTGATAGAATCAGCAATTATTCTCTTTTCCATAACCAACTTCTTCTTATGCAAGGCCTTAGCCTCATCTCCCTCTGGAACTAGAACCTCCTCATGGATGTAGGAGTCTAACTCATTTTCTTCCAGGACCAGGGAGATCCTATACTTCCAAGCTCGGAAGTTATCAGCTCCCTCAAGATTTTCATCAAGCTTGGTATGATGAGACATCTTAACTGAGAACCTCAAATAGAAATACAAAAGATTTTAGATCTTACTAGGTCAAGATGTCGGATCTGAATTTTGAGATGAAATACTACAGAGCTGGTTCAGGAGCAAATTAGGGTTTTGATTTTCTAGAGTTTTGTCCACCCAAATGCTTTGAAATTTATCCCTAACTTCAATTTTGGGGAGGAGATCAATATAGGCCTGGGCTCACTGAAAAATTTCTCTTCTGTGAAAAGCCCTAATTTTCGGTAGTAGTGTCGGTTCCAAAACTGAAAATACTCAAAATTGGATTTTGCTTTGACAGAAAGATGCACCCTAAGGAGGAGAGTTATTCCACCTTATTTTTGCTGAAAATCTTTGGAGAGAGATCCACAAAGTAGGAATCCCTAGTGTCCATAGCTACACAGTTTCTTCTTCTCAAGGTTAGCTCTAATACCATGTTAGTTTTTCAACATTTAAGCTAACATTATATGGATCTTTAACTGAGAGAACAACAAACACAACAATCAAACACAAGAGACAATGAACATAGTGTTTTTCCTTAGGGAAACCATAAATGGAGAAAACCTCGCAACTTCCTCAAAGATAGAATCAACACAAAAGGTAAAACCCCAAAACAGTAAGATGCACTCCCGACAACAGTAACCTTCTTCTCTAGCCCCAGTGTCTTCACCTTCCTCAACTATGTGCTACACTTGAGTGTGTATGTGATGTGTGCTAAATAGAGATTCCATCTCTTTATTTATACTAATCCCAACATGACTAAAACCCTACTAGGGCTGACCTTTACTAGGAGAGTCTAATAACCCTAGTGCCCCAAAACTATGGGGACTTTAACCCTTAGATAATCGGAGGGTTACCCACAATTACTTGACATGGCTTGTTTACATTATTGATTCTCTCGATCAGAACATCGGGGCATGACATGACATGTTAACATCCTGGAATAAACATCGAGTTACAATAGATAAGAAATACAAGTGAATACATTCTGAAGTTACAATTACATCAACATGCTTTTTACTATACGAACAATGAAGCAGAATACGAGGCTATGATATTAGAAATTCTGGCCTTGAAGGAGCTCCATGTCAAGAGGGTGGTGTTACATGGGAATTCTGAGCTAGTAATTAAGCAAATGATGGGTGAGTATCAGGCGAGAAATCCCAGGATGATAATCTATCATAATGATGCCCAGGACCTCATTGAATGCTTTGAAGAATGAAGTTTCAATCTAATTCCTAGAGTACAGAATTGTGTGGCCGATTGCCTAGCCACTTTGGTAGTAGCCTTCAAGGTCCCTATGCACTCTGTAGGGAAATATGAAATTTTATTGAGGCATAGGCCCTCTGTCCCGGATAATGTGAAGAGCTGGAAGGTATTTGAGCATGATAAGAAAATTCACAAATTCCTCACTCTCACTTGGGAGTTTGAGGGATTGGTTGTTGATGAATAAAATGAACTTCGAGATGGGGCGCCTCCCACATAAGAACCCTTACAAATCCATACTATGGATCCAAAAGAAGAGCTCAAGGAAGAAGAGGTTACTGTTGTTGAAAATTCTAAGAGTGATGAAACTAAGGAGGTTTGGGAGCCAGAATTACAGGTCTTTGAAAACCAACAAGAGTATGTGAATAAATTCTGTGGCAAGGAGATTTTGCAGTTGAGAGGTAATTCCATTCCTAGGGGTCTGGTCCCTCTTGAGAAACTTTTTGACCCTATTGATGTGTCTAGAGAACCTCAACTGGTCCTGTTGGGCCCACTATACGCCAGTTAATTAAAAATTAACATGTAGAGTGCTAAACATAAATTATCAACCTGAGGAAGTCTTTTATTTCAAAGTTATCATGCAAGATCTATGCAAGCACAATTTCTACCTAACACTGTTGATCTATTGGTATGCAATCAAAACTCTTTGTAAAGTAGATCACACCTTCTTGAAGCTAAATCAAACCTCGAACCTATTTGTAAATCAAAACTATAAATAAAACACACTTCAAACAAACTCTATTCCTATGAAACAATATTTAATTGCATAAATCTAAAAGAAGTCTTGTGTTGTCCAACGATCTATCAAAATGAATTAACATGAGAACACTATGATAAATCTAATAAATAAAAACATGAATTGAATAATAAAACAACTATGATAAATCTACTGAATGAAAGCATGAATTAACAAATAATAGATCTACAAAATAAAACACCTACAATCAACACTACCAGCATCTACTTAGGGAAGAGGGCCCTTCCTCCACTGAGCAGAGCTGGATCTCCACAATGAAAGTCTACAACTATAGAATTAAGAAACTACCAGCATGTATTATCAGAATGAAAGTATTACAATGGATCTGGATCAAATCCTACATCATAACATTGATTTCTCTCCTCCTAGAATCTCCCTTCTCAATGAGATTGATTACATATTTATACATAAAATCATCTCATGGAAATGAGGAACTGAACCCCCAACTTGTGATCTGTAACAGCTGAAACACGGTTGTAACTGCTGGCAACTTTGGAACCGGCCGCAACAGCAAATCTAGAAAATACCCTCTTGAATAACCACCTGCATATCACAAACCGTGGCTTTGTTTGGTAATTTCCTCATGAGTCAGGTAAATGAGGATTTTATGCACAAAACCCATGTCTCGTATTTTTGAGATTCGTTTCCATCTGTGTGCAAATCAAGACGCGAATCAAGGTTTTTTTTATGTGGCATGCATTTTCGGTTAAGGTTGTAATAGCTGGCTATGAGCATCCTGTATGTGACAAATCACTCCACAAACCATTATTAGTAAAATTATGCATAGTAGTCTTTAATTCATCAAAGATAAAGAAAAATAATCATTATTAACCACTTAAAACATCAATGGAAGTAGCATGTTGTTTTATGCACAGTTACAACAAATGGATGGAAAATGGAATGATAAATGGGAAATAATGGTAAGAAAATGGATTAAAGATATGTTGATAAGTGATGGAAAAATGGACAATTCCAGGACCCAACATATCCCCCAAGCTGAACTTGTTGCATGTCCTCATGCAACCCAATACCTGTGTAGCATCCAACTCGAAGAACTCATTCACTTACTCCTTCATTTTACCATTCACATAGTTGCAGCCAGAAGAAATGGAGAGTTTAACATAAATAGGCAAGGTCACTTAGCGGAGGATTTAGCAGAAAATTTGGGGGAGTTGCAGCTCTTTAGCAGAGGATTTAGTAGAAATTTGGTGGAGTCACAACTTTTTTTTTATTTTTTTATTTTTTTAGCAGAGAATTTGATGAAGGTTTTAGTGAAGATTTTAGTGGAGTCGCAGCCCAAATAGTGCTAAATTTAGCGGCAAATTTGGCGGAGTCATGGCTGAACACAGTCGCAGCTGAACATAACAAAAAATGGAGTCACAGCTGAACATAGTCGTAGCTGAATAGAAAACAAAGTCACAGTTGAACACAGTCATAGCTGAACATAGTTGTAGCTGTTTAGAACGGAAAATGGAGGTACAACTGCACGGAACGGAAAAATGGCAATATTTTATGGTGTTGCAGCCTTTTGAATGGAAAACTTCCAAAGTAATTTTCTCCCAAATGATGAACTGGGTTGGGATGAAATTTTGCAAGAAAGTAACAACCATTCTAATGCATCTCCACGCCAAAAATTAGACAAACCCACATCATGGATTTCGAGAAAAATGTAAATTGGATGTAGGTGATTATGGCCATTTTTTCAAAAACAGTACATTGGATTGGGATGAAAATTGGAAATCTTGTTCATATTAGTATTATACACTTCCTGTACAAAAATCATGAGAATCCAACTTAGCAATTGAAAGATATGCCCATTTCAATTTCTGCACTTTTGTAGATGAACATGAATAAAAATGTGTTGCAGTTGAACTTCTTGAACCAATATTTCACAAAATACAAACTATTTTGGACTACAATTTTGCAAGAAACTAACTACAATTATAATGCGTCTCCACACCAAAAATTAGGCAAACCCACATCACGGATTTCAAGAAAAATGTGAATTGGTTGTAGGTGATGATGGTCATCTTCTCGAAAACCATGCACTGGATTGAGCTGAAACTTTCCACGATTTTTCTTCATGATGTTATGCATTCATTGTCCAAAGTTTAGGAGGATCCAATTCGTGGTTTGTGAGATATGCTCAATTCAAATTCAGGATTTTATGTGAGGAACAATATGCATGAGAAATATGAATGTGAATGGAAAACCAACAAGCATAGTAGCTCCTCCCCCAAATTGAATAATTTTTCATGTCCTCATGGAAATTAGAAGTTGTTATCTTAGTTGGAAAGTAGCCATCTCCCCCAAACTTAACATATGCAACATTCAATGATTCTCAAATTTTCACAAACATTTCACTTGTAACAGCTGGCCCATTGCTCCATGGAGAAGAATATAGCATAGATATGTTTAGGATGTTGCTACATAAATGCAGATATCAAATTTATATGGCTCTCAATCACTCAATAAAACTCATGCATATAACTTTGTGATAGCACCAAACCTAATTCAAATCAGCCTGTGGTATCAAAATGCCAATTTTACCACGTAATTAAGATGAAGTAGCAAAGATGTGGCTACCCCAAGACAAAATATGGAAATTCCAATGGGTTTTGTATCCCTCCAATCTTCATGTGGAGAAAAGAATGTCATAAAATTGTCTCATATTCTACCTACAACACAATACTGTTAAATATGTGTTGGAGTACTGTTGTAATTACTGATTTTGAAATATGCCCATGGAATGCTTACTTAATAAATGTTGAAGCTCCTTTTTTATTTATTTCACACTCCTTGCAATCCAAAAGTGTTGTATATCATCATCTAAAATCTCCCGCTTATACCGATAAAATTATACCTTTCTATTGTTGTTAATCCTTACTGGTTCAGACTTAGTGAAAATAGACCAAAGGAATACCAAACATTATTCAAATGGTGCCATAGAATTCCTTCTAAGACTGTAATAGCATGCTAAAGCCTGAGTATACAATGGATGTCTGAAAGGAATTCCCATAAAAGATTAGAATTAGTTATAAATGTTATCATTCCCCTGCCTTGAATGTACAAGATAACGCTAGTATGCACTGCTACAGGAATGTTAGTTATAATCTACCTTCAAAATCTCATATACAGTCCCATAAAAAAATGATTGCTGAAAAAATATGATTCTAGTAGAGGTATAAGTAACCAAGCATACCATGTTGTGATTTCCATTCCTCACATTTACAGTAATAAGACTTGATATTATTGTCGCTATCAAACTTTCCTTCTATCTTGTACATACTGGAAATGATGATATGTGGTTTTTGATAGAAGAGCCATTCATGTAAGTTGCAACTAAGCCCCCTATATTCTCCTTCAGCCACAACATCCATGATTTTGAACCGATTTATATATTAGGTGAACCAAGAAACACGTACCTTTGAAATGGATCCTCTGTTGTATGGTAGCGTAGGCTTCTTCTGTTGTAGGTTTTTGTCTGACAGCAACAAGACTTCTTTTCTTACTGCTGGTTCTTGTGTGGTAGCAACAAGACTTCTTTTCTTACTGTTGGTTCTTGTGTGACAACAATAAGGTATCATTTGATTATTTTCATGCTTGGTCCATTGGTTTGGTGAGATGTTGGGTAGGAATTTGAAGTGGATGTGCATGAATGATGAAGTGTTAGAATTGAGTGGGAAATGATGGAAATGGATGGACATAAAATGTTATATAGACAATGGAAATGGCTAATGTTTAGTGGTTCTTCATGACATTTTCCTAAATCTTTAATAAATAAAAAACTCATGCTATTTTACCTCAAGTTTTACCTCCATGGAAGCCTTGGTTGACATGAATGGACTGGTGTATGCTGGAGCTATGTAGGTCGATCTGATGCTGAGACATATGTATATGAGAACTGAAACTGGATGAGACTGAATTTGATCCATGATGTTGTGCTAGTTGCATGTAATACTAATTACTGGGACAATTGATGAGGAGAAATTCTACCATAGAAGCATAAAGCCCTTTCTCTTATTCTGAAAATCAATTGCTGAACTGAAAATGGAAAGGAATTGCAAAACTACTGAACAAATGATGCTGCAAATAATTGTTGAAACCGTTAGATCACATAATCTTCAACTGCTACAAACCGAGGTACAATTCTTACCATGCGAATGAATGTGCTGAAGTCGAGCATGGAAAGAAATCATTGGATTACCGGCCATTAATATATGCTCTTAACCAATGTGAAGCAACTCACCTTTGATGACAATGATCTCTAAAGTACCTTAGTGCATCTTGACAGGTACGAATGGATGTGCTAGAGTCGAGTCACCTGCAAGATTTGTCAATCAAGAGGCATTAATGAATCCCCATGATGAACAAGAAGGAAATCTGCCATTGATTCATGCAGATACCAGGGCACTATAAAACTCTAATCTTGATCCCAGATGATGTGTCATAGTCGATGGGACAAGACCATTGGAAGGTGGACCTTAATGAATTCCACATCATTCAATATGAGTACAAAATAAATGATTGTGAAGAATCATAGTGAAAAATAGAACCAATATGAAACTCAGAAGTGGAAAGTATATGTGAAGTCATGATGTAGTAGTGATGGGAAATAAAATGGTTATGGTGACTACATAAGAAGTGGAAAATGGGACTTCGACATGAATGGATTTTTAGGGTTTTGAAATGAGGAGGGTGAATGAATCTACCATAGGGAAATTGGCTTCTAAAGGGGTTTTTTTCGGCAACAATTAGTATGACAGGTGTCTAAAAATGATTCTTGGCATGTAGAAATGGGACTTGACTTATTGAACATTGTTATGGTTTACACATCAATCTATCCATTTTTTTTATGTGCTTAATCCATTTGTAAATTGATAAAAAGTCTTCAAGGGTCACTCGTGCATGCATTGACCTTCTTCTTCCAAGGACCTGCAAAAACCTAGCACTTGTCTGCAATAAAACATGAGATGATGGAAGAAGAGATATGATTGGTCTCTCTTCACCCAATACTTATGAAAAAAACAACAAGCAATTACTTATAATAAAAAAATCCAAAGAAAAATGAACAATCAAAATCCATTTTATACTTGCACGGGAGCAATGTCCATCTAGACTCACCAATGGTATTCTAATCATAGATTCTTCGTTCCTTGTACAATTTGAGTGATTCCAAAGAAAAATGAAAGTAAATTCATAGTTATATTTCCATTAGAAACAGGTTTTTAAAATTCTATGTAATGATGTTCCAAATCACTCAGTAACAACCTGCTTGACAAGGTGTTTTTTCAAATTCTAGACTAGACCAACAATCACGGTTTTAGGCTTAACCTTTTCGTTTGATAACGGATTGATGTAATTTAAATTGGAGATGAAATTAGATTCATGTAGGTATCTCCATCAGAAATATGTTTTGAATCCAACAAGAATTGATGGGACAAATAAGCCAATGAACTGTCTAGAAAATAGAGTTTTAGGAATGCAGATTTGTGATAGGCAGTCAATATTTTGGTCATAAAATTTGCATATGATATAAGAATGGAGTGATTCAAATTGAATTGTAAACTATATTAATAGGGTAATATACCTTTGAAACATGTTTTCAAGATATGTTCATTAAGGCATCCAAAAATTGACTATCCTAGCTCTGTTCCTAAGCTGTCTGCTTGACAACCTGTTAGTATTTTGGCCATAACATTTTCGTTTGACACCCAATCGTAAAAATTCAAATTGTTTTGGAAAATGGATTCAAAGGAATAATTGGGATGTAAATAGGTTTTAAAAATAATTCCATTTGGTCTCTAAAAAATGGACTGTCCCGATTGTGTTTCAGTAAAAGTTTCAAGCCAAAATGTCAGCAAAATTTTAATAAATGAAATTTGACCCCCAAAAAGTGACTGGAATAGGTGTGAATGTTTTTAATAATGTAAATTTAAATATAACACATATCCATATCAAAAATTTCAAGCATTGAGCACCTAGATTTACTTACACAGTCTGTTGCAGCCGCAGTTGCAACTCTTAAAAAAATGACATAATGTTGAAATAAAGCATGTGTATTTTTATGGATGTGTTATATATAGATAAAAAATAAATACATATCATGATGTGCAACACACACATATCTCAAACTTATAAATTTTTACCTGTAGCATAGTCACAAATGGGTGTTGCAGTTCACTATCAGAGCTGGGTGTTGCAACTCACTGTCACAGCTGGGTGTTGCATCTCATTGTCATAGTTGGGTGTTGCATCTCATTGTCACAACTAGGTGTTGCAGCTAACAAATTCATGCCAAATTTCAATCTTGAAGGGTGCCATAATCATAGACTCATTTTCCTGTGGATCCTTCATTCACCTTCCCTAATTACTGTAATTTTGTTTTCATGATATTTTTATTTTTATTTGTAAAAAATAGAGACAAATTGAAATTGGGAAATTGATGACAAAAAATGACTTAACCATTTTGTTCAAATAGTCAACAATTCCAAAGCATTCATGAAAACATTTCATACCCATTCCTTATCTTTCTACTTTCTGATCTTCCAGATCGCAACAAGGTACAGGAAGAGAGCATACTTATTCAAAAATAAAAACTTGAAAAAAACAAAAGCATGCTTTTATTATGTTATTCTACCCTACCCTATTCTACTTGGAAAAAAATTTTGTTCAAGTGTATGCATATTTCCAATGGAGCCATTTTCGAAGAAGTGACTCAAGTATGCTCATACTCCCAACGGAAAAATATGACTTTATGAATGCTAGGATATGAGAGATCAACTTCCCTTGAAATGATGGTGCCAAGAATTGGTGAAGTATGGAATGATGCTACAGACCGATGACAGATTGAAACCAAGATTCAATATAGACTTTGTTCCCTTGATTGCTCATGGATGTTACACCATGAAGATCCTTATTAAACTGATCTTCGTCAATGCATAAGAGTTTCGGATCTAATGATGTGAATGATGCTTTTGGTTCCAATGGTTGTTCTCCATCAAATATTACGTGTGTCTTGTTGATCTTGTCTGCTTGCTTATGAGGACTAGAAGAAACTCCATCTACAAAACTTGGATTTAAAACATGTTCAGGACTCGTATGGATTTGCTGCAACAATGTATAGCCTTTTTTCAGTAGTGTAGGTGAGGTAGAACAAGAGGGAAATGTAGGAACATTTTGCAGTTTAGCACTGTAAGCATATTGTACTGCTTTATTATGATTAGGGTAGAGGGTGGATTGGACAAGAAATTGTGTTGGGTACCAAGGAGTTTGATGAGAAGATAGATGTGGCTGATGTAGATGATTGAGTTGTAAGGTTGATATTGAAGGACCAAGTTGTGTTGTAGCATGAGGGAGAGTGGCCATGTGATCATAAGATAGGTTATTCCAACATTGTGGATAAGGTAGGTAAGAGTTAAATTGAGGTTGTAACAACTGCCATGGTGGAAGAGTATTCAATGATTGAGT
The DNA here is from genome assembly GCA_001517045.1 of Pseudotsuga menziesii. Taxonomy (NCBI): domain Eukaryota; kingdom Viridiplantae; phylum Streptophyta; class Pinopsida; order Pinales; family Pinaceae; genus Pseudotsuga; species Pseudotsuga menziesii. The sequence continues at coordinate 1,721,674 of LPNX011218594.1, forward strand.
ATGAGAGTAAGGAAATTGAGGGATAGAATTTTGAACCATAGATGTAGGCCATGGTTGACATGACTATTGCAACGAGTTTCCTGCAACTCCCAGATTTCTATGATATGTTTCTTTCATCTTTGGTAAGGAGGGACAATGATCTGTGGAATGATTCAAATCACATATACCACAACTTTCAAGACTATCCAAAGGGAAATCCCTTACTTCTCTTATTTCCTCCTGCTTTTCCTTATCCTGAAAAACACCCAATTGTGAATTAGCTTTAGAAATTTCAAATAAATTGCTAATTTCAGCTCGTAAAACTCTTGCTTTTGCAGTAGATTTCAAAAATAAAGATAAAAGTTCCTTAGAATTCTTACCAGTCTTGAAGTTTCCTCTTGAATACCTTCTACATAATTCACAAATATCATCATATGCTAACTGAAATACATTATTTGTTCCCATTAGATTTAATATTTCTAAATATTCAGCTTGGATTCCCTTGAGTAGAAGTGTTTTTAAGGTCTCCTTCCCTAGTTTCCTTTGTTTGGATCTTTGGAGATTATATTGAAAGCATTCTATATATTCCTCCAGACTCTATTCTTCTCCTTGTGTCATTTCGAAGATGTCTTCATTGGCTTTGCAATAATCTTGGTACATTTTCAAGAACACATGATTCATGTCTTCCCAAGTTTGTATACAATTCCCACCGAGGCTCATGAACCATCGGAGGGTTGTTCCTTTTAGAGTAAGGGGAAACACATTCAACTTTTGAGCATTAGCACAATAACCATATACTCTACAAAGTACTTCAAATTGAAATAAAAATACATCAGGGTCTTCATTTTCCAAACCGTAAAAGTTTGGTAGAACATGTGGGGGAATTCTTTTCGTTGGTGCCACTCCTCTCGAATCTTTGACGGGAAATTCAAAGGTAATAACTTTTGCATCTTTCTTACCTGCCATCTCTTCATTAAATTATTTGTGAGCTATCTTGAGGCTCCTCCTTCGAATGTTCCTGACAACTTGTTAGTAGAATGGGTGGTGCTTACAACACCACCAAGGGGAATGATAAGATTTATGCTCCAAAGATTGAAATTGAAATAAAACTGAATGTAAAAATAGAAAATCCACACTCAAAATAAATTCAATAAACTGAAATGTAATCATGCAACCTACATGCCCTACTTTAACAATGCATCTACAAAACAATGTCAGATGTACTTTTGCACAATTAATAATTTCCCCGGCAATGGCACCAAAATGTTGGTCCCACTATATGCCAGTTAATTAAAAATTAACATGCAGAGTGCTAAACATAAATTATCAACCCGAGGAAGTCTTTTATTTCAAAGTTATCGTGCAAGATCTATGCAAGCACAATTTTTACCTGAAACTGTTGATCTATTGGTATGCAATTGAAACTCTTTGTAAAGTAGATCACACCTTCTTGAAGGTAAATCATACCTCGAACCTATTCATAAATTGAAACTGTAAATCGAACACACTTCAAACAAACTCTATTCCTATGAAACAATATTTAATTGTTAAATCTAAAAGAAGTCTTGTGTTGTCCAACAATCTATCAAAATGAATTAACATGAGAACACTATGATAAATCTAATGAATAAAAACATGAACTGAATAATAAAACAACTATGATAAATCTACTGAATGAAAGCATGAATTAACAAATAACAGATTTACAAAATAAAACACCTACAATCAACACTACCGGCATCTGCTCAGGGAAGAGGGCCCTTCCTCCACTGAGCAGAGATGGATCTCCACAATGAAAGTCTACAACTCAAGAATTAAGAAACTGGGAGCATGTATTATCAGAATGAAAGTATTACAATGGATCTGGATCAAATCCTACATCATAACATTGATTTCTCTCATCCTAGAATCTTCCTTCTCAATAATATTGATTACATATTTATACATAAAATTATCTCATGGAAATGAGGAACTGAACCCCCATCTTGTGATCTATAACAGCTGAAACACGGCCGTAACTGCTGGCAACTTTGGAACTGGCCACAACAGTAAATCTGGAAAATACTCTCTCAAAGAACCACATGCATATCGCAAAAAGTGGCTTTGTTTGGAGATTTCCTTATGACTTAGATAAATGAGGATGTTATGCACAAAACCCATGTCTCATATTTTTGAGATTCATTTCCATATTCTCGCAAATCAAGACACAAATCAAGGTTTTCTTATGTGGCATGCATTTTCGGTTAAGGCTATAACAGCTGGCTATGAGCATCCTGTACGTGACAAATCACTCCACAAACCATCATTAGTAAAATTATGCATAATAGTATTTAATTCATCAAAGATAAAGGAAAATAATCATTATTAACCACTTAAAACATCAATGGAAGTAGCATGTTGTTTTATGCACAGTTACAACAAATGGATGGAAAATGGAATGATAAATAGGAAATAATGGTAAGAAAATGGATGAAAGATATGTCGATAAGTGATGGAAAAATGGACAATTCCAGGGCCCAATAGGTCCCAAGTTTTGAAGATGTTGAGGATGTAAACATTGGGACAAAGAAACAACCCAAGATCATCAAGATAGTGAGGACCCTTTCACCTGAAGCCAAGCAAAGATACATCTCAGTGATGAAGGAGTATTCATATGTGTTTTATTAGAGATACAAGGACCTTAAGGCTTATGACTATCCAAGCTAATGGACTAGTCCAATTACGATGCTCTCATATTTCACATGATTGATGAATTGTTAGCTAAAGAGCAGAATCCTCAGAGGAAGCTGGGTCCCCCAGTAAGTGAGACCTTTCTATAATCCCTGTGGTACACTAATGTCGTTTTCATCTTACAACATCTGCAAGCTCCGTGGGGCATGGATAAAACAAGGGCCAGGTTCCTCAAACAAAAAGCAACGAGGTTCAATATCCTAAATGAGAAATCATATTGGAAAGAGTGTTACACATAAATCTTTTCACCATCATGTGTTGAGGCCCTAAACATCAGTAATTGCCATGAAATCCCAAATTTTGAAGTGAAATACTTTCCTAGAATTTAGTTTTACATATAAAATTCCAGCACCACCTTTTCCCTTAAGGAAAGAGGTGTTATCTTCTTCAGTAACACCTATTGTCTCTTGATAGTAAGCAGTGCCACTTCTTATTCCTCTTGTTCAAGGAGTGGTTCTACCGTGCCACCACCCTGTCATAGTGGAAGAAAAGTGGTGCCCGAGGTAAAAAGAGGAAAAGAGAATATTCCACGAAGCTTCTCAAAGGAAGACTTTGTGGCACCCTCATTCCTACTCTTGAGGACCACTTGGTCTTGAGATCTATCATTTTGGGATATCCCTTCCACCTCACCCATTATTTACTCAACCATCCCTATCCTCCCAAGGCCTATAAAACCTGGCTCATTCCCATGGTTGAGAGGGAGAAAAGTTATGCTGCTGCACTAAGGTTATGACCAAATCTAGGGTGAGCATAGAAGGAGCAAGTTGGAGCATTTTGGGACAAGGCATTGGCATGTGAAGGAGAATCACAACACTAAGTCGAAGGTTGTAATATTTCTTCTTTATCTTTAAAGCTAAGTTGGATCCTTTCCCATAAAATATGTTATGTTGTAATCATGCATTTTACTATTGGATTCCTTAGTCACTGACATAGAATTATAGACTATATTCTGGTGCCTTTGATCTTGTTTTCTTGTTTGATGTGATTGTGCAGGTAAATCTATGGAGAGCCATCACCATAGGAAACAGCTGCATCATTCTATCAAATGACTCAATCCATATCTCTGCAACTTTTAGGGGAAGTCCTCCATCTCTGTTGTAACCCATTTGTTCTAAATCTGAACCATTCAGACTAGAGAAACAACTCTTGTCTGTAAGAGGTGCATTTTTCCTAGAAACAAATCTGGTGACTCCGTTGGGGAATATCTTTCATCACATATGATCTTCCTTGGTCTTCAAACTCTTGTCTGAAATCCAAGCTCCAATATTTCATTGATCAGATCTACTAGCTTATCTAGTGAGATCTTGGTTCGGTATAACCATATATGCTTAGATATGAGCCATTATTACTTTTTGTACTTCATATTCCTGTCAAATTCATGATTTGATGAAAGTATTACAGTAACTGACTTTCTCTTTTTCGCCATTGTTTTGCTTTGACATCTACAGTGGCACTACACATGCACAGTTGATAGTAAGTAGTGCCACCACCTATGCATGGTAATCATTAAGTGATTCCAATGCTCTATCATAGTAGATGAGAAGTGGTGCTGAGACAGAACCGCTCTGTCACTAACTCTCCTCAAGCGGTTCCAGGTAGGCCTTCTACATGCTTGTCATTTCAAAGCTTTGTTTGATTTTTTCTTTCTGTTATGTGTGTATTTGGGCTTCTTTTCAGAGATCTACCATAGTTAGATTCAAATTATGTTTGTGGTAAATGCTTGCTTTGTTGATTTCAAAAAGCTAGGTTACACCTCAGTTTTATTATCAGTATGCTTGTTTTTCATTTTCTAAAGGAGTGCTTGGAAGTTTAGTTCAGTTAAATCTCTTTTTACTTCTTGATAAAACTGAAAAGGAAGACTTGCTTTTTGGGTTTTGCTTTCATTCTTCATTTGTTTACAAAAGACTTCTTTTTGCTTTTAAAAGAAGATTTTTTTGTTGAGATTTGATTATAATTTTTCTTAAAGATGAATTATTGGACCTCTGACTAGACTCATAAGCTTTCAGATATCCATATTCTTCCCTATTTTCATACACTCTTGTGTTGTCAAAAGAAAAAATATATCATAGTTTTAAGTTAGATCTTTCCATTTTTTGAAGAAATTTGAAAAAGTACTTAGTGCCTTTTAGTATTATTGTCTTTATTTTTAGGAAAAGAGATCTCGCTTCATTTCCTACTTTTAAAGATCAGATTAGAAGTGTGTTTCTTGTTTGCATTCTTAGAAATATTTGTTTAGTGATACTGTTTGGGAAAATTTTGGTTTTGAGACAAAATTGAAAAAAAAAAACACTCTCTCCTTCTCGTAAATGGGGCATACTTTGAATGGTAAAGTGAAAAAATGTCCATATCATGATTGCATGGTTTTACTTTTCTGTCATCACTCCATGCCTTCACCTAACCATTCAAATTCAAATTAACGATAGCTTTAGGTTAAAAATTCTTAGTAACTTGAGTGATAGGTTAGAGATGTGTTTCGGCATCATAAAACGTTGGAGCTGTCATTTATTGCCTGCACTGCAACCCGACAACTATGTGGTTCTTCCATGTACCATTGGTATATAGAAAATCATTTCACCTACCCTTAAGGTATATCAAAAGGTACTTGTTGGAGCAGGGTCCCACAGCTACAGGAAAAGCTGATGTTTTGGAATGAGAAATTCAAAGGCAATAGTACCTGAATGGCCGAGAAGAGAGAGCTCAACCACTGCACTTAAGGAAACGACGTAGAGAGGAGGGATCAGCTACCCTCATAAATAGAAAAGGAGCAACGGGACGAGGTATTGAAGACGAAGTACAGAAGGGAAGCAATCGAGGAAGTGGCACCTATACCCACGATCAGCGCCAAGAAGCATGGAAGACTGCAGAGAGTTGTGGTTTGACAGAAAGTGGCAGTTCGAGTACAGATAGACCGACTGTCACAGTTAGGGTTTGGGTTACTGTTGTGACAAGCCCACAGTGTTGTAATGGCGAGACCTTCGGGCTGCCTATATAAGCATTTATTTTGTATTGTAAAAGGTTATCTATTCAGACATTTAGCTATTCAGTCGATGATCTATTAGCTCATAGACATTTTGTATTATAGAAGAGCCGAGCTCTGGTTTAGTTATTCAGTCTATAGTATCTTACTGTAACCAGTAGCTGACTCCTAAAGCGTGTATGTAACAATCCGCAGGGATTGAGAGAGAGAGAGAGAGGAAGAGTATATTGTAAGAGAAGAGAAGAGATCTAAGAGAGAAGGGCTCCCAGCGTTGTGCGCGGAGTTACCCAGAATATCTTAGCTGCATATGAGGTTGCAGCGGAACTGTGTTTACTCTCCCAAGTTATAATATATAAACCAGTTCCTGTGGACGTAGCTTCTACCCTGGAAGTGAACCACGTAAAATCGGTGTGTTGTGTGGTTGATTCATGTGATTGTGTTTACTTATTGCTATCTGTCATTCATTACATGAACTTTGCTTACAGTTAATGTATGTATGCTACCTTTCAGTTACAAGTAGCATAGAGGTTTACATGCAAGTTGAATGAATTAAGTATTCTGTGTATGAGTTTACCAGTGCTTGATTCATGATAGTAACAGTTACAATGTTAAGTGATTTATGTATACAACTTCAGCAAGATTGCGCATAGTCAATGTTAAGCATATTAGACCATAGAAGTCTAAGTGAGGTTGTTTAACTCGGCTAGTGTGCCTAAGGGAGAAGGCCCTTAGACCTCGAGAGTCATATTAAGCCCTACTATAGGAGATATTGCAAGTACAGAAGGGCGATATTGCACTGTCGGAGGAGTTGTGGTGTGAGATATCACAAGAGAGAAGGCAAGTAGAGGGGAAGGTTGTGCATTGTCTATGAGGATGCGATGTGATAGAGTCCTTCTCCTATCAGAGTCAGCGACTAAGAGAGAATATCGCCTCACAGAGAGATCGCGCGGGCTAAGAAGAGGTAAGAACCACCAGGATGCCTCAGAACCTGGTTGAGGACACTTGAGTCTTCAGCCAACCCATAAGATCACTTCGGGTGAGACTTCAGGCCGTTCTACGGTCTGTTGCCGAAAGGGCCAGTGAGCTAGGGGTGTTGTTGGTACATAACAAATAAACCCGGGTCTGCCCCATAGTAACCAAAAAATGGTTTCATTGTCGGTTTTGAACAAACTGAAGAGCTAATGTTCTGTTGGCATCTTACTAAAGACGAACTCAACCAGTGGGTTGGGTCTACAGAAAAAGAATTTGCTGTAATAGAAAACAAGAGTCCTATGTTGAGTACAGGGGACTGGTTACAAAAACATATCTTCATAGATCTGCATACGATATTTTTTGCGACCTTTGGAAATGAGTTGTATGACTGGTTATCAAAGTTGACTGATAAACACATATTCAAGAAGAAAAGAAACATTTTCTAGACACCAAAGCTGATTCAGACTATCAGGAGCATCGATAATCCCACTTCATGAGCAGTAGACTTTTGGCTTGCGAGTGTGCTAGAAGGATTCATCACAGAGTTTGCAGTTGATCAAAGAAAAAGCTTCAGTGAAGCCGAGTGGTACTTCTTCAAAGGATATCGAGGTAAGTACCTGAACTCTTTAAATTTGTCCATTAAGATGCTATTACATGAAAAAGGAGTACTTGATATATATTCAGATGAATAAGTTCAGTAAGTGTAATGTCACAAGAGTTTGAGAGTGATTTTGATGAACTTGGATGTACACATAGTGGAAAGAAATATAAAGTAGATTTCAGATCTTCTATATTTGAAAACAGTTTAGACCATACTAGAGAACAAAGTCACAGTAATATAGAAAGAATAGAAGGGGGTAACCCTTACCACCCTTATACCCCACAAAAATCAACAAGGACTTAGAATAATCCCACAGGAACTCCATCTAGTAGCTCACATACAATACATACTACCGCTACATCACCTACATCTACACCACCGAGTGGTAGTCACATAGAAAATTAGCATCCACCACATAGAAATATAATGGGGGATGACATGAAGCTACCTACCTTTAAGGGTACAGGGGAAGAAGACCCAGAATAGCATTGGTTTCTATGTGAAGCCATGTGGACCATTAAGGGGATCCTAGATGATAATATTAAACTTGTACAGTTGGTCACCACACTTAGGGAATGAGCCTTAACATGGTATATGAAGTATACCTCAGTGCTGCCCAGAACGCTCATACAGGTCAGGACCACCATGATCAAATAATTTAAGAAACCTAAGTCTGAGTCATAGTGCATTACAGAGCTCAAAGACATTAAACAACTACCTTCAGAGTCAGTATGGGACTTTGATCAGAAATTCAAAGCCCTTATAGACCAAGTCAGCTTTGAGTTTGCACCGGAGCAGCAGAAGGAATGGTTTATTGCAGCACTGCTCCCCCATATCAGACTGCCACTGATGCAGTAGAAACTCCAGACACAAAATGATGCATTGGAGATGGCAATGAAACTAGAGGCTTCCCCTCTAGCTAACACTAGTACAGGTATGACAAACCTGCAAAACCAGTTAGCTAATATCACCTTACAGATGCATGAGATTAAGAAAGGCAAAGAGATTGCACAGGAACTATGGTGCACAAAGTGTAAAGGACAGGGCCATACGAAAGATAACTGTCCAGTGTTTGTTGAATATCTAGCAAGTGGGGCTCCTAACCCCTTAGCACAGACCCAAGGGCCATGGTGTGAACTCTACAGAACCAGAGGACATAGACCACAAGAATGCCCTTTACTTCAGAAGTATGTACAGACCCCTAAGAACTTATACTGTAACTTTTGTAAGTCAGTAGGACATGATGAACATAATTGTCAAGATTATGATCTCATGGTTGAGAGAAAACATGACTTGTACAGAGTCCAGTTAGAGACACCAGGTCCAGCAGCAGGACCACAGCATGAACCAACTTATATTGGCCATGGAGGAGGATTCAGAGGACGAGGCCGTGGAGGAGGCTTTGGTCGTGGCCGTGGACCAATTACTTGTTACAACTATGGAGTTGTAGGACATTATGCTAGGGATTGCCAGAGCCCTACTACGACATGTAATTATTGCAAGTCCTACGACCATCCTATAGAACAGTGTCCGATCTTGTTAGCCAAGATCAGGTAACCTAAGCCAGTAGTAAACTAGAACATTCAACTTATTGCTGCTCAGCAGAAAGAACCAGAACCAAGATTCAACATTGTGACTCGTAGCGATGCTTCTACTAGTAGAACATCACAGGATGATGAGAAGAATATAGGTCCAGAGTGGGTGCGCAAAGCTCCTAATAAATCAACACCACTTGACCTGCATAAGAATAAAGAAACATTTCAGGAAGCTAAAACTTTCTTTAATGACCCTACACCATCAGGATCGCAGGTACTGCCGTCTAGGGGTGTACCGCAGCAAACAACGTGTGGCGTTATCCCTGTACAGATATCGCAGGCTACCACATCGGGAAAGTGTGACGAGGATGAGTCGACAGGAAATGTACAATCCTTCCTGCAGAGTTGCTTAAAACTCGTGAGAAATGAGAAAGCTATCGGAGAGCTTCAGCGCATCATAGATCAGTGTCAACCGTCTTCTTCCGTGAACAGTGCACAGCATGCTGTTCATAATATTATGGGACATACAAGAACAGGAAGAGAGATGAGGCTCACAGCACAAGTCAGAGAATTTGAAATGGATGAGGTAATCCTAGATTTAGGATCAGAGGTAAACATTCTGACTAAGTAGACATGGGAACAGATGGGTAGCCCTAAGTTAGCCAGATCACCTATCCATCTGAGACTAGCTAATCAGTGGCGGGTATCACCACTAGGTCGATTACCACAAGTGCCAGTTGACATTGACGGAGTTCGCAGCTTTGTGGACTTTGAAGTTATAGAAATCATTGGTGATAGTAGACCATATCCAGTGCTACTAGGTATTGATTGGGAAATCGGTAACATGGTTGTTATCGATTTAAAGAAAAGACAAATGACCTTCGAGGACAATTAGATTCAGGTCATCACACCGTTGGATCCTTTTTAGGGTCCTATATATACTGAACCTCTCCGAGTAGAGGATGAGGCACGTAATATGGAGAGCCTCTATCAGATGACCACCAATCAGACTGACTACATCAATCTGACCGCAGAAGGAAACATTAGTTGGTGATGTGACAACTCATGCGCATCAGACTCGAATGTTGGTCTAGAGAACTGGCAGAACAGACTTTACGAAGTATCAGCTCATAGATATGAGTTTATGACTAAGTCACTACGATGGATTGGTGCAGAGATTAAGGATACTCCATCATTTGATGGCTTAGTAGACATCAACAACTTTCTAGAGCAGTTTGAACAGGAAATTCCTTAAGAGCAGAGGATGTCAGTCATTGACCTTGCAGTAAGAGCCACACCTGCAAGATGGTGGCATGCACATAGAGAACATATCGCATCATGGGATGACTTCAAGAGATTGATGGCGATCAGGTTTTATAATGACAAGGAGTGTCTACAGCAGAGGTACATTGGAGAAAGTGACCCCAAGTCACATATTAAGATATGTGAACAGAATTGGTCGGACATTCCTGAGGATGAATGGGTTCACCTATTCACTCATACTTTAGATCAAATTCCAAAGAACTGGTACACAGAAACCGAGTTGCGTAGAGGAACCAGTACATGGCCACTCATGATAGACAACTTTGAACTCACTTTTGATTTTGAATCTGAGTATCCAAGTATTGATCAGGCCCTAGACGTCATAAAGACTAAGATATTTGAGGACTGTACCCTATCAGTGCATACTCAACCCGAGTGGGCCATCCAGCTAGAAGATGCACTCAAGTGTTATAACTTCGCAGCAGAACCAGAGGATGAGGATGAGAATCCTCATAGTATCAACATTCCGGAGTCAAAAGGGACTTGTGATGTTGATGGACCGAGGCTACAGATTCCAGCTATCACGGAGCCCATCAATATTAAAAAGATCAATATTGGCATAGACACAGAACCAAAGTTTGCCTCTATTGGAGACTATTGGGATGATGAAATGGTAGCACACATTGCAGATTTGTTACATGACTATCAGGACTTATTCCCCACTAAGTTCACAGAGATGAAAGGAATCATAGGAGATCTAGGAGTAATGAGGATACCACTGAAAGAGGATGCTAGGCCAGTTAAGCAGTGTCCATACAGATTAAACCCTCACAATATAGAAAAAGTTAAGGATGAGATCGATAAGATACTAGCAGCAGGAATTATTGAGCTCGTGGAGGAAAGTGAATGGGTTAGTCCCATGGTCGTGCAAGAAAAGAAAACCAAAGGAGAAATCATAGTTTGTGTCGATTTGTGCAAACTCAACGATGCATCACTTCACGACCCATTTCCGACACCTTTTACTGATGAAGTGTTAGACAATGTGGGAGGACAGGAGGTCTACTCCTTCACTGATGGCTTTTCAGGCTATCACCAAATCAGAATCCATCCAGAGGATCGATCTAAGACCACTTTTGTGACAGAATGGGGCTCATTCTAGTATACGGTAATGCCCTTTGGTATTAAAAATGCACCAGCTATCTTTTCAAGAGTAGTAGTTCCTGTATTTAAGAATACATCCATAAGTTCTTAGAAGTTTATTTTGATGATTGGACTACATTTGGATTAATTGACAAGCATATAGGAGATTTAAGACTGATGTTAGATAAATGTAGGCAGTACCAGATTTCTCTAAACTTGAAAAAATGTATATTTTGTGCACCATTTGGTATTTTGTTAGGTCATATTGTTTGCAGAAAAGGCTTGATGGTAGATCCTGCAAAGATTGCCATCATTGTAAATCTTCCAGCACCCAACTCAGTCAAGCAATTGAGGACAGTACTTGGTCACACCGGGTACTATAGAAAATTCATCAAGGGGTATGCAAAGATCACAGCACCAATGGAAAAGTTGTTAAAGAAAGACGTGAAATTCCTATGGAATGAGGAATGCCAGAAAAGTCTAGACACTCTCAAAGAAAATATGGTTACAACACCCATCTTAGTATTTCCATACTGGACCAAGCCATTTCATGTCCATGTGGATGCATCTGGCATCGCACTGGGGATCGTTTGAACCCAGCCAGGAGAAGGGGGTATCGATCACCCTATCGCATACTCAAGCAGAAAGCTATCCACTGCAGAAAAGAACTACACCACTACAGAGAGAGAAGGATTAGCTATGGTGTATGTTGTACAGAAGTTTAGGCACTTCCTGTTGGGTGCCTCATTTAAGATGTTTACTGACCATTCCGCTTTAAAGTATTTGGTCAATAAGCCAGTGTTAGGGGGAAGAATCTGTAGATGGTTACTCCTATTTCAGGAGTATGATTTTGAAATCATTTTAAAGCCAGGAAGATTGAATGCCAGACCTGATCATCTATCGCGGATAGATTCAGGAGAAGAACCAAGTAACTTAGAAGATAATTTGCCAGATACGCAATTGTTTTCTATTCAGATCGCAGATGAGTACTACGCTGATATCATTCACTTTCTCACTACAGGGCGGGCACCTATTGATTTTAATAAGCAGCAAAAGAAGCAGTTAGTTGTTAAAGCAGCCGACTTCACTTTGATCACAGGAAAATTATACAAGTTAGGTCCAGATGAAGTCCTGCGTAGATGCGTTATGCCGCACGAGAAAGAGGCCATTACCAGGGAAGCACATTCAAGTACCGCAGGAGGCCATTTCACAGGAAAGTCGACTGCGCAGAAAATTCTGACTACAGGATTATGGTGGCCTACTTTGCATAAGGATACTAAGGAGTTTTGCAGATGCTGCGATATCTGCCAGAGGGTAGGAAAACCTTCCCGAAGAGATGAGATGCCGCTGTGACCATAGATTACACTGCGCGCATTCAACAAATGGGCTATAGATTTTGTGGGTCCTATCAACCCACCAAGAAAATGAACTGCTGCGAGATACATCATCACAGGAACAAAATACTTCACCAGATGGGCAGAGGCGAAAGAAGTAAGGAATTGTGATGCTGCTACAGCTGCACAGTTCATTTTGAAAAACATCATCAGTAGATTTGGATGTCTAGTAATTTTGATGAGTGATCAAGGCACACATTTTTTGAACCGCACTATTGAAGCCTTGATAGAGGAATTCCAGATACAGCACCATAAGAGCACTCCCTACCACCCACAAGATAATGGTATGGTGGAGGCCTTTAACAAGATTCTAGAAAATGATCTTACTAAGATCTGTAACAGCCAAAGAAATGATTGGGACCTCAGGGTTAATGATGTATTATGGGCTTATAGGACTACATGCAAAAAACTTATAGGGCACACACCTTTCAGCTTGGTGTATGGACAAGAGGCTGTTATGCCTATGGAATATATTATTCCCAGTTTAAGAGTTGCTCAAATAATTGGAATGGCTGATACATACACAATGAATGAAAGACTAGAGCAGCTGCTTGCCTTAGAGGAAGACAGATTCATCGCAGGATTCCATAAGAAAGTGCAGAAGGCATGAGAAAAAGCTTGGCATGACAGGCACATTAAGAGTAAGAATTTTCAGATAGGAGACCTAGTGCTCCTCTATGACAGTAAGTTTATTAAGTTTCCAGGGAAGTTCAAAACGCATTGGTTGGGGCCATATAAGATACAACAAGTTACAGAAGGAGGTGCTGTTCATCTCAGGAAACTGAACGGGGAGCTTCTTCCCACTTTGATTAATGGCAGCAGGCTTAAGCTCTATAGTGTTAGCCACTCCACCTCTCAGCCCTAACCCAGAAAGCGTATGCAAGTGCAGATGCCCAGTGTAGTTGAAAGGAGGCATCGCACTGGTAATGAGTCTACACCGGCAGGTAAAAAAAAAAAAAAAACCTCTAAGTATAAGTTTATGTTACGCAAGTCGTAGGACGCTTGCGGAGTTTTTAACATTGAGGAGGTTCACGCCAGCAGTTGGTTCCGATGATGCGGTGAGGCATCGCAGTAATGCGATGTTTCTCCGTTCCAAGTCAACACTTTTGAAAAGGGACAGAAGGCCAGTCACTTCACCTTTTGACAAGCAGTTAATCCAGATACGACAGGTATCCATTGCCCTAGATTTGGCAATAGTATAATGATTTTTCTAGATTTGGTAAAATATTCGATGAGACCGGCGCCTACACACACGTTTCGAGGGAAATTTGATCAGATTTCAGCAATTAATGAGGATTGAAACAACGGTTGTTGTCTTGTCCATGCAATTAATACTACCAATGGGTCGAGTCTAAATGACCGTTGCTTCAGAGATTATCGCCTTTGTTATAAATACAGAGATCATTCATACACAAGGGTTACTTTTGCGATTTCTGAGAGTTACAGAGCAATTTGAAGAGTTTTCCCTGTGCAGAGATATTCCAGTTACAGAGTGCTAGTGTTCCCCAATTTCGCAGCCATTGCCAGTCTAGAGTACTATACCGAGTGGTTTCTGTCCGAGACGGACCTTTAAAAGACATCGTGAAACGATTCCAAAGTGGTGGCCTCGTTTCTGCTATGATGATGCCGCCCAAGGGTGTGAAAATAGGAACATCATAGGTCAGGCAGATGCCAAGGATGAGGAGTCAAGCTCAGATAGTAGAAGAGCCCAACCCAGAGTAGGAAGAATAAGTTCACAGGACAAAAGCCTACATTATGCCACGAGTCGAGGACGCACCAGAGGTAACCATTCCCAAGGGTGCTAAGTTTCTTGTTCCACTACCGGCCATGGACCCTCGTGTAAAGAAAGATGGAGACCTGTTAGGATATGTACCTATTCTTAAAATTATAGACTATAACCTTGGAGATAGTAAGACATATCCTCAGTTTCGACCGGACCAGTATCTTACGATTTAGAAGAACCTGAGGACCAATGAAGATGAGTTTGTTCCTATGGAACATTTCCAGATTCTTGAGCGGTCAGGCTTGCTCAATTTGCTCAAAATACCACATTTTGGATGAGGTACAGAGGTTAATTCCGTGGTGCGTGTGCTACTTTCCCATGTACATTGAGGCTACCTCTGGTTGGGTAACCGGTTCGACCTCAACGTCGACCTAATACACCACATCACTGGGCTATCCAAGACCGGTAAGGACCCACAGACACATATATCAAGTAAGAGCAAGGATTCCAAGCTACCAGCAACCTTGGTTGCTAAGTATAAGCTATAGAGAGGAGGTCGGGCTTATGACCTCGCAGCAATAGCAGATGATACACTCATATTTACAGCTATTTTTCTTGCAGGAAGACTATTAACCAAGGTTCACCCAAAAGAAGTCACAGGATCAGTAATTCACCTTGCCATACAGGTCGCAGAAGGTGAACAATTTAATTGGTGTTTATTCTTATTAAATATTTTTACCCAAGATTGTTTAAAAGCGTAGGAGGAGGAAAACCACCCCTTCCATTTTTCATGGCTTCTTATATTATGCACATTCGTCAGCTGGAAAGAGCCACCCCATAGCCAATTTCAACAAGTACGAAGCGACGACTGCAGAGGCGCGCACTATGCAAATTTATGGGAGAGCAATAGCCCAGCTAAGAAAAAGATCAATGCGATAGTATTCTATGAATACTATAACCTGTTGAAGAAAGTCATTCAGAAGACACCATGGATCAGCACGAAGGTTGTGGACATGTATGATAGTCGGCTCGATTTCATGGCAGACAGCCATGTAATCTTCCCAAGGCCAAAACTATCTAGAACGAATAACTGGGCTAATGGTTCATTCAGGATGACAGCACAAGACATCGAAGATGTCATCAAATATTTTGGTGAAGAATGGAAGAAGGCATTAGAAGATGCCGCAGCAGGAAATGCACCAACAAATATCCCACGCATAGACCAAACAGACAAAGGAAAAGAGAAGGTGGGTTCTAAGAGGAAAGATCCAGTAGAAGTGTCACCAGAGGCACAAGATAAGAATGATACATAAGAAGTGCCACCAGACGGACAGAAGAGGAAAAAATCCAAAGCCACAAAGCCATCTTTAGAGACTGCACTGACCGACGATGACTATGATCAAATCACAGTAAGACTAAAGGAGGAAATGAAGGACACATTTCAGGCGATGCAGACATCGCACGATAAGCTATAGGGTGTGTTAGATAAGTAGCTTTTGGATTTAAAAGCCAGCAGTTGGTTTCAGTGATGCGGTGAGGCATCGCAGCAAGGCGATGTTTCCTCGTGCCATGTCGACACTTTTGAAAAGGGACAGAAGGCCAGTCACTTCACCTTCTGACAAGCAAATAATCCGGATACGATAGGTATCCGTTGCCATATATTTGGCAACAGTATAATGATTTTTCCATATTTGGTAAAATCTTCGATGAGACCGGCACCTGCACACACGTTTCGAGGGAAATTTGATCGGATTTTAGCAATTAATGAGGATTGAAACGACAGTTGTTGTCTTGTCCATGCAATTAATACTGCCGACGGGTCGAGTCTAAATGACTGTTGCTTCAGAGATTATCACCTTTGTTATAAATACAGAGATCATTCATACACAAGGGTTACATTTACGATTTCCGAGAGTTACAGATCAATTTGAAGAGCTTTCCCTGTGTAGAGATATGCCAGTTACAGAGTGCTAGTGTTCCCCAATTCTGTATCCATTGCCAGTCCAGAATACTGCACCAAGTGGTTTCTGTCCGAGACGGAACCTTTAGAAGACATTGTGAAACGATTCCAGAGTGGTGGCCTCATGTCTGCTATGACGATGTCACCCAAGGGTGTGAAAATAGGAACATCACAGGTCAGACAGATGCCAAGGATGAGGAGTCAAGCTCAGATAGTAGAAGAGCCCAACCCAGAGCAGGAAGAAGAATTTCACAGGAAAACAGCCTACATTGTGCCATGAGTCGAGGATGCACCAGAGGTAACCATTACCAAGGGTGTTAAGTTTATTATTCCACTACCGGCCATGGACCCTCGTGTAAAGAAAGATGGAGACCTGTTAGGATATGTACCTGTTCTTAAATTTATAGACTATAACCTTGGAGATAGTAAGACATATCCTCAGTTTCAGCCGGACCAGTATCTTACGATTCAGAATAACCTGAGGACCAATGAAGATGAGTTTGTTCCTATGGAACATGTCCAGATTCTTGAGCGGTCAGGCTTGCTCAATTTGCTTAGAATACCACATTTTGGATGAGGTGCAGAGGTTAATTCCATGGTGCGTGTGCTACTTTCCCATGTACATGGAGGCTACCTCTGGTTGGGTAACCGGGTCGACCTCAATGTCGACCTAATACATCGCATCATCGAGTTGTCCAAGAGAAAGGATTCCAAGCTACCAGCAACCCTGGTTGCCAAGTATAAGCTACAAAGAGGAGGTCGGGCTTATGACCTCACATCAATAGCAGATGATACACTCAGATTTATGGCCAGTTTGCTTACAGGAAGACTGTTAACCAAGGTTCACCCAAAAGAAGTCACAGGATCAGTAATTCACCTTTCCATACAGGTCACAGAAGGTGAACAATTTAATTGGTGTTTATTCTTATTAAATATTTTTACCCAAGATTGTTTAAAATCATAGGAGGAGGCAAACCACCCCTTCCATTTTTCATGGTTGCTTATATTATGCGCATTCATTGGCTGGAAAGAGCCGTCCCATGGCCAATTTCAACAAGTACAAAGCAGCGACTACAGAGGCGCGTGGTGTGCAAATTTATGGGAGAGCAACAACCCAGCTAATAAAAAGATCAATGCGATAGTATTCTATGAATACTATAACCTATTGAAGAAATTCATTCAGAAGACACTACGGATCAGCATGGAGGTTGTGGACATGTATGATAGTTAGCTTGATTTCATGGCAGACAGCCATGTAATCTTCCTAAGGCCAAAACTGTCTAGAACGAATAACTGGGCTAATGGTTCGTTCAGGATGACAGCGCAAGACGTCGAAGATGTCATCAAATATTTTGGTGAAGAATGGAAGAAGGCATTAGAAGATGCCGCAGTAGGAAATGCACCAACAAATACCCCACCCATAGACCAAACAGACAAAGAAAAAGAGAAGGTGGGTTCCAAGAGGAAAGATCCAGTAGAAGTGTCACCAGAGGCACAAGAGAAGAACGATACAGAAAAAGTGCCACCAGATGGACAGAAGAGGAAAAAAGCCAAAGCCACAAAGCCAGCTTTAGAGAATGCACTGACCAACGATGAATATGATCAAATCGTAGTAAGACTAAAGGAGGAAATGAAGGACACATTTTAGGTGATGCAGACATCGCAAGATAAGCTGCAGGGTGCATTAGATAAGCAGCTTCTAGAGTTAAAATCAATCACTGAGAAGGATTCCATGATACAGGTTCCACCAGTAAAGGCGACAGCAGGAGAAATTTCAACACAATTGATTTCCCGTGAGGAAATCTTGGAAAAAGATCGCATCAATCCAGTGTTGATACCATCAGGGAGCATCTGATTCCCTGCATCCATGATGGATGTGCAGATACAGACTAGACAACCTATCGAGGTTAACCTCACAGAGTTCCCCATTGATCAATTACAGATGATCCAGCAGCAGCTAAGCACAGAGCTCAAGGATAGGGAGCTTGCGACTTATAAACAAAACACCCAGTTGAGACAAAAGAATGTAGAACTCACCGCAAGATTTCAGACAAAGGCGGAGGAGTTAAGAACATATCAAGAAAGAGAACAGGATCTCAGTCAGGTCCTGCAGAGCATCACATTAGAGTTACCCCAGTGTAACATTGAGTTTGCCTTACCTATAATGCAGAAGGTAAGAAAAGTTGCAGATAGAGAAAAGGCTCTAGAGGAAACAGTGGCCAAGATGGAGGAATACCACAGAGCGCAGATTGCTGAGCTTGAGGCTTGAGCACCAAGAACACCCCATGCAGACAAGGAAGCAAGGGCAGAGGCCTTTAGACTCACGGCTACACAAATGAAGAGTTGCATAGATGACGCACACTCATTAATAGATGAGGCGACAAAGACATGGTCGGAGCTAGAAGATCCCCCAGAAAAACTGGAATTGCAGCAGAGCATCCAGAACATAGAGAAGGACACAGCAGCAATGAAGGAAGAAGTCAAGAGCTTAGGAGCTCTTGCAAAGATGAAGAAGATGACAGAGATAAACCGTTTGCAACAGGAAGCGTAGCGATTGAGAGAAAAAGAGATACGATTCAATAACCTACTTCAACCCTATCAGGAACAAATCACAGAGCTAGTCGATGTGGTTGAGCAGAAGGTTAAGGAGTTCACTACAAGCAGAAGTGAAATTGAAGTTACAGAAGACTCAAGCATCAGTCAAGCTATGCTTGAAACAGCACAAGAGTCTGTCGAAACTATGGAGAAAGAAGTCGCAGGACTTAGACAGAGATTTACAAGGACTTTGCAGGAAGCCAAGGAGAAACTACAGCAAGAGAAACCAGTTGTTAGTGGCTCAGGGAAAAGCCACAAGTAAGTGTTAGGGGACTATTGGAGCAGGGTCCTGCAGCTACAGGAAATGCTGTTGTTTTGGAACGAGAAATTCAAAGGCAACAGTACCTAAGCGATCAAGAAGAGAGATCTCAACCACTGCACTTAAGACAGTGGCGTAGATAGGAGGGCTCTGCTACCCTCATAAATAGAAAAGGAGCAACGGGCCGAGGTATTGAAGATGAAGTATAGAGGGGAAGCAACCGAGGAAGAGGTGCCTGTACCCACGATCAGCGTTGGGAAGCGTGGAAGACTGCAGAGAGCTGTGGTGTGATGGAAAGCGGCAGTTCGAGTACAGATAGACAGACTGTCACAGTTAGGGTTTGGGTTACTGTTGGGACAGGCCCATAGTGTTGTAATGGTGAGACCTTTGGGCCGCCTATATAAGCATGTATTTTGTATTGTAAAAGGTTAGATATTCAGACATTTAGCTAGTCAGTCGATGATCTGTTAGCTCATAGACATTTTGTATTATAGAAGAGCCGAGCTCTGGTTCTATTATTCAGTCTGTAGTATCTTACTGTAACCAGTAGCTGACTCCTAGAGCGTGTATGTAACAATCCATAGGGATTGAGAGAGAGAGAGAGAGGAAGAGTATATTGTAAGAGAAGCAATATAAGAGAAGAGAAGAGATCTAAGAGAGAAGGGCTCCCAGCGGTGTGCACAGAGTTACCCAGAAGATCTCAGCTGCATATGAGGTTGCAGCGGAACTATGTTTACTCTCCTAAGTTATAATATATAAACCAGTTCCCATGGACGTAGCTTCTACCCTGGAAGTGAACCACATAAAATCAGTGTGTTGTGTGGTTGATTCATGTGATTGTGTTTACTTATTGCTATCTGTCATTCATTACATGAACTTTGCTTACAGTTAATGTATGTATGCTACCTTTCAGTTACAAGTAGCATAGAGGTATACATGCAAGTTGAACGAATTAAGTATTTTGTGTATGAGTTTACCAGTGCTTGATTCATGATAGTAACAGTTACAGTGTTAAGTGATTTATGTATACAACTTCAGCAAGATTGTGTATAGTCGATGTTAAGCATATTAGACCATAGAAGTCTAAGTGAGGCTATTTAATTCAGCTAATGTGCCTAAGGGAGAAGGACCTTAGAACTCGAGAGTCATATTAAGCCCTACTATAGGAGATATTGCAAGTACAAAAGGGAAATATCACACTGTTGGAGGAGTTGCAGTGTGAGATATCACAGGAGAGAAGGCAAGTAGAGGGGAAGGTTGCGCATCATCTGCGAGGCTGCGATGTGATAGAGTCCTTCTCATATCAAAGTCAGTGACTAAGAGAGAATATTACCTTGTGGAGAGATCCCACGGGCTAAGAAGAGGTAAGAACCACCAAGATGCCTCAGAACCTGGTTGAGGAAACTTGAGTCTTCAGCCAACCCATAAGATCACTTCGGGTGAGACTTCAGTTCGTTTTGCGGTCTGTTGTCGAAAGGGCTAGTGAGCTAGGGGTGTTGTTGGTACATAACAAATAAACCCGGGTCTGCCCCATAGTAACCAACAATACTTCACGTACTCTATTGTATATCGAAAGGCCCTTTTTGAACGGTTGTGCATTAGACAACACTACTATGGATTTGAGCTCCCACGTACCTTGTGTATATTGGGAGACCCTTATAGGATTCTCTAACCATCTTAGAAAAAACTTTTGGTCATCTTATCAATGCAATATAATGAGAATAGCACTCGGGGAGACTACTACGCATGTACCGTCCAAGTAATTGGCTATTCAGGCAAGGGACGATCCCAAATCTCCTTGCCGTGCTTTACTATTGGACCCTGCAGTATATGGGGAGTTGCAAAGACTTGATAATCCTAGTGAGTAATTGACTTGTATCATCCCTTTTGTCACTTAAGTTTGCTTGGGTCATTTAGCTTTTTGTAGGAGAGTTTTGTGTGATTTTTTCTAGTTTTGAAACCCTAGGTTAGGTTTTAGTGACCTTACAATATAGCTGAGTTTCAGTTGAGATGATACAGAAGAAACCAGGGCTTACCACTCGACTTTCATCCTGTCACAGGGGAGATCCCAATGGAATCCATAGATCAAGGTGCTACAACTGACTTCCATGTGGAAGGAATCCCAGTTGTGGAAGGTGGAGAGCAATTCACCACTTACACTAACCCCTTGTTTGAACAACCTCCAACGGTAGAAACCACCTTTCATTTTCCAATGGAAGGTCATGTTGATAGACCTACAAAGACAAAATATGGCCCTAATGCTCCTTTTTGGAGAACTTCTCTGGGTCAAGCCCTTTCCAAATTTGGGGTTACCGGATCTTCTTTTTTAAATCCTCCCATATGTGCTTCATTAGATGAAGAGATGTACAGAAGGTTCCAATCGTCCTTTGAAAGTTGATGAAACATTCATTATAACCTTGAAAAAATAATCTCTATACATGTTCCACATAAAGAACCTATGTTTACTCTTTTACCTCATATTTTGGACCCTTTTGCTTCTGGATATCGTTCACTTTCCTCATCTTTGGCTGCTCCTAATGTATCACCAGCTCATGGTGTGACTACTCATAATCTGGGTCAAAACTCCATCCTTGCTCCTACAATTTTGAATCCTGGGTCTATTTCTAGTCCTCCCATACCCTCTATAGTTGGTGGGAAATCCTCATCTCAAGTGGTATTTGTATCTTCCAACATTGGGGGGAAACCCCCAGCTTCAGTTGTGACCTCTGTTAGCGGATTTACTTCTAGTGTCAAACAGACCCCTACTCTAGGACAACAAACAGTGGTTGTTCCTCCCACCAACACCAATATGGTAAACCCTCCACCAAGTTCAGGTCATCCCTTAGGGGTACAACCTGCAGTCAACCAACCTTCTTAGGGATATGCTTACCCAGGAAATCAAACAACTGTAGGAAATATAAATTATCAACCTGCATCTATAGGGGCTATGTATCCTGGAATCCTTTACCCTAGAAACATGTTTACACCATGGGGGAAACCTAATTGGTCCTACATGTCAGCAATGGGAGGAATACTTATTAATGCCATTGGAGGTTTTGGAGGGCCACCTTATGGTGGCCCACTCTTTTCCAAGACCACCTGGAAGAGGCCCCCCTAGTGGAGGACCACTTAGAAGAGGCCCACTTGGTAGAGTTCCACCTTAAGGAGGACCACCACCCAGGGTACCACCATCAGAAGGACCACCACCTAGAGGACCACCATCAGGAGGACCACCAACCGAAGGCCCACCACCTAGAGGTCCACATTTTGGGAGGAACACCACCCAGAGGCCCACCTTTAAGAGGTCCACCACTTGGAGGTCCACCTTCTGGGGGACCACCACCTAGGGGACCACCACTTGGAGGCCCACCACCTCTAGGTGGCTCTCCCCCTCGATGTCCACCCCCTTCAGGAGGATCTTCGGGAGGATCATCTGCCTATCGACCATCCCAATAGCTAATTTGTCAGTCAGCTTATGGTCCTACTGGTATGCTTATGCCTTATCAATACTACTAGTATGTCGAACCTAATCGAAAAATTCCGTTCTTGGTAAATTTGGACTTTCCTGATTTATCCAAGTTGATTAATGATCCCATTTAGCATAACCCTTCATGGTCGGCTATTCCAATCAACTTACCATCAGATATTTCAAATTTTGTTGGGAAGCAAGGAGATGATCCCAAAAATCATGTCATGACATTCCATCTATGGTGTTATTCCAACTCCTTTATGGATGACCCTATTCATTTCAGACTCTTTCATCGAACTTTGATCGGTACGACCACGAAGTGGTACATTGAACTTCCACAGCATTTGTTTATGGAATTTAGCTCATTGGAAATCATTTTTCTCACACACTTGCACCTACCCATTCATTATAAAATGGGTACATACATTTTAACCTCACTTTGTCAAAATAATTTCACACATATATCAGACCATATTCATGAGTGGAGGAGGTGAAGATGACTCATCATAGCTCCCATCCTAGACTAACTATTAGCTTATTGGTTCATGAAATCCTTCTTGCCTCACATTGCTTGATATGTGGCTATGGGTGGTGTTGTTACTGAAGAACAGGCTATCAGTCACACTCAGTATCTAGACTTGGTATATTCCCAATCTGGATCTTTGTATGATCTAATCCCTCAAGATCCTCATCCCAGCACAAACCCTACCAAGCCACCCACAAAATCTCCTATTGACGGGGTTTTTAGTTCAATCCATCCCTCATCAACAGCTAATCCTACCAAGAAACATAGTACTTCTACTCTTGTTCCTTCTACTCCTATGGTTTTCGCTGAGGTGAATGCTATCCAAAGTACATAGACACCTGACAACAAGAAGAAAGGAAAATGAAAAAATAAAAAAACCTGGAAAACAACAGGAGAATCCCAAGGATATGGCCACAAAGAATGATAATAAAGGAAAGAGAAAGGCCAAGTACCCCTGCCTATTATGTGGTGGTGATCACTTCATGAAGGAGTGCCCTCATTGTAAGGATATTAATAAATTTTTGAAGAGCAACCCTACACCAGCGATGCTTACCAATCCCTTCCCGTCTCAGCAGCAATTGATAGATCACATGTCTAATCAAGAGACCTCTAATTCTACAAAATAAATCAGAATGACATCCTTGGAAACCATTAGTTTGACTACTCATAATTAGACATACGAGAAACCTATAGAGAAGAAGGATGAAAATACTTCTCCCAAGAAAATTCCTCCCATTAGTTCTTATCCATTTTCATCTAATGGACCTATTACCATCCAGAAACATAATCTCGACTTGATTTTGTGCCTGCCTAAGAATACCCTTAGGAAGGTTGTTTTTAATCCTAATGCTCGAGCTACATAGTTATACAACGTTGTTGAATATTTGGCTCAAGCGCCCTACGCGATGTCTACCCTGGAGATGCTCCAAAGTTATCCCATGCATCGCATTAATTTGTTGAATGCTTTAGGAGCCTTAGACCCTAAAAACACTAATCTGATTTATTTCAATGTGGAGAACTACAAATCTATATTACTCCACCAACTCGCGTTCCAAATTAAGACCAGCCCTTTTAGTCAAGCTTGGGGGAAATATTGATTCTATTCAGGTGGAGGTGGTCAATGCCCCATTGGATTACATTCTTCTATTGGGGAGAAACTACTTTTATGCTATGATCTTTGTTGCTTCGATGGTCTTTAGAACTCTCTGATTTCCTCATTTGGAGAATATCGTGACCATAGATCAACTTGAATTTTGTTCACCAGATGTTACCACCCCCACTACAAATAAAATCCCTATGTTAGGTCAATCCCCTCCTCCTTATCAGTTCATTGGGGTAGGTATGCTGAAGGATTCAACCCTCATGGGAATGTTTCCATCAGTCCCTCCTAGTATGGTAGTGGCAACCGTGAACATGATTTCCATGACTGACTATAATCATAAAGGAAAAGAAATTGTTGATTCATCCTCTCTTGGCCCTTATGAAGCACTTTATGATGTTGTTCGATCTGCTTCTTATGTCCATTTTGATGATATTCATCTGGTGGATTCGAATCCTTACCACCTTCCCTACTGGCTAGAATCCTCTCTCACTAATCTAGATTATCTATCCCACATTTTTCCATCGGATGAGTCCATTATGGAGATCATGAGTATGGATGAACCTGTATGGGAAGATCATCATCATTGATCTTCTTTTATTCCTAATGCCAGTTCGGTTGACTTTAACCTTGTATCTCTTATTAGTATTGATATTGTCAACAATTCACAAATGCTTGTATTGTTGCAAGACACAGATTTTTTCAAAGGAAATCTTTGCAACATCACTAAGACAACCCCAGTTGACATATCAGTCAAGCCTGGAACTATTGAGCATGTTCATGTAGGCTAGAACTGCTCGACAGAAGAAGCTGAAAGTTATAGACCGTTATTCAAATAATTCTATGATATTTTTGCTTGGACATACGAAGAGATGCCTCGGATTAATCCATCCATCATTGTACACCAGATTAAAACCTATCCCACAACAAAACCAGTTTGACAAAAAATGCATCAATTGCATCCTAGGAAGGCTATGGCTATTAAAGCCGAAGTGGATAAAAATTTGAAGGTAGGGTTTATTTCTCCCTTACCCTTGGAGGAATGAGTTTCTAATATTGTCCCTATGGCTAAGAAGCAAGGTAACATTAGGGTTTGCATCAATTTTAGAGATCTAAATAAGGCTTATCCCAAGGAAAATTTCCCTACTCCACACATCGACCAAATCATCGATAACTGTGCTGGGAGCGTCATCTTTTCTTTCATGGATGCATTTTTTGGATAAAATTAGATAGAGATTCTTCCCACTGATCAGCATAAAATGGAATTCATGTTTTCGTGGGGAACCTTTGCATATTGAAAGTTCCCTTTTGGTGTTAAAAATGCCAGAGCTGCATTCCATCGTGCCATGTTCTATCCTTTTCATGATATCAAGCACATCATGGATTTGTCCCTTGATAATCTCCCTGCTCATTCGTAGCAACGGGAGGACCATTCAGGGCACCTTAGAGATATTTTCCTTAGGTTTCATCATTATAATATTTGGATTAATCCACACAAATGTGTCTTTAGTGTTGAGACTAGACGTCTTCTTGGATTCGTGATTTCCAAAGATGGCATCTGGATTAACCCTTTGAAAATTGCTACTATCCTGGCCTTACTCTCCCTGACAAATATTACAGAGATCCAAAGTTTGCAGGGGAAGGAAAACTTTCTTCGTCGTTTCGTATGTAACTTCACAAAAAAAACGCATGGTTATATGTGTCTCCTAAAGAAGGACACTCTGTTCTTCTAGGATGACCAATCCCAACATGATTTTGATAATATAAAACATGTTCAGACCCATTCACTGGTGTTGCACCCCCCAGATTATTCAAAATAATTTTTGTTATATGTTGTTGCCTCCACTACCACCATCGGAATGGTTCTAATGTAGGAAGATCCCAATGGCCAAGAACACATGATATATTACCTAAGTAAGAGTCTCATTGACTCTAAAACTAGTTACTCGCATGTGGATAAGTTATCTCTGGCCATGGTCATTGTTGTACAAAAATTTTGTCATTACATTCTACTTCGTACTACAACTATACTCGCAGATCACAAACCCATGTACTACATTCTGACTCATCAGGTAATAGGGGGCAAGTATTCCCGTTGGATTATTATCTTACAAGAATTTTATCTTGAGTTTTCCAAGGCTACTTCAAAGAAATCCTTGGTTTTCGTGGAGTTGATGTGTGACCGGCCCTTTGCTTTGATGGAAGTTGAGCCCAACGATTCATGTCTGGATGCATTTTTGTTCTTGATAAGAACAACCAATCTATGGTATGGAGATTGATTCAAACATTTCATCCCGGCATATCCCATGACGATCGTTGTTATATCCATCACCACGCAAAGTACTATCTCATTTTACATTATATGTTGTATCGACGTGGTATTGACTCTATCCTTCGATGGTTCCTTACACATGAAGAGGATGAATAAGTTCTAAATGAGTTCCACTCTCGATCATGTGGCATTCATCTTTCTGGGATGGCTACAGCCTAGAAAATCCTTCGCACTGGGTATTTTTGTCCTTCCATATTTAAATATTGTCATGAAACGGTTAAGAAATTCTCACCCTTTCAACAGTTTTAGCCTAAAAGTCACACTCACCCTGCTCCTTTACACCCCTTCATTGTTGTTGGTACTTTTTCCAAGTGGGGTATTGATTTCATGCATTGTAATCCTACCTTAGCCGGGGGGTAGGTTACATCATCGTAGTCATAGATTACTTCACAAAATGCGCTGAGGCAATGGCTACATATGCAGAGGATGGTAAGATTGTTGCTCTCTTTTTATTTAAACACGTGATAGCTAAGTTTGGAGTCCCACAAGCCATAGTCACTGACCACAGATCTCATTTCTGAAATTAGATGATGGCTAAGCTGAGTGCTAAGATGGGTTTTCGCCATGACAACTCAACTCCATATTACCCGTAGGCTAATGGTCAGGTTGAGGCCATTAACAAGGTTTTGAAAAATATGTTGCATAGGATGGTTGGATATCACAAATACAACTGGCACTTGACTCTCTTCTCTGCACTTTGGGCTTATAGGAATTCAGTGAAAATAACAATTGATTTCACACCCTTCTAGTTGGTCTATGGACTAGAAGCTATCCTTCCTATTGAGTGTCAAATCTCGTCTCTTAAACTTGCAGTAGAACTTCTCCTGAACACTTCTGCTGAGGAAGAAGGATTTTTGTACTTGACCAACCTTGATGAAAGTAGAAGAGATGCTTCCTTGTCTAATGAGGCATACAAAAAAAGTGTCAAGGAAAAGTATGATAATTCTGTCCAGCCTTGTGTTTCAATGAAGCTGACCTAGTCATGACTTATGATCAGAGACATGATAAACTAGGGAATGGAAAGTTTGAATCTATGTGGTATGACACCTTTGTTGTTAGTAAGGTCTTAGAGAAAGGGGCTTATGAGCTTGTATACTACGATGGGATACCCTTCAGGAAACCTTGCAATGGGTTGTACCTGAAGAGGTACTATGCTTAAGTCATTTTTGTATGGTACCTTGTATATATGTATATTGTTTGGATTTTTAGTGTGTGTTTAACATTTCAATATGGTTTTGATTTTGTTTTCCATAATGTTTATACCATGTTTTGGTTATGCAGATCAAATGGATTTTTATGGTTTTGCTGATGGTGCTTGCTGTCATACCTTGAACCTCGCTTCAGCTGTTTGGGTTTTGTATTCCCCAGCTCATGACTTAGTCAGTTCAAGAGCAGTTTGTATTGGTCTGGCTACCAACAACATCATCGAGTATCAGGAAGTGATAGGTTTCCTGACTAAGGATGCATCTCAAGACATTCATGATTTGGTAGTATTTATGGACTCTTAGCTAGTGGTTTGTCATCTAAACCACGTTTATACCAACAGGAACCCCACACTTCTTCATCTCTTTTGAAGAGTGCATTTGTTAGAGAGGTCATTCGATTTCATCACTTACAGGCATATCCCTAGGTCTGATAGTATGATTGCTGACTCATTAGTAAACTACATTTTAGACTGGTATATTTCCCATTCATAACTTTTAAAAAATAAAACATGGTCCATTATAAAGTAAAATAAATTGTAGAATACACATAAAACTCATGTAAATATAATTTGTCCATTTGAAACACATATAAACACTAGAAATGAGCATGCA
>LPNX011218594.1:1754906-1801279 GCA_001517045.1 Pseudotsuga menziesii
AGATTTTTGTCAAGTGGTTAACTGAGTGATATTGCATGGCAAAGAGTCAGTTAAGCTAGACTCATGCATGGGAATTCGAATTGTCCCTTAGTTATTCGAATTCTTCATTTGAGTTAAGCCATGGCTCATGCATGGTATTGTAATCCTTCATTGTTTATATAATATACAAAGAGGAAACTTATTTGGTTCCTGAAAAATTCCAGTTATTGCTAATTCATGAGCAATTGTTAATAATTCTTTGATGAGATTGAATCTTAGTTCCT
Organism: Pseudotsuga menziesii; assembly: GCA_001517045.1. NCBI lineage: Eukaryota > Viridiplantae > Streptophyta > Pinopsida > Pinales > Pinaceae > Pseudotsuga > Pseudotsuga menziesii. Next base: position 1,755,170 of record LPNX011218594.1, read on the forward strand.
AGATCATGTGCAAAAATTAATAGCTTTCAATGATACATCATGCATAGTTCCTAATGGTGCTCATGGTACCACATAATGGTCCTTACTACTCTACATAGCAAGCCACTGAAATGGTCTGACACTCCCACCATGTGTCTTTGATACCTCCTAGGGAGGTCATCTATCGCAGCCTCTCAAATGTCCAAAGTCAACCGACCGAGGTTCTGCTCTAGCTTAGTTATCTCATCATCACCTCTATGTACAAAGCGATCTCCCACTCTCCTATCCATTGGGGATGAACCCCCAGGCCGCGCATCTCCAACATCTGCATGAAGACGTTAGGTCTTGTTATCGTCTATAAAAATCATAAAACATGAAAATACAAAAATAATCAATATCTTGAGCATTTTATTACTGATGTCACCCCACTGAGCACTAGTTGGCAGTGGTAGATCTAGATCCCCTTGAAATTCAGTCCCAACATAAGCATAGTCCTCAATCATGAGGATCCAGTCGTTCAACCAATGGAAGAATGGAACCCCATATTTGACCTTGGCCCCGCCACCTCCAGTGTGGGCCATGATCTCCACCCACCATAGCATGCAGGGGTCTCGAGCTCTAAGCTTATTAAAAAGCACACGTGGTCTTAGGAGAGGTACCCTCTCGAAGAAGAAACATGCCAGGATAGTACCATACCCAAATTGTTTTAAATCTCATTGTCGACACTTCATCAGCTGATATTTGAACACAGGAAACAATGCCTTAGCCCAGTTAAAAAATGTGGGTGCCATGGCCTCCAGGGCAGATAGCATATGTTCCTGGGATTCTTTATGGGCCCCTTGGCTCCCAACAACCCTCTGCATAGTGAATAAAATGGTTCAAAGTGGTAATTCCATCACATCCTTTATCGAGATCTTCTTACCTGACATGTTGGTACCTGGATAGCAATGAAGAACAATAATTTCCTGTGTGGTAATGTCTCCCCCTCAGGAGTTAGTCAGAGATATAGGTGCTCCATGCCTGGATAGTATAGTCAAAAAGTAAATGTCCTCCACCTTTATAGTGAGAATGTGGTGCCCCACCTCAAAATGGTTTCTCTGGATTCCACATCCATAAGATGTACTGCAGTAATCGTACATGTGATATCATAATGGGAGCATGGAATAATTTCAAGAGGCCACAGCCTCATAGATTTGTTACATTGAAATCTTGTAGTCTTGATCCATGTTTCAACCCTTTGGTTAATCCCCAAATTTCTCTATGCTAAATTGGATTGATACTGAGGTTGTTTTCTCCTTTTTTCCCTCTTTAGGAAGGTTGGCGCTCTTGTCCTTCATGCTAGGTGTGCTGAAGGAAATTTTTTCCTTCATGCTAGGTGCACCAGTGCCAGTGCTCTGTCTCCCACTACTAGGAGTACCAATGATTATTTTCCCTTCATTGAAGGTGTGCTGGTGTTGTTTCGAGGGAAACAAATGGAGCTTCGAGACCCTTCTTGAAGGTGTATGAGGTGGATGTCTATCCCTATCATTTAGGTGAGGTGGAATTCAGTTCCTAACCTATCGGGAAGATCCCTTTGATCCCTCCTCCTAATCCTCAACCTACTCTATCCATTTAGCCTTGTAAATTAAACCCTCTCTCCATTTGGAAGGGAAAAAGGACTATGGTAATCTTATGCTGGTGGAATTTCTAGGTGGCTTACTATATTACTTTGGAGGCTTTGTATTGGATTATTGGATGGAATATTGCAGCATTAAGGATAGGTTGTGATGTTCCTTCTCATTCTAATTCTATGTATCTCCTTTATTACATTAATACAAATCTCTTTCCATAAATGCTATTGTGTTAATAATATTTAGAGTTTTCTTCCTTAACTGTTAGCTTAGATCAATTATATGTTTGGATACACATATGCTATTTTCTTGTTTCCACTTTCTTTACAAGGTTTTGTAGCTGAAGATATGAAGGCTCTGGATCTTGGATAAACAAAGAGAGAAGAGGATTTGCATAGTGCAGGTAAGTAATCTATCTGTTTCTTTGCATTTCTATTTGATCTAGGAAAGTATATTATATTCTGTATTTGATTTGTTCTAGATCCAATTGGACTAGGGAGATCTTGCTTGATTCCAATTGAGTAGATTTATCCGATAACAAATTTGGCGACCATATTGGGGACTTACATAGATCAGATTTCTTTTGTTTTTGATTTCATATCTGTTTATCAATCCTTTTTCTAGCCTCTAGACACCTTCCCTCCTTTAGATTTTGTCTTTGAAGACTGTCTTGCATCCTCTTGATACTCTTTGGTTCAATATCATACCTTCTACCCTTCTCCCATAAGAAATCTGGCTTTTACTCTGTCTATTTCTCCACCCGCACCTGGGTTGCGTGGATAGAGTGTCATTGGCTCTATAGGCGCTTTTTTCCTTAGGAGAAAGTGCATCGTTGGCGCTTTTACACTGCGTTGTAAGTGCACCGGTACCCTCATAGTCTCTCTTGTGCATCCTTGTAGGTGTGCCTATCCCTCATATACACTTTTTTGCAGTGGTGAAGGTGCGCCAACCCCTCATAGGTGCTCTGGTGCAGTACCAAAAAAGTGTGCCTCCCTTTGAAATTCAGTTTTTGGCCCATATTTCTTTCATTTTTGGGTTTTGGTTTCATGGATTTTTGTTTTTAGGTTGTATGTGATAGTCATTCACCCTCTAGACCCAACATTATCCCTTCCTCCCCTCGGTAATTGAGTCTTGGTTGCATTTTGGTTGTGTTGGAGCAATTCTTGATTGTTTTGGAGTTGTTTGGGTGCTTATCATATTCCTTTTGATTTCTGAATGAATGGAGTGTTGTAGATATTATCTATTTTTCTATTTGTAGATCTAAAAAGAATATAGATATCAAGTTTCATTTTGATACATGCATTTGGAAAATAAAAGTGCTTATTTACTTTGTTTTGTGCATTGTTAAGATGTGTAGTATATTTGATTTTATTTGTACTTTTTAGATTATTATTGTAGAAAGATAGAGCTAGTGCACTCTAGGAAAGAATTGTTCTTTTATTTATTGTTCAGATTCATGTTTGTTTGAAGAGAAAACTCAATCAAAAGAGAAGAAAAAAAAATTGTGTATGAATTCACAAGTCTTTTCAAGAATTGTATTTGATGTTGAAATTTTAAAAGCTTCATAGTTTCCTTTGAGTAGAACTTGGTTTTCTTAGATCTTTGATTTCTGTCTTATTTTAAAAGAAAAACATTTCCCTACCTTAGGTAGTTTTCATTGAAAGAGAAATGTGCATTGTCCCCTTGTGGATGGTTGTTCATTACAAAACACTACTACCAATTTGAGCTCCCCTGTACCTAGCATATATTGGGAGACTCTCTTAGGATTCCTGTGACCAACTGAGTTAACCTTTTGGTCATCTTGGCATCGTAGAAATGTGAAGCCTTGATAATCCTGTGAGAGTCCTGACTTTTGATCCACTCTTATTCACACAGTTTTCTTGTGGCTTTTAGAATTGAGTAGTGTTTGATATTGTGTGGTATTTCAGAGATTCTTAGAGATTTAAATTATGGGAGACTCTCCCAGGACCACCAGTCAAGAGAACCCTTTTCAAGGTATGTCTTTTGTTTCTCCCCCTTGTGGAGATGTTGGTCCTCCCTTCATGGCCTCTTTGAATATTCCTATATTAACTATAGGATTACCTGTATGGTTATTCTCCAATCCTATCATACCAAATGCATCATTTGTGTCAGATCCTAGTCCTTTATTGCATGAGCATCAACCTCATGATAATCCTTCTCCTTCTTCCTTGAATGTCAACTCAATCTCCCTTTCTTCCTCTTCACCTATTGAAAACTCTAATGTAAGTAAACGAGCGGGTAAGAAGAAGACAAAAAGGACGGCTAAGAAGAAGAACACTAAGGAGAAGGTCATAGCTCCAACCTCTGGCCGTCATGTTGGAATCCCACCAGCCACTGATCATCATGCTAGGAGTATTGATGTACCTATTTTTATCTTGCGTAAAGTTAAGTTCCCTTGTAGACTTTGCAAGGGTGATCACCTTCTCAAGGATTGTCCTAGTGTTTCCCTTGTGTCAGAAGTGTGGTCTAAACAGCCTGTGTCATCAGTCTTTGATCATGATGCTAATGATGCCCCATCAACCAATGACTCTTTGGTTAAGAGTCGAAAAGGAAAGGTCAGGTATCCTTGCTTGTTATGTAAGGATATGCACCGTACTTACCGTTGTCCTTACATGGATGAAGCTTTAAAGTGGTTGGAATATCTTATTGTTCCTCAGCAACAACTTCCAACTGATTATCGTAATTTGTCCCTTGACACTCCATTGGTTGATCAAGTGGTCGATTCAAGTCCATCCTTGGTCGATCCCACTCTTCCGTTGAAGAGCGAAGTTGAAATGGTCGATCCAAGTCCATTCTTGGTTGATCCCACTCTTCCTTTGGAGAGTGAAGTTACAGTGGTCGAGTCAATGTTACCTCCACCTGATCCCACCCTTTTGTCAGATATTTTTGAGGCTGAAGTAGTCCCTTCGACATAGTCTTCATCTTTTCCCTCTCTTCTAATCGAGAGTGAAAACCATCCTGCTAAAGTTTTCGTAGTTAGTTCTTATTGTTCTATGCAAGAAGAAGTTTTGTCTCTTTCGATAGAACCCTCTCCAAGTATTGAGGTTATTTCCTTTGACTGGAGTAACCTAAGAAAATATTCTCTTCATTCAAGTGTTCCTTTCCAAATAGTTGTGTGAGTTACTTCTAAGAGTATACTCCACTCTATCATTGACGAAGGGGCTTCTGTTATCATTCTATCCTCTACTGCTTGGCAAGCCATAAGTTCTCCTCCGCGTGTGCCAACCACCGATAAGATATTGTATTTTAATCAAAGACCCATAGTGCCTTTAGGGATCCTTCCTTAGTTTCTGATTACTTTGGAAGGAAAAATTGTTTGTATCGATGTTATGGTAGTCCAAGGTCCCTTAGATTTCAATATGCTCCTTCGACATGATTATGTTTATGCCATGAAAGCCATAGTGTCCACACTCTTTCGAGTGATGTATTTTCCCCATGATGGGAAGATTGTGATTGTTGATCAACTTTCCTTTGTTAAACTTGATCATCATATGACTCGTAGTCATCAAACTTCCCTGAATCTCCTGCATGTTCTTCTGGTTCCTTCCCCTTCTAGTTATCTTCTTCCCATCATAGGTAAAATGGGGGGCATGGCTCTAGCCTCTGGACATCATACTAGATTTTAGTTGCTATATTATGTAATGGGGAAACCCACTAACCTCTGGACATCATGTTGGCCTAGAACTTTCTAGTGAGCATAGTTCCCTTTATGTGTCAATCTTGTTAAAAATGAAATAGACATTGTGAGCATAGTTCTTTTTCTAGGTCAAGCTCGTTAAAAAATGAAACAAGTTTGTGAGCATGGTTCCCTTTCTATGTCAAGCTCATTAAAAAATGAAATGGATGTCCTCAAGCATAGTTACTTTATGTTTCAAGCTTGTGTAAAAATGAAACAGGTCCCCTCAACCATAGTTATTCTCTATTTCAAGCTTGCGTAAAAATGAAACAGGTCCCCACAAGCATAGTTACTTTCTATTTCAATATTGTGTAAAAATGAAATAGGTTACCTTGAGCAGTGTTTATTCTTGGTTTCAAGCTTGTTAAAAAATAAAACTAACCTTGAACATAGTTCCTTTTTTGTGTGAAGCTTGTTAAAAAATGAAACGGATTCTTCCATTGTGTCAAGACTCAATGAAGCTCGGGAGGCATGTACCCTACCTCTTTATTGGTGTTTAGCTACTTGACAGTTATACTGGGGACAAGTACCAACCACTAGACATCATGTTGGGAAATCACCCATCGATGGAAGTCATTTTGAGCATACTTTCTTTTAGTTTCTAGATCGTTAAAACATGAAATGACCTTTTGAGAATAGTTCTTTTCTGTTCCAAGCTCGTTAAAAATGAAGAAGATACCCTGAGCATTCTTTCAACTCATCTTCAAGCTCATTAAAAATAGTAAGATGGTATTGAGCTTACTTTTTATTTTTGTGCTCTGGTTAAAACATGAAAACTGGTTTGAGCTTACTTTACCGCTTTTTCATGCTCTGATTTCAAACATGAAAAAGGTTCTGAGTTCCTCTTATACCTTTAGCATGCTTGTTAAAAACTCAGTGAAGAGGTATCGAGTATAGTTTTACTATTTTTCAGACTCGTCAAAATTGGATTGTGAAAAAAGAACCTGTTCTAGAGTTATATTTAAGCTCTTTTCAGTCTCCTCAAAACATAAAAATATTGCCAAGCGAACTTGTTACATTCACGCTTGTAAACGTATCAGAATGGTCGACTAGTCAGTGGCATGTTATCTCTTTTTCAGACTGACTAGGCCTATTTATGAAAAAGGACATTTTGGATTCTTCTTAGTCATTTCAGACTCTCTAAACATGAAACGAAAAATGAGTTTGATTTCATCAGACTCGTAAAATCAAATGATGAAGGACCCTTTTTGGGAATGAACCCATCCTTTCTCAGGTTCATAAAACATATGATATTGGACTCGTCTGAAGGACGAGCTATATCAAGCGTTTGTTACCCTTTTCCAGCTCATTAAAAATCAAAAAGATACTCATCAATCATGATGGGGAAATTAAGGAAAGAGTTTGTATTTTGTTATGGAAATACATAGTCACTCTTGAACATGGCACTCATTTGCATATGAATTTCAATACTTGGGTAATCCATTTGTCTTCAAATCCTACTAATTACTAGAGTCTTCTTACTCCTTTGAGTTGTCCAAGAATACTCTCACCGTCAGTTGCATTGGGGGATTGGTATCATTTGTGTGTCAATACTTCCAAGTCATGCCATGCCCATGTTCAAGAGAATTTTGGTCATTTATCCACTATCTGCAGTCAGTTTACCTTCTATCATGTTGGTCATCCCTGATTCAGTCTTGTGTATCACTCTGTTGTTCGGTTTACTCCAAAAAATATTTGATCATGTTTCATGTCGATGATGGGGGATTCATTATGGCCCTCCTTCAATGGGTCTATTCCTATCGACTTCAACTCCTTATCTGGGAATTAGAATTAGAAACCAAGACAAGTACCTTGGGCCTACATGCCTCAATGGTAGGTTACCTCTCTTTCAACATGATTTTACATCATTGGCTCTTGATTGAAATATCTCATCGAGTGTTCGACTCCAGATGGTATGTACTGTGATACCTTAGGAATCATTGACATCAATGGTGATTTCCCTCGCACTTGTTAATAGTTTACATTAATGACTCGTAATCAAGTGGTTTCTACCATGTTCGACATCAAGACATTGTAATAATATGGTTAGATTCCTATCGTTATGTGTTCAGTTTGAAGACCTTGGGTTGTCAGATATCTTCTCCCAGGTTGCGATGGAGTTTGTTTTGAGTAATAATACATGGATCCACTTTTGTATTGGTTGTGGTTGTGTTATCATATCATCATGGATCTATGCTTGTGTCTAGTAGCCATGATTATGTTCAGTCGGTATCTACTACCATGGATTTGCGTTGTAATGGTCGGTAACCATGTTATGAGTTATATGAGATTTGAGTTAGTGGTAATGCTGTAGCTTCCAGCCAACATCCTTGCCTTAGATTTCTTCACTTCACAAAGAATTCACCTATTGCATTCCTGGAGCTTCATGCTTTGGGGGGCATTCTGTTACACCAAAATATTTCACTCTTGATCCATGTGTCAACCCTTTTCCTAATCCCCAAATTTCTCTTTGGTAAACTGGATCGATACTGAGGTTGTTTTTTCTTGTTTTCCCTCTTTAGGAAGGTCGACGCTCATGTCCTTCATGATAGGTGCATAGAAGGAGATTTTACCCTTCATTCTAGGTGTGTTGCTGCCGGCACTCTGTCTCCCACTGCTAGGAGCACCGACGGTTCTTTTTCCCTTCATGGAAGGTGCGCTAATGATGTTTCGAGGGAAAAAAATGGAGCTTCGAGACCCTTCTCGAAGGTGGATGAGGTGGATGTCTATCCCTATCATTTAGGTTAGGTGGAATTCGGTTCCTAACCTATAGGGAAGATCCCTTTGATCCCTCCTCCTAATCCTCAACCTACTTTATTCCTTTAGCCTTATAAATTAAACCCTCTCTCCATTTGGAAGGGAGGAAGGACTATGGTACTCTTATGCTGGTGGAATTTCTAGGTGTCTTACTATATTGATTTGGAGGCTTTGGCTTGGATTGTTGGATGGAATATTGCAGCGTTAAGGCTAGGTTGTGATGTTCCTTCTCATTCTAATTCTATGTATCTCTTTGATTACATTAATACAAATCTATTTCCATAAATGTTATTGTGTTAATAATATTTATAACTTTCTTCCTTAACTATTAGCTTAGATCAGTTATATGTTTGGATACACATATGTTGTTTGCTTGTTTCCACTTGCTTTACAGGGTTTTGCAGCTGAAGATCTGAAGGCTATGGATCTTGGATCAACAAAGAGAGAAGAGTATTTGCATGTTGTAGGTAAGTGATCTATCTGTGATCTATCTAGGAAAGTATATTGTAATATGTATTTGATTTGTTCTAGATCCACTTGTACTATGGAGATATGGATTGATTCCAATTGAGTAGATTTATCCAATAAAAGGAGTTTCTATGGAAGCCACATCTCTTGTAGCACGGGTATCATCATCTTCGTGTTTCCTCTCTTTCCGAGTCATCAGTTTGATCAAAATGACCTGTAAAAAACAATTAATGGAACATTTAGACACACATCCAATCTTTAAAAATTCTTAAAATCCTCTATTTTGGCTATGGAATCCATATTTTGTGCACCACGGTCGGCACCACTCTTGCCCCCTTATGACAGAGAGATGCCATTGCTTGTGCAAGCTTAAAAAACATGGTTCTCATCAAGCACTACTCTTCCTGCATAGGCCAAAAGCATTACCCAGATGGGTTTTATGATTGGATTAAAAACCCCAAAACTCAATAAAAATGCATAGAAATGAAAAATGGAAGCCACAAAAATGAAGAGAAGGATTCTAGCTCTTACCTGAAACCGACAGCTTGAAAAATGGACGGGTATCAGCTCCACAATCTCTAACTGAAATCTGCACACAAATTCTCCCAAATGCTCTCCAAAAATTGGTAAATGGTAAATGAATTGGTTTTTACTATTTACTTTCGCTTTTATAAAAGATTTTTAGGGTTATTATATTATTTTAAATATTTTTAAATCATTTCATTAAAAATTCCCATTCTATAGTTTATAAAAGTCAGATTTAAATATTTTGGGGAACTAATGGCCTTTTCTTAAAGTTTGCGGCAAGGACAGAAATGAACGGTATTGTCTATGGGTAAGTTTACTTTTGGATTTTTCATACTTCCGCAAAATGGAAAAAGTCATCGAGTGTTCATTTCGATACTTTGATCGTGCTCTTTAAACCTAATATCAAAATTTTGACTCATTTTTGCTTCTTTTCAGGCTCGTTAAACCCGCTCATCATGAAAAGAAACCCTAATGGAGTCTTCTTTAAATGATTTTTGGACTCCTTAAATGTGAAAATATTGTTGAGCAAACTTGTCTTCTTGACGCTCGTAAAATTACTTAAAGAGTCATCTTTCCGATGGTAGTTTATCTCTTTTTCGGTTCAGATTGACTAGTTACAAAAAAGGATCACTCTATCCAATCATGACTGGAAGAGTTCTCTCGAGTATTATTTTATACTTTTTTGGGCCCTGGAGACTAAATCATATGAAAAAGTACCCTTTGGAGTCTTCTTCCATTTTTGTTCAGACTTTCTAAACATGAACAATACCAAGTTAACTTTTAATGGACTCGTTAAACTAAACAATGAGAGACCCTCTTTTGGGAATGAACCCCTCCTTTCTCAAGTTCATGAAATATATGAGAATGGACTTGTCTTTGTATATGATAGAATGATTATTTGTTACCTTATTTGAACTCATAGAAATGAAAAAGAGCCACTCATCAATCATGATGGGGAAATTAAGGGAAGGGAACTAATTCATTTTGCAAATAAAATGACAGTTTTTAGTCACCTTTGAACATGGAACGCATCTTCATCTCATTCAGTCAATTGGGTATTCAGTTGATTTCCAAGTCAATCCACTTTCATGAGTCATGTCACTCCTTTGAGTCTTTCAAATAATGCATTGTCCGCCACTATATTATGTGTTGGTATACGCCTGGTTTAGTCAATGCTTCCAAGTCTTCAACTGTGTCTCCTGAAGTTCAAAGGGAAGTTGAATGTTTACCTCTATAATAAAAATAGCCTTTGTGTCAGTACCTTTTGAGTCAGTCCTATGGTTACATAATCTACAACATTCCATAAATGTGTTCCAAGTTTCATGTCGTCGATGTGGGATTCATCATGGCCCTCCTTCGACACGACTATTCCTGTCAACATCAGCTCATCATTTAGGAATTAGTATTAGAAACATGTTTAGTACCTTGAGATATGTATGCCTTAAAGACATATTCTCTCGCTCTCAAAATAGGTTCACATCATTGAAATTTGATCGATAGATGACTGAGTGTTCAACATCAAATCATCTATTCACACTCAATAGATTGTACTAGGGTACCTTGGGAATCACTGACATCAATGGTGATCTCCCTTGCACATGTTAACGGTTCTCATCATTGACTGGTAATCAAGTGGTTTCTACCATGTTCAACATCAGAACAATGTAATCACATCGATAGAATCATACTTTGTGGAAGATGAGATGAATACCTTGGGTATTTTTTAAGCACTCATTTCTTTCCCCAGGTTGCGATGGAGTATTTTGTAAGAGTTCTATCATGGATCCACATTTGTATGGTCATGGTTGTGCTCAAATTTGTGTTTATTTGACATACATATACAATGTATATGTGGTAGCTATGTCCAAGTTTGAGTCCTCTATCACATGGATCTACATTATATTCTAGTAGCCATGTTTGTTCATCTCTCTCATGGATTTGCCTTGTATTGGTATACAGCCATGATGAGGAGACATTTGGTTATGAGTCAAAAGTATTGATGTATTACAAATGCCTTGTTGATGATGATCTATGATCAAGCAATTTCTTGCCTTGAAGTGATAGCTTTCTCTTCCAAAGCTCTCGCTTATTGTATCCCTCTAGCCTCATGATTTGGGGGGCATTTTGTTACACATAAATCCCATCACCATCATGTGTTGAGGCCATAAATATTAGTAGTTTCCTTGAAATTCCAAATTGTGAAGTGAAATACTGGCCTAGACTTTACTTTTACATATAAAAGTCCAGTATCGCCTTTTCCCTTTAAGTAAAGATGTGTTATCTTCTTCAGTGACACCTACTATATCTTGACAGTAAGTGGTGCCACCACGTATTCCTCTTTTTCAAGGAGTGGTTCTACCCTGCCACTGCTCTGTCATAGTGGAAGAAAAGTGGTGCTCGAGGTAAAAAGTGAAAAAGAGAAGATTCCATGAATATTCTCAAAGGAATACTTTGTGGCACCCTCATCCCTACTCCTGAGGACCACTTGGACTCGAGATCTATCCTTTTGGGATATCCCTTCCACCTCACCCACCATTTACTCAAGCATCCCTATCCTCCCAAGGCCTATAAAACCTAGCTCATTCCCATGGTTTCGAGGGAGAAAAGTTATGCTGTTGCATTGAGGTTATGGCCAAATCTAGGGTGAGCATAGAAGGAGCAAGTTGGAGATTTTGGGGATAAGGCATTGGCATGTGAAGGAGAATCACAACACAAAGGTGAAGGTTGTAAGCTTTCTTCTCTATATTTAATGCAAAGTTGGTTTCTTTCTCGTAAAATATGTTATGTTGTAATCATGCATTTTACTGTTGGATTCCTTAGTCACTGACATAGAATTGTAGACTATATTTTGGTGCCTTTGATCTTGCTTTCTTGTTTGATGTGATTTTGCAGGTACATCTATGGAGGGACATCACCATAGGAAACAACTACCTCATTATATCAAAGGACTCATTCCAGATATCTACAACTTCTAGGGGAAGTCTTCCATATATGTTGTAATCCATTTGTTCTAGATCTGAACCATTCAAACTAGAGGAACAACTCTTGTCTGCAAGAGGTGCATTTTTCCTACCAACAAAGACCCTAGAGGATTTTTACTAAACTATGTGGATGATCATGAGGGGAGTGTGGTGAGTGTGGGTGGAATCACTACTAGAAAAACACAGTAAACAAGATCATGAGAGTAGGATTCTATTGGCCCACAATATTTTTTGACACTCATAAGAAAGTGCCTGCCTATCATAAATGTCATATTTGTTAAGGTAAAAGGAATTTGGTGACATTACCTTTGAAGCCTATTCAGGAGCATATTCTGTCAAGGTTTGGATTTCCCAGGAAGATAATCACAGATAATGCTCTAGCCTTTAAATAAAATAAGATGATCACTTTTTTATTCAAATATCAAATATAGCTGGGGAATTCCATAGCCTATTACCCCCATGGAAACGGACTAGTAGAGTCTTCAAACAAGAGTCTTATGAGGAACATAAAGAATCCCCTGTAGGAAAATAAGAAATCTTGGCACACAAAGCTAATACACACTTTATGGGCTGACAAAATTAGTGTGAAGAAGTCTATAGGAACCTCACCATTATAGCTAGTCTATGGTTCAGAGGTAATTTTTCCCAACTCCCTAGGCTTGCTAGTAATGATATTGTTGCAAGAAGAGGATTTTGAAACCCATCCTACCCAGTGGAGGATCTATCAGTTGATTGAGCTACAATAACAAAGGGAACAAATTTTCAAAAGAACTCAACAATTTCAGGACAAGATGAAAGAGATTTTTGACAGGAGAACCAAACCTGATGATTTCCATATAGGGGGCGTAGTGTTGCAATCGGATGCACCTCACGAGGAGAAGGAGAAACATGAAAAATTTGATCACCTGTGTAAAGGACCATACAAAATCATCGCCTTCATAGGAAAGAATGCTTATGTGTTGGAAGAAGTGGAGGGTGGATTGGTATATGGAGCTCTAGTAAACAAGAGGCTCCTCAAACATTACTTTCTGTAATAAAATTTAGTCTCATTGTCATTGTATATATCATTTTATTTTAATATTTCATGTGTGGATGGCTCTCTGACAGAATTAAATCCCAAGGTGAAGTAAGGTCTCCTAGAGATGTTGTCATTTGGTTTTTAGTTTTAAGCAAATTTTGCAGTTGCAGACCCCAGAGCAGAGTTTGAGAGTTGCAGGAAGGATTGGAAACAAACCTATGGACAAGGCACATGGCCTACGTAGTTATTTGCTACCTCATAGGGAGGATAGCATCCCCAATTTTGAGCCAATGTTAGCACCTGGTTCACATCAGTGCTAAATTTTAAAGAACTTTGCAGGCGGGATTAGCCTCATTTTGAACTGAAAAGTTGACAAGGGGAGTAGGAAAAAATAAAAGGAAGAACAAGGTACAAAAAAATACCTTATTATAGGACCTTGAAAGATGTAATCAGGTTCTGCAGATTTTGAAGACAACCAACGTGGATACGAAGTGCAAGCAGAACAACAATAGAGGAATATTTCTCTAAGGAAGAGATGTGCGGTCTATAAAACTGTGGAGGACCCAAAAATATGCTATATCCTTCAATTCTTGAGGGTCAATATCTATAGATTCCTAATATATACGATGGGGAACATATTTCACGTTCAGGAAGCACACGGGGTTTAGTGAGAGGATCCACTGTGAAATATGACAGGACTCCACAGTTTGTACGACGTAGATCTGACGAAGATCTAATCAAAGGTTCCAGGAAATTTCTCTATGGAAATGTGAAAGGAGTTTAACAAGGTAATCCATTGCAAAATCATGTAAAGAACCATATCAAGTGATGGTTGAGCTCCTTCATAGGGGAGATCTACGGCCATGATTGACTTCACATAACCAGATATGCGAGAAGGAAAAAGAGCAGTACTGGTGCGAAGTGCAGTTGGGTCATGAACAGGATGTAATGATGCAGATCATGTCTAGGGAAATAAAATATTTATGGTTGTTCTAAAAACTTCATTTTCAAGCAAACGATCATTCCTCTTAGATGTCGAATTATTGTTTTCAACCCAGCGTGTTGGAGATCCCTATTTCTTGTATTAGATAAAAATCGCGATGAATCTGCCACATCAAGCGTTTGTTAGAATTTGAATGATGATTCAGGATTCGATTATAATAATTTTGTAGCAGAATTAGGCTCTGTTTCAAGGCTGTTCTCAGGAGCCATAGCACTATAAATATGTCCTCAATTGACGAGGAAAGGGTTGGAACTTTCATTCAAAAAGAAATTTTCTCTTGTTTTTGTCCCTATAACTTTATTGGAAGAATTAATGAGAAAAATTATCCTACGTTTCTGAGATTCATCATGGTGTTCTACATTCAATTTGTTTTCCTATTTTATCATGATCATTTCTATGTTTTTCTACTAATGCACTCTAGTTGCATATGAGGAATTTGTTTCATTAAGTGCTCCTTGTATCAAACACAGCATTTGTGATGTGTTTATGATAACTGTTATAGAATTATGATCTCAGTTAAGTGCTTTGTATAAGTTGTTAGCCTCATTTGTGTTGCTTCTAAAGGTGGTGTAAGAGATTCATCCGTAGATAGGTGCCTCTTGCTGTTGATGTATATGTAACTTCGGAATGTATTCTTCTATGTATCTTCTTATGTATTGTAACCTGATGTTTATTCCGGGATGTTTCTATTATGTATTTGAGTCATGTGGTCATGCCCCGATGTTCCGATTGGGAGGATTAATAATGTAAACAAGTCATATCAAGTCATTAGGTAAGTCCCCACAGTTTAGGGGCACTTGAGTTATTATACACTAATTAAGGTGTAGGCTCGAGTAGTAATTATTAGGTTGAGTGCACTTCAAGTCAACGGAAGAATATAAATAGAGAGTGAGAGTCTCTCTATTTATCACTTGTGACTTAGCTCTCTTGCTCTCTCAAGTGTGGCGCACTTTTGGAGAAGGAAATTCTTGGGCTTGACAGAAGACAGAAGGCTGCTGTTGTGAAGGGAGGTCATCTTACTGTTTTGGGTTCACATCTTGTGGTGATACTATCTTAGAGGAAGTTGAGGGGTTTTCTCCATTTATGGTTTCCCCTCCTAAAATATTTGTGTCTCTTGTCTCTTGTGATGTGCTTATGTGATTGCTGTGCTTGTTATTCTCTCAGTGAAAATATCTTAACATATTGCTAGCTTAAATGTTGAAAAACTAACACTTGCTTCACTAGGATTCTTCCTCTTTCTCCTATCACCCTTTCAAGATATTTGACTATTTGTGACACTTACTTTTCCTCAGAATATGAAGGAAATCCCCTTCCTCATTTTTTGATATAATACCCTTGATTGATTCAGGTTTTGAATCCATTTCCCAATGATTTTCCTATATTTCTGTTCCACCATATTTAAATATACCTACACCCGGTTTATGCCAGAAATCTATCCTTCTACATGCTTGTTTAAAGACACATGTGTATGTGAAAGACCCCATGACAAGAGAGAGCCCTCTCTAACTGTATTGGATAGAATACGGTCTAAATATTGGTTTGAAATGGTTACCCCTGTGACTTCTTACCACAACCATAGAAAAATTAGAGGGTGCTAACAACTCTGAATCGGGATAAGGTCAAAAACTGAGACCTAACTGTTGATAGACTCAAAACTGTTGCTTTGTTCAAGGAGACAAGACTTGCTACCATGATGTAAAATACATGAATGAACTTCCCTTCCCTCTCTCTTATAATGGTTTAATGATTCCAAGAAAGAAAACTCGGTACCTTCTTCATTTTTGGTGAGCTCGAAGAAGAGACAAATGAATGATTGATAAAGCATTGATTCATGGATTTTACGAGCCTGAATTAGTGAATGCTTGATGGTGTTTTTCTAGTTTTGAGACTCTGAAAACTCCAAAGAAGACTATAGGGGGGTTATTTTTCATAAATTTAGTCTCCTAAGTCCAAAAAGTGTAAAACAATTCATAGGAGAAAGTCTCTTAGCACAAGTGAAGTAAGGTATGCCTTTTTTGTAGTTAGTCGACATGGTCCAAAAAAGGGGTAAACTATCACCAAAATGATGCACCTTCAGAAGCAGCATGTAGGCTGATTTTAACGAATGTGAAGGAAGGAAATATCACTCAGAAAGATCCATTTGATTATGAGAAACGGGGATTACAACAGTAACTCGATGTTTTTTTCTTTGGGTTTTAGTGAGCATGACAAAGTGTTAGCTGGAATATTTCACCTCCTGCGGATAGTAAGGTGTTCCACAGGTCTGTTGGTTCAGATCAAGAACAAATAGAGGAAAGAGGTTGAAGACTCTCCCTAGACACCACATATACTTGGAATGCAATGCTTCAATCATTAACCTGTGTACCTACAATAAGCTTCAACATGCAAACAGATCAAGGTAGCCAGAATATAATCTACTGATCTATGTTAGTGACTAAGGAATCTAACAACATACATGTGAAATCGAACAACAACAATATATGTGGGACAGAAATCAACTTGAATTAATATAGAAATATGGAGAAGTTTACAACCAAGCCTTATTTTTGACATGCATCTCCATGAAACCAAGCATTCTCATCCCCATAAACTCTGACTCTATCTCTCTATATGCTCTCCAATGGTATGGACCAAGTGATCAATCCAACAACATAACAATACATCAAGAGTTCTCCCCCTCAACCATGTAATTAAGCTTGTATTTATAAGGCTAAATGGATAGGGATGGTTGAGAGATAAGTGGGTGAGGTGGCCTCTAAGATCCTAGGATGAGGGATCTCAAGCTCAACTAACCCACAACAGTAGGGATAAGGGAGGACACAAGGATTATCATCTAGAAGCCTTGAGAAACTTCTCTTTTTCCCTTTTTACCCAGGGTACCACATTTCTCCTTCAATGACAGAGTAGTTCTAGTGAGAAACGCTTATGGACCAAGGGCCATAAGTAGTGGCACCACTTGTGGATAACAAGGGATAGGCAGTGCGAACAAGGTACCGCCCCTTGGCTAACAAGGTAAGCACGGTGCTGGGAATTTTCATGAAAGATTGACATTTAGTATGGGTTTCCACTCCAAGAGCTGGGGTTCATGGAAACTAGGTATGTCAAATGTCTTATCACATGATGGTGACAGGATTTTGGTATAACAGGATGCCCCCCAAAGCATGAGTCTTAGAGGGATACGATAAACAAGAGCTTTGAGAGAACAAGTCATTGCCATGAGATGAAAATGTTGGCTTGATCAAAGCATGTTGTCAAGTAGGAATCTGTAGTACATCAGTATGTTGACTCATAGACACAAGTAACCAAACTCATGGCTGCAGACCAATACAAGGCAGATCCATGAGAGGAATAAACAAGCATGGCTAATAGAATATAGCGTAGATCCATGTGATAGAGGACTCAAACTTGGACATAGCTACCAGACATACAATGTAGATCTATGTCATACAAACACAAATTTGAGCATAGCCATGACCATACAAATGTGAATCCATGCTAGACATACAAAACTCCATCACAACCTGGGGAAAAGTGATGAGTGCTTTTAAACAACTACCCAGGGTCTTTGTCTCGTCTTCCACAAAGTACGATTCTATCCATGTGATTACAATGATCTGAATTTGAACATGGTAGAAACCACTTGATTATCGGTCAATGATGTGAATCGTTAACAAGTGTGAGGGAGATCATCATTGATGTCAATGATTCCCAAGGTACTCTAGTACAATCTATTGAGTGTGAATAGGTGTCCTAATGTTGAACACCCAGTTGATTCTCTCGATCAAAGGTCAATGATGTGAACCTAGGTCAAGAGCAAGAGAATACATCATTAAGGCATATAGATCTCAAGGTACTAAATATTGTTTCTAATACTATTTCCCAGATAATGAGCTGATGTCGACAGGAATAGTCTCGTTGAAGGAGGGCCATGATGAGTCCCACATCGACGACATGAAACTCGAAACATAGTTTTGGAATAATGTGGATGTAGTGACCATAATACTGAATCAAAGATACTAACACAAAGACTATGTAGACTGTTGAGGTAAAATTTCTTCAAATCCCCTTTGAACATCAGGAGGCACGACAAAAAGACTTGGCAGCATGACTAGACGGGACAGACACACAATGCAACAGTGGACAATGCATTCTTTTGAAAGACTCAAAGGAGTGACATGACTCATGAAAGTGGATCGTCACGGAGATCAGCTGAATACCCAATTGACTGACATGATTGTGCAGACAAGTTCCATGTTCAAAGGTAACAACAAAAAACTACCATTATTTGCAAAGTGATTCCCTTCCCATTTCCCCCATAATGATCGATGAGTGCCTCTTTTCGGTTTTACGAGTTCAAAGACGGTAACAAATACTTGATATAGCTTGTTGGAGGACAAGTCCAGACTCATATGTTTTACAAACTTGAGAGAGGAGGGGTTCTTTCCAAAAATAGGTCTCTCAATGTTTAATTTAACGAGTCCACTGAAAGAAAACTTAGCATCGTTCATGTTTAGAGAGTCTGAACGAATACAGAAGAAGACTCCAAAGGGGTCCTTTTTCATATGATTTAGCCTCTAAGGCCCGAAAAAGTATAAAATCATACATTAGAGAACTCTTCCAGTCATGATTGGCTGGAGTGTTCCTTTTTCATAAATAGTCCTATCTTAACCAAAAAAGAGATAACCTACCGTCCGATGGATGACCCTTCAAATACTTTAACAAGCGTGAAGAAGACAAGATTGCTCGACAATCTTTTCATATTTAGGGAGCCTAAAAAGAGTTTAAAGACGACTCCATGAGGTTTCTTTACACAATGTCACTTTTTACGAGCCTGGAAATATTCAGAAATGGACTCGACGATCTTTTCATGTTTAAGGAGTCTGAAAAAAGATGTGAAAAGAAGACTCCATGACGCTTCTTTACACAATGTTGATTTTTACGAGCCTGGAAATAAACTTGAAATGGACTCGGACCTTTGATACTATATTTTAATGAGTGTGACAAGGTGTCATAATAAATGCTCAATGACCTTTTCCATTTTATGAAAGTACAAAAAATCCATAAACAAACCTTCAAAGCTTTTTTGTTAGAGTTCCCTATCCTGCAATAGCCTCAGAAACAAGTGTTAAATGCATTTAAAACTAACATTAAGGCATGACGACAGATAAAAATTGCCTAAAACATGATTTTATATCAAAACTATAGTAATTCAGACCCAAAAATGCCTATATAAGTTAAGCAAATAGTAAAAAATCAAATCATTTCACTATTTACCTCTAGCAGAGAGCACTTGGAACATTTTCTTAGCCAGATCTTCTGCAGTTGATACTGGGAGTTTCCATCGTCTGTTTTCAGCATCGTTAGTAGCAGGTAACAACTAATACCTTTATCTTTCATTTCATACCATTTATTTTGAGATTTGGTGGGGTTTTGGGCTCATATGGAAATCCCTAAAACCCAAAATGTGGGCACCGTGGCTACCCCTTGCAGGATACATGGTACCACTCGAGAACCATGCCAATAACATAGTGGACAGGCAGTGCCACCACCTGTCTCCAGTGGTGCACAGGCGGTGCCAACCATGGATAAGTTAAACTAATAGCATGGGTAATATAAATTCATTCTTTTGATTTTTAATGATTGGGGAAGACACTAATGCATGCCATTATTGTTTCTGGTAGGTCTAGGTTGCTCAAAACGTGGTGATATGGAAAGAAAGAATGCATGATAATGAGGATGTTGTTGCTGAAAGAAATGCAGGTTGTATTTCCGCATTACAAGACTGTGGGCTCTTGAAGTTCTTCCAGACCCCAAGCATGGTGTCACACGAGTGGTTACTGGAACATATACTGCAGATGTGGAATCTATAGCAGCAGTATTTCAAGGTGGGGGCCCATATCCTTACAGTGGAGGTAGAGGATATCTACTTCTTGACAGGTCTCTCGAGACGGGGTGCCCCCATCTAGCTGACAGGTTCCCATGGTGGGGACATTACTACTAGAGAGCTTATAGATCGACACTGTGCACCAGGGACAGGTACATTGGGGAAGAATATCCCCATCGAAGTAGTGATGGATACGGCCCTACAGACCATTTTGTTTACCATGCAAAGGGTGGTCAGGATTCAGGGTGTGCACCAGGATTCTAGGGAACACATGATGTATGCCATAGAGGCCATGGCACCCATGATGTTCAAATGGTCGGAAGCAATGCTTCCAATCTTCAAGGATCAACTGACTAACTATCAGTAGGGAGAGCTGCAGTAGTTCGGCTTTGGTTCCATTTTATCCTGCTTCTTCTTCAAGCAGGTTCCATAGATGAAACCTCAAGTGGTCTTCTGGAGTTTGAGAGCACGGGACCCCCATATACTGAGGTGGGTCTAGGTCATGGCTCGTATAGGAACAGGTAGGGGAAGAGTGAAGTTCAGTGATCCATTCTTTAGATGGCTCTGAGATCAGATCCTCATGGTTGAGGATTACGCTTATGTAGGAACGGACTTCACCGAAGATCCTGACCTACCACTCCCACCTGGCGGCCAGTGGGGTGATATCGCTAAGAAGCAAGAAACCCTAAAATGGATGAAATGTTTTTATGTTTTTTAAATTTTTAAATTTTTTATGTTAAGTGACAAGACCTGTAAATTCTCATGCAGATGTTGGAGCATCACGACCTGGAGGAGCATCTCTATTGGATAGGTGAGCTGGAGCTCGCTTTGTACCACAGGGTGATGATATCACTGGGGAGCTGGAGGAGAACCTAGAGAGGCTAACCTTTGACATCCCAGATGTTGACATAGATGACCTCCCGATGAGATATCAGAGATCCATAGCGGGAGTACCGGGTCGATTCAGTAGGGTGCTATGTAGGGTAGCTCGAGTAGTGATGTGCTATCATGAGCACCACTAGTGTATGAGATATGTACTGAAAGCTTATAGCTTCAGGATTTTGTATGATGATTTTGCCTAAAATCCTATGTGCTTCAGAGGAGGTCTCGGGACCTATTTTTTTGTAAAATTTTTCGTATATATACACAGAATTTTACACGGTGTTTATATGTTTCAAATGGAAAATGCATTTTCTATGAGTTTTATGTGTTTCTAAATGTTTATTACAATGTACCATGTTTGATTTTAACATCATGAATGGGAAATATGCCAATCTAGGATGTAGTTAGTCAATGAGTCAGCAACTACATTATGTTCCCTAGGGATATGCCTATAAGTAATAGTTTCAAATGACCTTTCTAGTAAATGCACTCTCTGGAAGAGGCAGAGGAGTACCGGGTTCCTAATGGTTTAGACATGATTCAAATGGCAAACCATGAGCTATGAGTCCATCAAGACTACTAGATCATGAACATCCTGGGAGGCAACTTCAGTTAGAAGACCAATGACTGCTTCATACTTGGCGATGTTATTAGTAGCGGGACCTATACAAACTGCTCCTGAACTGACCAAATCTTCAGCTGGGGAATAGAGAACCCAAGCAGCCGAGGTGAGATTCAAGGTGTGGCGGCAAGAACCATCAACGAAGCCGTAGAAATCCATTTTCATGACCAAAACATGGTATAAACATATGTGGACACTAAACTCAAAACCATCTTGAAAATACTAAAAGCACATTGAAAGCTAATCAATATACATATATACAAGATATTATCCAAGCAAGACCTAGGCATAGTACCTTTTCAGGTACAACCCATTGCGAGGTTGCCCCAAAGGGATTCCATCATAATCAATGAGCTTGTAAGCTCCTTTCTCTAACACCTTAGAAATAACAAAAGGTTTGTACCACATTGACTCGAACTTACCCGTCCCTAGTTTGTCATATCTCTGATCATAAGTCAAGACTAGGTCACCCTCGTTAAAGACACGAGGTTGGATGGATTTATCATACTGCACCTTGACACATTTTTTATGTGCCTCATTAGCCAAGGTAGCATCTCTACGAGTCTCATCAAGGTTACTCAAGTACAAAAATCTTTCTTCCTCTACGGAAGTGTCAGGGAGAATTTCGACGGCAAGCTGTAAAGATGGAATCTGACATTGGATCGGTAAGATAGCTTCAAGTCCATAGACAAGCTAAAATGGCGTGAAACCAGTGGTTGTTTTCACCAAAGTCCAATAAGCCCAAAGAGATTAGAAAATAATGTGGTGTGAGTTGGATTTATGATCTCCAACCATCCGACGAAGCATAGTTTTCAAAACTTTTTTAATGGCCTCTACCTGACCATTAGCTTGTGGATAATACGGCATAGAGTTTTCATGGCGAAAACCTAGCTTGGCACTCATTTCCTCCATCATCTGATTATGGAAATGGTATCTGTGATCAGTAACGATGGACTGTGGAACTCCAAATCTAGCTATAATATGATTGAACAAGAAGAGAGCAGTAGTCTTACCATCTTCTGTATATGTAGGCATGGCCTCAGCCCATTTTGTGAAATAATCAATGGCTACGATGATGTAACCATGCCCCCTAGCTAAGGTAGACTTAGAATGCATGAAGTCATCCCCCCATTTGTTGAATGGGCCAATGGCAATGATGGGGTGTTGCAGAGCAGGATGGGTGCACTTTTTCGGGTATAAGTGTTGACAAGGTGGGAATTTCTTAACAGCCTCATGACAATCTTTGAAGATAGAAGGCCAGAAATATCCAGCGTGAAGGATTTTTTGGGCTATATCCATCCCAGATAAATGACCGCCACATGCTCCAAGTGGCAATCATTCAACACCTGTTCAACCTCCTCATGAGTAAGGCATCGCCAGAGAATAGAGTCAATCCCATGTCTATACAATGTATCATTCAGGATGAGATAGTATTTCATGTGGTGATGGATACAGTGGCGATCATTACGACATAAATGTGGCTGAAAACATTGTGTTTGGATATATATAAGTAAATATCCATACCAAGGATCAGTAGTGCTTATCAGGAACATGAATTCATCCAAAAATGAATCGTTGGGATTAGATTCCGTCGAAGCACAGGGAAGATCACACATAAGCTCTGCAAAGACCAAGGATTTCTTTGATGTAGCCCTAGAAAATTCCAGATCGAACTCCTAAAGTATGACAATCCAATAGGAGTACTTGCCCTTGAGTGCCTGACGAGTCAGGATGTAGTACATTGGGTTCTGGTCTACCAATACAATGCTAGTGGAGAGCAGAATGTAATGACGAAACTTTTGTACAGCAATGACCATGGCCAATGCTAACTTTTCCACACATGAATAATGATTTTTAGAATCTAGGAGATTCTTACTGGCGTAATAAATCACATGCTCCTGACCGTGGAGATTGTCATGCACTAAGACCATAGCAATGGTAGTAGCGGAGGCAGCAATATACAAGAGAAAGTCCTTTGAATAAGCAGGGGGGTGTATCATGAGTGAATGAGTCAGAGCATGCTTAATATTATCAAAGGCACGTTGGGCCTGGTCATCCCAGAAGAATGGTGTGTTCTTCTTAAGGAGACGCATATAACCGTGCGTTTTCTCTGCGAAATTGCACCACGAAACGATGGAGAAATTTTTCCTTCCCATGCAAACTTTGGAGTTCAAGGAGATTGGTTGAGGCTAGTAGATCGAGAATGGTGGGAATTTTCAAAGGATCGATCAGGATGCCATATTTGGATACCACAAATCCTAGCAAAAGTCCCGTCTCAACGCAAAAAACACATTTATGCAGATTGAGCCGTATATTATAATGACGGCATCTTAGGAATATCTCTCTAAGATGACCAGGGTGGTCCTCCCATCGATGTGAATGAGCAGGGAGGTCATCAAGGTACAGTTCAACAATATGTCTAATATCATGAAACGCATAGGACATCGCATGTTGGAATGTGTCTCCAATATTTTTCAAGCCAAATGGTAACTTATTATATGCGAAGGTTCCCCATGGGAAAATGAATGCTGTCTTATGCTGATCAAAGGGTAATATCTCAATCTGATTATAGCCAGAGAAGCCATCCATGAATGAAAAGATGACACTTCCAGCATAGTTTTTGATAATCTGATCGATGTGCGAGGTAGGAAAGTTGTCCTTGGGACAATATTTATTGAGATCCCTAAAGCCAATACAGACTCTAATGGTGCCCTTCTTTTTGTTTACCGGGACAATGTGCGATACCCATTCTATTAGGGGTACAGGATAAATAAACCTAGCTTTCATAAGTTTCTCAATTTCAGGTTTTATAGCTGCAGCCTTTCGAGGATGGAATTGCCTTAGTTTTTGCTCAATAGGTTTGGCTGAGGGATAGGTTTTAATCTCGTGGACCACACTGGATGGTTCAATCCCTGGAATCTCTTCATAGGACCAGGCAAAAATATCATGGAACTCTTTAAAAAGTGCCTTATAGGCTTCAGATTCATCTGTGGAGTAGTTCTACCCAACATGAACATGCTCGATAGTATCAGGCTTGGCTGATGTGTCAATCAGGTTCATCTGTGTAATGTTGCAAAGGTTTCCTTCAGAATCTGTATCTTGCAAGAATATAGGACTTTGGGGTATGTTGACAATATCAGTAGGAAACAAGGATGTAAAATCATGGCTAATCGAACTGGTATTGGGGAGGAACATAGATCTATGATGGTGATCCTCCCAAATGGGCTTATCCATATTCATGATCTCTATGATGGACTCGTCAGAAGGAAAAGTCTCAGAGAGATAATATAAAGTAGGGAGAGAAGGTTCTAACTAGTACGGTAAATGGTAAGGATCCGAAGCCACTAGATGAAGGTCGTCAGTGTGATCATCGGAGAAGGTTTGAATCATGTCATACATAGCTTCATGTGGACTCAACGAGGTGGACTCAACAACATGTTTACCCTTAGGATCACAATCAAATGAGGTGATCATATGGACTAACATGAAACCCTTCAACACACCGACCCAAATCGACTGGTAAGGATGAGGGGACTTTCCTAACATGGGGATGTTATTAGCCGTGGAGGTAGTAACATCCGGCATACAGAAATCAAGCTGGTCAATAGTAACAATTCTCCCCATATGTGGAAATTGGACGGTTCGGAATACTGTTGAAGCACAGCAGTCATGGAATAGAACCAATTTCGTTATAGAAGGAGATTGTAATCTAAAGGGGCATCTACCACTTCTACTTGAATGGAAATGGTTTTTCCCCCTAGCTCGACAGCTAGGGCTGATATGAGACCATGGGGTTGGAAACCCCATCTGTCAAAGGCCTTAAGGGTTGTAGGTGATGTGACAAGCTCAGGAGAGCCAAGGGATTTCCAACAAGATAGAGACAAAATAGAGGTTGAAGCTCCTTCATCTAGTATTGTTCGAAAAACTTTCTTTCCAACTACTTTCGTAATGACTTGAAAATCAAGTTTATGTGGTAACCTAGACTTATAGTTCTTGACATTGAAATGAATCAGGTTGGTGTAATCCGGGTCTAAATATCCTAATGCTATTAACAGGTTTTTGCATTGTGTAGAGCAACTTTGGAGCACTTCTAGGGTAGACATTGCACAAGGTTCCAGAGTGAGATCTTCAACCACATTATAAAATTGAGTAGCTCGGGCATTAGGGTTAAATACTGCCTTCTGAAGAGTACTCTTAGGTGGGCGCAAAATCATGTTGAGAGTGGGTTTCTCGATAGATAAGGGGATAGTAGACAAGGACTTGGGAGAACTAGTAGAAGGAATTTTCCCTGAAGACGAATGATCTTCATTTTTATCCATAGGTTTGTCATAATTCTAACTTTGAGTTTGTAGATGGATGGTATCTGAGGACATCATATGAATTTCCTCTGACGAACTAGAGTGGCCCTGATTAGACATGTGGTCTATCAGTTGTTGTTGAGAGGGAAAAGGATCCATAAGTACTGCAGGTGCAAGATTAGACTTCAAAAACTGGGAGATTTCGTCCCGACGAGGACACTCCTTTGAAAAATGGTCACCACTGCAGAGAAGACAGGGATATTTTGCTTTTCTTTTCCCCTTATCGTTATCACTATTGGTTGGTCTTGGAGTCTCTGGTTGGTTTCCAGGTTTTTTATTTTGATTTTTACCTTTCTTTTTATTATTACCTGAGGCTTGATTACTTTGAATGGAATTGACCTTGGTAGAAACCTTGGGAGTCGAAGGAGTAGGGGTGGAAGTTTGGGTTTGCTTGGTATATTTCACTACTGATGGGAACTGGATTGAACCAACAATCCCATCAACAGGTACTTCTGTTGGTGGCTTGGTAAGATCAGTGATGGGGAGAGGAGCTTAAGGAATCATGTCATAAAGGGTTCTAGACTGGGAATAGACCAAGTCTAGGTACTAAGCCCAACTAATAACCTGCTCTTCAATAACGGCACCGCCCATAGCCACATCTCAGGAAATAGGAGGCAACAAAGATTTGGTGAACTAATCAGCTAGTAACTGATCTGGAATAGGGGCCTTAATAATCCTTCTCTCCCTTCTCCACTCATTAATATGATCAAAAATGTGGGTGGAGGTGTTCTATCACAGAGAGGTTAAAAGATCAGTACCCATTTCATAACAAATAGGGAGCTAAAAATGTCTGAGAAACACGGTTTCCAATGAGCCAAAATCCACAAATGAATGTTGTGGGAGTTCAATGTACCACTTCGCAGCTGTATCGGTCAAAGTTCACTGAAAGAGTCGTAACCAAATGGAATCATCCAAGAGGGAGTTTGAAGAGCACCACAAATGGAATGTCATCACATGGTTCTTTGGATCGTCTCCTTACTTCCCATCAAATTTTGGGATATCCGATGGTAACTTTACCGAAATGGGTGGCCACGAGGGATTGTGTCGAATGGGGTCATTAATCAACTTGGACAAATCAGGTAAGTGCAAAGTTTCTAGGAAAGGTAACTATCAATTGGGATGCACATACTGGTAATATTGATATGGCATATAATTAGCAATAGGACCATAAGTGGACTGATAAATAGGTTCCTGTGACGAAGAACTACCGAAAGATCCACCCACAGGGGGTTGATTTCTGGGATCAAAACCGCTAGGAATTCCAGGGCCTCCAAGAGGAGGACCACCAAGGCCTCTGGGAGGAGGACTTCCAAGGCCACCAGGACCACCAGGACCACTAGGACCACCAAGAGGAAGACCACTAGACCCTCCAGGGCCACCAATGGGAGGTAAACCTCCAGAGCTGCCAGAACCACTAGGAGGAGGGCCAGAAGGAGGAAATCCACTAGGTCGCCCAGGACCACTAAAGCCACTAGGACCATAAGGAGGAAAGTTTCCAGATCCTCTGGGACCATTAGGCCCCCCAGGGGGAGGACCTCCATAGGGCGGTCCTTCGCCACCTCCCGCAGTATGTATAGGTATCCCCCCCATAGCTGGCATGTAAGACCAGTTGGGTTGCCCCCATGGAATAAAAGCATTACTATGGTATGGAATTCCTGTAGGATTGGGTGGATGATTAATATTACCTACATGTATTTGATAACCATAACCTCCAGAAGATTGAATGGTTACAGGTTGTGCCCCAAAGGGTTAACCTAAACTGGATGGGGGATTAACCATAGTAGTATTGGTGGGAGGGACATAAACTGTAGATGGTTCTATGTTAGAGGTATGTCCTTGACTAGGGACAATTTTGGTGTTAGATAACATAGGTCGTGCCGGGGGTTGTCCCCTGGCACTATAAGGTATAGACGAAACAGGAATTGAAGATTGAATCTCAGGTGCAAAAGACCTGGGAAGATTAGGCACAGACATAACCTGAGAGGTGGTAGGGGTGGTATCTTGACCTGGGTTGTGGGGTGTCAATGGATGATCTATAATTGATTCAATGGGTCTCATAGAATTGGAAAGTGAATGATATCCCCTAGGAACAAATGTGGACCATAATACTGTTGGGCCTAAAAGGTCATCTATCTACCTATCAATCTCGTTTGCACGGAGAATGGCAGCACGGTATTGTATACATTCTTCTTCATCATCAGAGGAGTTTACACGGGTGCCAAATGAGGCAATGGCCTGACCTACAGGGGTGTCCCAAAATGGAGCATTGGGACCGAAATTCGAATGGGCAGTATCATCAACACGTCCTTCCATGGGAGAATGGAATGAGGAATCTCCCCAAGAAGGCTGTTGGACCAAGGGAGGTGAGTGTGAAGAATATGGTACTCCACTTTCCACAACCACATTATCTCCCACTTGGAAGGTGGTAGCGACTCCTTGGTCGATAGCTTCCATAGGATTTTGTGCTGAACTGGGAATAAAATCAGGTGGAAAGCCTCGTACTCTTCTGGACTATCTTAACTCAGCCATTTTGTACAATTCCTAACTAACCTAAGGTTTGAAAATCTAGAAAACATACCAAAAAATTTCCCTGCACAAGCTATAGGTCAAAACAAACAGACTTAAAATGATAGGAGGAGTTCAAAAAGTCAGGTCACTCACTAGGATTGTCAAGAAGGTTCCACTCACAATATACCTCAAGGGTATGTGCGTAGTAGTCTCCCCGAATGTTGTTTTCAATGTATGGCTCCAAACAAGACGGTGAAAGTGATTTTTTTAGATGGATAAGGTACCCTAGTGGGGTCTCCCGATATACACAAGATACGTGGGAGCTCGACTAGGTAGTAGTGTTGTCTAATGCATAACCGTACACAAGGGGCCTTCCGATATACAATTGAGTACGTGAAATACCTTTCTATATACCTCAAGGGTACGTGAAAGGCCGTTCAATATACCGACGATACGTGGAAGAACCGTGCAAGTCTCGGGATGTAATGCTGACAAATAATGACAGCTCCTATGCTTAACGACGCCCAAACACATCTCTAACCTATCACTCAAGTTGCTACGTAGATTTTTAGCCTATAACTACTGTTAATTTTAACTTGTACTGTTAGGTGAATGCATTATGTTTTGACAGAAAAGTAAAACCATGCAGTATACTAGCACAAAATATTTTCACTTTATCGTTCAATATGCCTACTTACAGGAGGGAAAGAGAGTATTTTCCTTTTGTTTCAAAACTAAAAATACTTCTAAACAATAGTCATGAACATCAAATCGAAGACAAACAATATTTTTCCAAACTCATTTCTTCTTTCTGAAAGCAAATGAGAAGGGGAAGAATCTCTTTTCCTAAAAGAAAAACAAGAAGCACACCTATATGCAAATGCACTCTATTTTTTCAATTTTCTCAAAACATAAGCAAATCTAACTTAAAACTACCATATTTTTTTATTTTGATTGAGATAGTTCTAAATGCATAAGAGACGAAAGAACATGAAGATCCTGAAAGCTTGTAAATCCAATCAGAAAACCAATGTCCAATGCTTAATGATGATATCCTAGTCTCAGTCAAAAATTTTCTTTCTTAAAGGAAGGAAAAAGAAGTTTACTATGCAAATAAGAAATGAAACCTAGAAGCTAATCTAGTGTTCTTCTTTTAGTCTATGTGGCAGAAACAAAAAGAGATTTCAATAACACCCTAAGCTTTTCAGAAAATAAGAAATCTCTTCGTAAACACAACCAACAAGCATAGAAGTGGATGAACAATCAAAAGACCTAATCAAAATTTTGAATTTCCACTCAAATCAATCTTAAACCATAAAATCTCAAACCACAAGCATCAAATTTTGTAAAACAAGTTTGATCAGCAGAACTGAAAGCAACTAAACTCAAATTTTTACAAAAAAAAATGAGGAAAAAGGGTCTTGGAATGATGCCTGCCTGGCACCGCACTTCTCTGGTGTTGACAGGGTAGTTCTATCCCAGTACTGCTTCTCTCCAACAAGATATAGGCAGTGGCACTACATACTGGTCACTCTGTTCAGGTGGTGGCACTGTTCCTCATACACAGCATAGGCACGATTCCCTGTAGATGACCAAAACACAAAGAGAATGAAGGATCCATTTAGAAAAAGACTAGATCAAGGTAAACACTGCTAAATTGAGTATGGAAACAGAGCATAAAAGATCGAAATGACTCATATCTAAACAGATCTGGAAGTTTCAAACCCAAATGGACTAAGCCAAAAATTAGATCTGACTGAAGAGAGTTGAAGAAGGAGCCTCGATTCGGACAAGAGTTGCAGACTGAGGAAGATCAAAACAACTGATACACAATTCTATTCCCCAGTGGAGTCGCCAGATTTGTTAGCTAGAATATTTCACCTCCTTCAGACAATAAGTTGTTCCACTAGTCTGAATGGTTCAGATCCAGAACAAATAGAGGACAAAGGTTGAAGACTCTCCCTAGACATCGTAGATACCTGGAATGCAATTCTTCGATCGTTACCCTGTGTACCTGCAATAAGCTTCAACATGCAAATAGATCAGGGTAGCCAAAATATAATCTACTGATCTATGTTAGTGACTAAGGAATCTAACAACATAAATGTGAAATCGAACAACAACAATATATGTGGGACAGAAATCAACTTGCATTAATATAGAAATATGGAGAAGTTTACAACCAAGCCTTAGTGTTGACATGCATCTCCATGAAACCAAACATTCTCATCCCTATAAAATCCGACTCTAGCTCTCTCTATGCTCTCCAATGGTATGGACCAAGTGATCAATCCAACAGCATAACAATACCTCAAGATTTCTCCCCCTCAACCATGGTCATAAGCTTGTATTTATAAGGCTAAATGGATAGGGATGGTTGAGAGATAAGTCGATGAGGTGGCCTTTAAGATCCTAGGATGAGGGATATTGAGCTCAACTAACCCACAACATTAGGGATAAGGGAGGACATGAGGCTTATCATCTAGAAGCCTCGAGAAACTTCTCTTCTTCCCTTTTAACCCAGGGTACCGTGTTTCTCCTTCAATGACAGAGCGGTTCTGGTAAGAAATGCTTATGGAATAAGGGCCATAAGCAGTGGCACCGCTTGTCGATAACAAGGGATAGGTGATACGAACAAGGTACCACTCTTGGCTAACAAGGTAAACACGGTGCTGGGAATTTTCATGAAAGATTGACATTTAGTATGGGTTTCCACTCCAAGATCTGGGGTTCAGGGCAAGTAGGTATGTCAAATGTCTTATCACATGATGGTGATAGGATTTTGGTATAACATAAAGACATAAAGTGCAATCGAAATATTTTTCATGTTTAAGTCCAAAGAACAGAAAAGAGAAAACTAAGCTCGAAAAGGTTGATTTTCTGTAATTTTAGTCCTTCAAGTCTAGAAAAGAGATAAACCTATGCCTGAAGATACACTTCTAGATTCTGAAGAAAATAGAGTGCTCCTTTTTTGTAAATAATCCACATAGTCCAAAAAAGCGATAAACTACCACAAATGTTGATGATTTGTTCATGTTATCTTAACAAGTCTAAACAAACAAGTTTACTCGGCAATCTATTCAAATTTAAGGAGTCAGACCAGGGCTCAAAGATAACTCCATATCTTTCCCCTGAACTTTTAACGAGTCCAGAAAATTCAACTCAAGGCCTCCTTACTATTTTTAATGAGGTCGAATGAGAGAAAAAAGAATGCTCTATATGTGAGGAGACGAGTTTCAGAGGTAGGAGAAACTAGTTCCAAGTGCAAGGAACAAACCTATGCTTAATGCAAGGAACATGAGTAGAATAAAGATAATCGGGTAATGTCTCCTCAAGGTAAAGGGTGTCAAGTTTCAAAGGAAAAAAGGTACAAGGCTGAGTGATGATGAGAGTGAATATTAGTGCTTATATGATGAGCTAAAAGCGTCGAAGTCGGCATCAGGCTCATAAGCACGATCAAGGTACATGAAAATGCAGTTACAATTTGAACAACAACGGGAGGCCAGTAAATTGTTGTGGATCCAACTACACATCCTATCTCTAAGAAAAAACAACATCAAAATCAAATTCAGAAGAAAATATTTGATGCATGTCACTCTAGAAAAAACACATGTGACTTTGATATCTTCTACAAAAGGTGTAGTCAAGGAATAATCAACCAAAGAGGACTCTATTGTGCCAAGGCCCAAGGCTTCACAATTAGTAAGATCAACCTCAAAATAAAATCAAATATCAATAGAAGATATAGAGTCTACAAGAACAAACTCAGTGTCACAGGAGTTGAAAACATCATAATAAAAATCAAACTCATCAGGATCACTGACTTGTTGTTCAAAGGGATAGTCCAAAAACTCAAAAATACCAACATAAGAAGACTTCTCCATGGGAATATCAGGCTTACTAAGAAAATCAAGGTTAGACTGAGTCACAACTAAACCAATATCCAAAATAAGTTCAGACTATTTCAATGAATCTAGGAAGAATTCATCCGAAGGAAGGAGATCATCCGAGATAGGACACATGTCTAAACTTTTAAATGGATCGAGAGAGTGAAGAGCAGGCTCCATAGTCTATATAGGATGATTCACTTGGTCAATTGTTGGACTGAGTCCCAAGAAGTTAAACATGAACACATAGGCTTCTCCTTGGTGGTAATTGAATGCAAAGGACGTGAGGCCACATAGCTCACCCATGGTGAGGAAGTGTCTATAGAAACACTAGGAATCAATAAAGGAAAGACCTGGTCTCTAGTTGGTTTAGAAGAGGGATCAAGAAAATCCAACTGATCGATAGTAACAATTTATTCACCGTGATTAAAGTAAATCGCATGAAAGAATGTTGACACCATGACTTACATGGCATAGACATAATCATGTTCGAGGAGCATATTGAAGTCCAAGGGGTCTTCTATCACCATGAATTCAACTAAGACAGTCTTCCCACCCAAAGTAGTAGGTGTTCGAGAAATAATTCCCAAGGCTGTACTAGTTCTTCTATGAAACGCCAGTAACTGACTAGCTATCGACACAATGCTGGGAGATCCCATGCCTCACAAATCATGAGTAGACAAGATACTAACTGAGGCTCCTTCATCAAGAATACAATGAGTAATCATGTATTGTCCAAATTTGACCTTTATCTGGAAAGGTGAATCAGAAGGAAGGATTGGATCAACTAGGCTATCCCAATCAAAGGAAGCAATCTAAGAGCTTGGTGGGGGGTCATCCAAAGCGAGTTCAATTCCCCCTTGTTTAGTAAGTTCTAAACTAGTAGTGAAGCAAATGTGACTAGAAGACACTTCACTCTCCAAAGGAAGAGTGGGATTGATTTATAATGGAATCGATTCAACCGCTTCATGAAAGACACTCTCTGAAGGAAGAGTGGGATTGACCAAAGATGACATTGGTTCAATCACATAAGGATCACTCTCCAAAATAAGAGTGGGGTGAACCAAATACTGGGAAGGTTCGACCACTAGATCAACCAAGGTTGAGTAGGTGGTTGAGAAACTATAGGTTTTTCAGGAGAAGCAAATACTTGAGTCTCAAACCACACTCTTCGCACCTCTGTGATAGTAGGGAACTGGTGAGTAAGATGATATCCCTTGCATATCTTACAAGGTAAATTAATTTTAGACTTTGAACAACCAGCTTTCTCAATGGTGTCAACATGACTAACAATGGTTGAGTGTTTTCTCTCAGCATCATCTACATAGGCTGGGAGTTTTCGCCCAACATGGCCACCAGAGAATGGGTGACTAGGGTAACCTCACTAAGAGAGGTTGGTTGTTGAAAAACTTTAGGATGTTCAAAATTGGGATGACCATGAAACCAAACTTTTCATACATCTACATGGCAAGGAATAGATAAGTAAGGTGGTCTCCCTCACAAATCTTACAAGGAAACTTGGGCTTGTGTCTTGAATGGCTAGTCTTTTCAATAGTGTCAAAATGAATCATGGTGGTTGATTTTTTTCCCTCAGCATGAATCACAGAGGTTGAGAGAATGCTCCTAGCATGGCTTGCAGAGGCTGAGAGACTGGGTCCAACATGACCTGCAGAGGTTGGATGGGTAGGATCAATATGCTTTGCAGCAGTTCAGTGTGTGCCCCAAGAATGACCTTCATAGTTTGGGTGGATGGATCCAAAATGACCTGCAAAGGTTGGATGGGGAGGTTCAAATTGACCTACAGAGGTTGAACGGGTGCCCTCAACATGAACTGCATATGCTGAGTGATCAGATCCAACATGACCTGGAAAGGTTGGAAGGATCCCACCAACATGATCAGTAGAGGATGGATGGTGAAGATCAACTTGACTTGTAGAGGTTGAGTTCTTAGATCCAACATGACCTACATAGCTTGGATAGGTGCCCCCAGCATGAACTGCAGAGGCTGGGTGGTGAGGTTCAACTTGACCTGCGGAGATTGAATGGGTGCCCCCTTGCTTATGTGTCTTCTTACTATTCTTCCTTCTTTTACTCCTTTTATGCTGTCAATTACTAGTATTAGTACTTTCACCGCATGCGATAAAAGGAGGAGGAGAAGAAGCTACAGGTGAAGGAGAAGTGGTGTTTCGATTCCCTTGATAGACGAATCTTACTTGAGAAGAATCATGATCATTCAGGAAAGTTAGAGTGGAAAATAACCACATCGGTATCAATAGGGTGAATCTAGGTAGATTCAAGGTGGCCATCAAAGGAACACCAACATTCCCTATGAGAGGAATAGCATAAGGACTTCCCAGCATCAGGATCTCTTGGTTGGTGTTCAAATGGGTGTTAGCCATAGTTTCAAAAAAATAGACAAAGTTTGAGGTAGACAGGAAACCAACAGTAGAAAGAACACACCACTAGAAAAATACCTAAGTATAAATCCAGGAAAACAAAGATGCACACCAAAGGAAAGTCTAGGATGATGAGGGCCCAGAACTAACCATTGAAGGAATGAGAGTAGTTACTTGGCATCTCATGAAGAGCCCTATGGGTGCAAGCGTTGGAATCACCCAACTTATCTCCCAGATTATCTGCTAAGGTTACCTTCCAAGTCTACCCTAGGTGCATTGGAAATAGCCTTCCAATGCCACCCGTGTAAGATCCTAGAAGACAAGATACTAAGGCTACCAAATTCATGAAGAAATTTCAGTGGAATAGTTGTCAGTCCAGCCAATGCACATGGGAAGGGTAGTAAATACCGAAACCCAAGCAGTACCAAGCACCAAACGGGGCTGGGATGAGGTACTGTATGAGTCTTCAAATGTGCAACAAATCTGGTGTATGCTTTGTTGAGAAGTGGAGGCACTACAAAAAAACCCTATGATTAGCGTCTCTTTTAGCTTCCTTTTTAGCATCCACTATCACTTTTAGTGTATTTTTTATCATTTTTTGGACAAATTGGACGTTTTTCCACGAGATGGTGCTTTTAATGGAATTATTTGCGTCCCTTTTTAAAAGTTGGAACTATTTTGGATGCTAATTATCATCCCAATTAACGTCACAATGAGCGTCCCAATTAGTATCCCAATTAGAGTCCCAACTTGCATCCCAATTAGCATCCCAATTAGCCTCCCTTTTTAAAAGTTGGCACTATTTTGGACACTGATTAGCATCCCAATTAGCATACCAATTATTGTCCCAATTAACTTCCCAATCAGCATCCCAATTAGCATCTCGACTAGAATCCCAATTAGAATCCCAATTAGAATCCCAATTAGCATCCTAATTAGCATCCCATTTTAAAATTTGGTGCTATTTTGGATGCTAATTAGCATCCCAATTAATGTCTCAATTAGCATCCCAATTAGTGTCCCAATTAGCATCCCAATTAACATCACAATTATCATCCCAATTAGCATCCCAGTTAGAATCCCGATTAATGTCCCAATTAGTGTCCACAAAATCATCCCATATAATGCCAAGAATAGCCTCCAGAAAAATGTCTTGAATAGCATAGCACCATATATAATCCAAGGTTAGAGATAGGAATCCTGCCATCCAACATCCAACATAGCTCCAAGTATACATCCAGTAATTGCACCTAGAAAACATCCAACATAGCACCAGGTATAGATCCAGGTATAACACCTGGAATAATGCCAGAAATTTTGAAAGAAACTGCGCTAGGAATTGCACTAGGTTTAGAGATAGGAATTGTGTTTGCAAAACACATCCCAATTAACATCCCAATGAGTGTCCCAATTAGCATCCCAATTAGAGTCCCAATTAGCATCCCAGTTAGCATCCCAATTAGCGTCCCTTTTTAAAAGTTGGTGCTATTTTGGACACTGATTAGCATCCCAATTAATGTCCTAACTAGCATCCCAATTAAAATACCAATTAGAATCCCAATTAGCATCCCAATTAGTGTACCATTTTAAAATTTGGTGCTATTTTGAATGTTAATTAGCATCCCCATTAACGTCTCAATTAGCATCCCAATTAGCATCCCAATTAGAATCCCAATTAGCGTCCCAATTAGCATCCCAATTATCATCCCTTTTTAAAAGTTGGCGCTATTTTGGACGCTAATTTGCATCCCAATTAACTTCCCAATTAACATCACAATTATCATCCCAATTAGCATCCCAATTAGAATCCCAATCAATGTCCCAATTAGTGCCCACAAAAGCATCCCATATAACGCCAAGAATAGCCTCTCAAAAAACATCCTGAATAGCATAGCATCATATATTAATCCAGGGTTAGTGATAGGAATTGCACGATCCAACATCCAACATAGCTCCAAGTATACATCCAGGAATTACGCCTAGAAAACATCCACCATAACGCCATGTATAGATCCAGGTATAGCACCTGGAATAATGCCATAAATTTTGAAAGGAACTGCACTATGAATTGCACTAGGTTTAGAGCTAGGAATTGTGTTTGGGAAACATCTGACATAACGTTAGATATATCATTGTCAATGTCAATGATCATGATTCATGTGATAGTACTTTTGCATCTTGATTTATCATAGTGGCACCTAAATGATCCTAATCATGGCACTTTTGGATCATGATTAATCCTAATGAGGGGTAAATTACCTTAATCTCACCTAAATTGCTCTAATGGCATTTCAGTGTCCCCTACAACATTTTAGTAGACCCTAATGGCATATGATTGTCCCTAACAACATGACGATGATGCATTACGATAATTATGATGGAGCATATGGATATGATTTGATAAGTATAAGATTATATCATCCATTCTTGTGAGGTAGTATGGCTCCTTGCTCATTTTTATCGCAATTATATTGATTATAAAATTGATGATGACTACGACGAAGACAATGATGTTGATTTATTGTAGGATGATGATGACGGTGTGGATGTCAACGATGATTATGCATGTGGTATCACTTTTGATCCTAATTGATTCTAATGGAACCTAAATTTATATAACGACATCTAAACAACCCTATTATCATCAAAATGACTATAACGACATATACATGACCTTAACAATTACATGACATGAATCCTAATTTCGATGAGTGATTAAGAACACTAATGGCATATGCGTGACCATAATGACAATGATGACAATGATTTTGTTTATGATGTACTTAATGCTGACGATGATGATGATAATGAGGATGATGATCAAGATTAATTTTATGTACCATATGGCATTGATGATGATGATGATGATGACAACGTCGATGTCCACGATGATGATGCATGTCATAATACTTCTAGATACTACATGACTTGAGATATTGGAGTTAATAACCAGTAATAGAGGTTGTGAGGTGTTGACTATAAAAATATTGTTAGCCTTCAGGTTTTACATATGGCCATTTGGTTTAGTAATATCCCCCCACCCCCCTTGCATAAAGGTAGTACAATACCACCTATCATGGTGCTACAAAAATGTCACCCTACAAGGTTGTTTTAGACAAACCCCCATTAATACCCTCATTTTTACCAAGAACATCCAAGGCACAAGAAGTGGATATCAATCTTAACACAAAAGCTAACTTTATTTGTACTCTTAATGACATTTTGGTCTTGGTTTAAAATGGAATAAAGCAACAAGCATCTCAATAATTCCGATAGTGTTACTTTGAAGAAGTGGACCAATTTTTTTTACATCTTTGGCCTTATAAGTGGACATCTCTCAAGGAGAAAAGAAGTTAGTTGCTCAAGTTTTATGGAATTGGTGGATTTTTTCGTTAAAGATTATGAATAATTGGTTCAATTTCGGCAATTCTTTTGAGTTTTGTGAAATGCCCTTAAATTGACATATTTGAGTATTATTTTGCATTATACCTACTACGAAGCCAAGCGACATACTTTGATAAACTTTATAGGATATCTTTGTTGTGCGTGTTGGTTGTTCCTGCCTTAGTCTCCATGTCTGGGATCTTTAGGGAAATTCTTGTGTATGAAATATCGTTGAAGGTTGCCAAGGGATACCACTTTGAAATCCATGGACAAATTATTGGCTAATTATGGACAAATTGTTGATGATGTACTTGTTATTTATGATTATGATGGCAACGAGGATGGAAATGATGTTGATGCACCATATGACATATTTGATGATCATGACATTCATTTGTCCTCTACAAAATTTGAGTGAACTTATTGTCATTTGAGTGACTTTAAAGGCATGGCATGAATCTAAATGACGAATACTAATGATGAACCCTAATTGAATATGAGTGACACTAACAATTATTTCCTTTGATATATATCTTACTACCCCTAAAGTAATATGAGTGACCAAATCTAGAAGTGGTGTTGAGGGTTGATTTACATCTTGTCATCATCATCATCACCAACATCAGTTCCATCATTATCGTTATCACCATCATCATCATTGTCATTCTCATCACCATCATCATCATTCATTTCAATCTTATTGTCATCATCATCGGCATTGCCATCATCACTATCATCATCATATTTTTCATAGTCGTCATCTTCACTATCATCATCAATATTTTTTCTATCATCATATAATCACATCATCATCATTGTTTTCATCATCATATAATCGCATCATGATTGTTTCCATGATGATGAGGATGATAATGAGAATAATGTAATCCTTAACAATTGCTTCAGGGACTCATTGTTATTTATGAGGTTCCATACTACTACATAGACCATGCAAGTTAAAAATTTATCCTATGTCTGTGATGTGGGCATCATTTTGAGGTTTGGAATATCATGAATGTGTATAGGGTATTGAGATTTTTTTGAGGACATAAATCATTAATTTTGACTCCAACACTTTCTAATAAGGATCATGGGCACACAAGTTGATTTTTTGACCAATTTCTAATAGTGCATGAGTTGTTTCTTCATGTTCTAGAATTTGATCTCCAAATAACTCCATCGGCATATTTTGCATGATTTGATTTCCTATCAAGCTTGAATTCTTTTTTCAAAAGAGAAAAAGCATAATTTCATTCATCGATGACACTTACATATTGCAAATGCTCATGCCATGTAGTACATGTTCAACAACTGCGTTTGGAAAGTCAAATCCTCTAAGAAAGCCCCATAATAAATTAGCATGCGAGACCCCAAGAAATTCTACTCAAGGCCTGAAACAAAATACCATCAAACTAGTTCAAAAAAACATAAAAAAGAGTCTCACAAACAGACTTCTATTACATTTTTTGTTACTAAAGAAAAAGAGAAAAAAAACCTAACTATCAAAGAGATATCATAGAAATGGCCATGAAGCCTATAATAGAACTAAATCGATCACTAATAATGTTCATAAGCTTTAGTATTCCAAGAGAAAAAGGAAATAGAGGGAGATGGATCTCACCTTGCACCTACCCACCCTTACCCCACCCCAATTTGTTAGTTCCACAATATCTACATCCATCCTTGAAGGCTCCTTACAAAACAAATATGCATCATAATTGTTTTCCCCGGAGACATGTGATAAATAGAGGATCCCATAATTGTATACCATATGGTGAATATTATCTACAATTATCCCTAGAAGAATATTGCTATTACTAATAAGACCTCTCATCCATTTTATCACCAACTAAGAGTCGCCAAATACCTACAACCAAGTGACATGATAATCCACAACAATTAT
The DNA here is from genome assembly GCA_001517045.1 of Pseudotsuga menziesii. Lineage (NCBI taxonomy): Eukaryota > Viridiplantae > Streptophyta > Pinopsida > Pinales > Pinaceae > Pseudotsuga > Pseudotsuga menziesii. The sequence goes on from LPNX011218594.1 coordinate 1,795,035, forward strand.
TAAAAGGATTTAAGAGTTATAATTGAAAATCTAGAATGTATGCCACTCATGGTCTAAAGGTTCCTTTCCAATGGCATGCGTCGTGATCCAACCTCGCCCCACCCCCACCACATTGGAAGCCCTTGGAACTATAAAATTGGCATTTAGGAGATAATCCCCTTGTTTCCAAGCTCAAAACATTTCTTGGGATAAATATGTCAATCACAGAATCTCTAGTTCTATGCAATGATAAAATTATATTCTATTTAAACCTTTCAATATCAACACTTAAATTTGCATCGATGAAAATTGCATTAACCTCTTGAACTAGATTTGCCTTGATAAATTAGTGGAGTGAATTTTTATTATTGTTCTGTGGGATATGTTTTTCACATGAGTAGGGGAATAATTTTCCCATGAGTAGAAGGGTAGATTGGACAATCTCGTCAAGGGTGGGCTGGGTGAATAAACATTGATGCAAGCTTAAATTTAGGGAACCTTTGTTAAAGATATTTTCCCCAACAGTTCCTTGTCCATGACCTTTTTATGGTTTAACGTTATAGAGTGAAGTCGAGTTAAGAGTCTATCCATTAAAAGGAATTTGTATAATGGAGTTGATTTAAAATCTCTTTGTTAAAAGAGAACTATAAATGATCATCAAAACCCATTGGATCTACCAATGAAATAATTTTTCTTACAGTCATTGCAAATTCAAGAAGGAACCATTTCTCAAAGATATAGCCATTTTTTCCCGATGGTCCTTTTCCCATGATCGTTTTATGATTTCACCATGTATATAACTAAGTCGAGTTAGAATCTCTCCATTTAAAGAGAACTATGCATCGATGATCACCAAACCCCATTGAATCTACAAATGAAATTGAGTGAAACTTTTTTGGTTTCATTGTGTATACTCAAATACAATTTGACTTGGAATGTGTCTTAAAAGGAGTGGAAACTAAATAATGAGGAGAATGTAGGTCTCCATCTTATTTCTTGTCCATTTTAGAAATTTGGAACTTTTGGAATACCTTTAAAGTATAAAAAGACCTTGTTAGCACCTTCTATGCTGAGCAATTGAAGGAAAATAAGACCAAGAAATAATAAGGGATAAATTTAAAATTGGTGAAATATGACCAAAACTTATGCATTTAAACATTGGCAAAAGATTAATATTCATGAGTTAAATCAAAATATGCACTTTGGTTATTTTACTGCAGCATAGGAGGGTGTATATTTGTGATCGTGTGGATCTACAGTCGTAAAATGACCCACTGGGAAAATTTGTATGAGAACAAAAATTTTGGTGGATAGTGGAATGAATTAATGAGTTAACATGATCGACAGTCAGGAGATGACATGGATTAAATCTACAGCCATAAGTTAATTCGGAGCCCTAACTTGTGAGATAGTTAAAACAAATGAGTGGTAGTGAAATTAAAACTACTTTCCACATGGAATTCTTTAGTGAGTTCCTCTAGGAAAAGTGGTAAACAAAAAATAGCTTATTGAAGCTCTGGAACCATTATCCGTCATATAAAGGTGAGTTGACCAAGGAAAATTTATTTTTTATTTACACATTGTGGGTGAATAGAAGCAAAGACAGTTTGCCATCTTTTTTGAAAGTCAATTCCTTCACATATGCCAGCTACCAGGTAAGCCAAAACCCCGAGATTCTTATTGAATACTTGTTGCCATTGCTTATTATGGAAAAAGATCAAAGTTTGGGGGTATTATACATGGTTTTAGATGAAAGAGAAGAAGCAGTTATTGATAGGGAAAGGAATGTTTTTGACCCAATTTTGTTGGTATGCAGTGTCCTATTTCAAAGGAACGTCTATGGTAGTATACATTACAGGGAAACGATGTCCTAAATGTCTGTAATTATTTCCTGTATTACTTTGCTGTCGAACAAAATTTACCCTTCCCGAAGTTTGTCGAGTGGTGTGCAAAAAATTATTCATCTTCTGAAAGGGTTGTTATGAGTTGTGCAACTTCGAAAATTCTCTGTAGAGTTGACGCGAAATCTGTTCGTGAAGTGTTAAATCTGCCTGATAATTTCCCCGTAAATCCTGAGTCTTTCAATTAACAGTTCAAATGTCTATTAATTCTGGTGTTATTCATAAAGGGACTCTCTCTGAAACATGTTGCATGGACATGGATGAAGAAAATTCAACTAAAAAAATCAAATTGCAATCTTAGAATGAACTAATCAATTCAGAAAAAGTAAGTTCATAAGACTTTGTTGCAGATGCAACAATTTTTCCCAAATTTTTGAAAAATTTTGGACCCTCCTTTTGATTTTATCTTGCCTAGATTTATTTGGTTTCTTAAACTATGTTTTTTCCCTCTACTACAAATTTGGATTTTCTTGAGTTTGAATTGAGGTCAATTGTTTCCTTCGCTTCGAAAGTTGTATGATCTAAATCTTCCTCTGTCTAGCCAAAGCTTTTGATTATAGAGTTTGTTTATTTTTTTAACATTTTCTTTGTCGATGATTTTGTTTTAGCACTATCGGAAGTCAGTTGAAGTTTGAGTCGGAACTTTAGTTATCTATGTCGCCACTGTTTCAGAGGTTAAACAAACTAATTTCATCACTGCCCAGCCAAGAATATTTTGAACACTTAACTTTTATTTGAATTTTCGATGGTTGGTTTTATCACTATCGGACGGCAATCGAAGTTTGAATCAGATCTTTAGTTATCTATGCAGCCCTCATTTCAGAGGAAAAAATAGAGAATGGGCCGATGGACAATTCTTACTTTCATTGATGCATGGTTTTATTGGTTCAAACCTTTTTCTTTACGATGATATATTTTTGTTTTCACTGTCATAAGTCTTTTGAACAGTGAATTGGGGCCGTAGTTCTCTACGCAGCCGCTGTTGTGGAAGCCAACTAATGAACGTCTCGATGGAAAGTCATGTTTTTCGCCGATGGGATTTTTTCTCCTTTGTTTATTTTTTAGAAAAAACTTTTACTTTTGACTTTCGGCATTTTTGTTTTATCATAGTCGGACTTCTAGTCTCGAGCGATGCCACCATTTCAGAGGCCTTGTTGTTTGTCTCGCTGACACTGCGGAGATGCTTCGTTCTAAACTCGTCGATCCATAGTCCTTATTTCTTCTGATCACCAATGTTTTCTATTGCTGCGGAAACCTTACTCTATATTACTTCCACCATTGCATATTTTTAGTGAACTATCTCACCAATGATTAGTGGCTCTGAGCTACGATATTTAGCTTTAGTTCTTCCGATCGCCAATGTTTTCAGTTGGTCATGAAGCCCACAGTTTGTCTATCTTCCACTGTTGCAGCTGCATAGTGAACTATTCTGCCAACGCATTATGATTATTCCTTCCTCTCACTGATGCCGTTGTGTTTAGTGGGTAGTGGTCCCTATCTCTGATGCCTGTACCGAAGCTTTTAATGCTTTGTTTCGCTGACGTTCTATTTTGTCCCCGAACCCTTAGACTATATGGTTTCTGTCGTTGTGACTGCTGAGTGAATTAACCATCTGACATATAGTGCTTCCGCCCACCAATGAGAGTTTTGTTTTTGCCCGATGCTTAGTAGTTCTGCTCGTCGAGAAGGTTTTTCCCTCCTTTTTTGTGTGCTTTTACTCTTTTTGATGATGGAAAAGTTTTTCAATGGTTTTTGGTCGAGTCTAAGTTTCTCCGAAATGAAGAGCACAATTTAGGGTTCAAATTTGGCAGTTACATTGTTATGATTCATGCTTTCATGATTTCAAGTTAGTCCAGACGTGGCCTGGATTGAGGTAAAGAGTCTTTTTATTGAACTTGTGATTTTAGTTTGGACAATGGATTTAGCAGATTTCAAGACACAAACTCACAAGATTTCTTTATTTTGTCATTTTTTCTTTTCATGCATTAACACTGTATATAGTTTATTTTACAGAATGCATATGGAGAAGGCAAATGGACTAATACAATTTTTTTTTGGTTATTCATGAAAGGGTGATTGCTGTTGTAGAGAAGATATGTATAGAAGACAAAGCAGAAGAAAGGAGGTAGCAAGGAAGAAAGAAAAATAAAGTAAAGAAGCAGAGATGAAGAAAGAGAAGAAGAAAGTAAGGGTCTGAGATCTCAACAAATTGATAACAGTAGAGGCCCGGGCTTGGGAAAAGTTCATCAGTTACCAAGCTGGTCCCTTTTTATAAAGTGCTCTTAAATCTTAATCTGAAATGTAACATATTGTATAAATCATGAGCACTCACTAAAAGACAAAATTGTGAGATTAAACGGTTGGGGGGGGGGGGGCGCAAAGGTCACAGGGGGATCCCAAAGGTTTGTTGTTTTGTATAAATATAGGAGAGTTAGATGTAATGAGGGACTTTTTCCCAGATAAATTTGTGAGAGTATGTTGTAAGAAGAACTATTTCCTTTTGCAATAAAGAATTACAAGTTTCCTATTGGAGAAATCTTGGTGGAACATTTCAAATTCTGTGCTATGGATTTGTTGAATGTGAACTATTTTGTTTTCAGATGTTGTCCATTAACTGTGAGATCGTTCTAACTCTTTGAACCTATGTTCTTGTTATGAATGTGCTCTAGTTTATTCTATGAAATTTCCGCTGTGGGTAATGAAGGCTTTTCATAAACAATAAGTTATCTTGTTGTTCATATATCTATTAATGTTGATGTGTTTTGAAATAAGTAACAGATATCTATGATTTTTCTTAATGCATGTGCAAAAATAAATTACTCATTGATAAATGATAATATTGCTCCCTAGGGATAGGTTAGATAGTTAGTTTTAGCTTCTTGCTGCGTGTGATTGAGATGCGAGAGAGTTAAGACAAGAGGTAATAACCTGCGCATCACATTATGACCGCTCCTCATATTCTCTATCAATCTACATTTTTACATAGGCACTTGCAAATCATACTTAAATTCAAAAAAATAAAATATACACAGTGGACCGGGTCGTAACTGATAAAACATTGTATTTTGTTACTTGACCTACGATAGCCAAAATGCAAACCGGGTAGATTCCCCATACCAATCAGTAATGGGCTAGTTGGGAACGTTTACTGGGGAGAATCCCTAGCTATTGTTACCTGTGATTTTCCAGGCCTCAATATTTTTTGGCGCTAGAAGGAGGGTAGCCAGTGCATGGCTGGCTGAGGAAACCCATTTCCTCAAAATTATTCCACCGGTAACAGTTCTGAGAGAAGTTTGTTTCACAATCCAATTCTTGAAGACAAGGGTAAAGAGCATCTGTATTCTGTCGATAATGAAGTAGTCAATGATTTGAGAATATTTACTAGGGCATATGCGAAGAAGATTGGAGGATTACCAACTATTCATGTCTTACCCAGAAGAGAATATCGAAAGAAAGACCGCCCTATATTGGAAGATGCAGTGTTGGTTGAAGATTTTGAAGAACTGGTAGAAACAGCCTTACAGGAAGTTGTTCAACCTTTGAAACAGTTGGACCTAGATACACCTTACTGTTCACCTGTTCGCCCAAAGGTCACAGGGGGAGCCCAAAGGTTTGTTGTTTTGTATAAATATAGGAGAGTTAGATGTAATGAGGGACTTTTTCCCAGATAGATTTGTGAGAGTATGTTGTAAGAAGAACTATTTCCTTTTGCAATAAAGAATTACAAGTTGCCTATTGGAGAAATCTTGGTGGAACATTTCAAATGCTGTGCTATGGATTTGTTGAATGTGAACTATTTTGTTTTCAGATGTTGTCCATTAACTGTGAGATCGTTCTAACTCTTTGAACCTATGTTCTTGTTATGAATGCGCTCTAGTTTATTCTATGAAATTTCCGCTGTGGGTAATGAAGGCTTTTCATAAACAATAAGTTATCTTGTTGTTCATATATCTATTAATGTTGATGTGTTTTGAAATAAGTAACAGATATCTGTGATTTTTCTTAATGCATGTGCAAAAATAAATTACTCATTGATAAATGATAATATTGCTTCCTAGGGATAGGTTAGATAGTTAGTTTTAGCTTCTTGCTGCGTGTGATTTAGATGCGAGAGAGTTAAGACAAGAGGTAAGAACCTGCGCATCACATTATGACCGCTCCTCATATTCTCTATCAATCTACATTTTTACATAGGCACTTGCAAATCATACTTAAATTCAAAAAAATAAAATATACACAGTGGACCGGGTCGTAACTGATAAAACCTTGTATTTTGTTACTTGACCTACGATAGCCAAAATGCAAACCGGGTAGATTCCCCATACCAATCAGTAATGGGCTAGTTGGGAACGTTTACTGGGGAGA